>JAMPIV010007630.1:120000-182500 GCA_024509875.1 Oreohelix idahoensis | reverse complement strand
ACTTCTGCCCTAAATATTATCATAAGACGGGAGTTATTCAAAAGCACCAGTACCTAACGGCAATTTTGCTTATTCAAAAGTATTAAAAAAACCACTGTGCATCACCACAGTACACGAACTACGTAGCAGCAGCGAGGATCCCAATGTGTGTATACGGGATCACACATTCTATAAATATATTTTTGTGCACACCGTCATTTGTGCATTCTTTTTTGGTAAGTGTTACTATTTTCGGGAGAGTACATATAAGGGAAACGATACAATTAATGTCTAACTTTCAACGAAAGTTGCACCCCTTAGCGTTACGCAGTGACAGAAAAAGCTGGGATTTTATGTATAGGAATTCATGATGTGTAAAAGATTAGAGGATTCCAGTAGGATTTCTGTCTGTAGTTCCTTTTTCCATGTGCTCTTCGGTCTGCCCCTACTTCTGTTACCCTGGGGATTCTAGAGCAAGGACAGCATGCGAATGCTATAAACAGGTTTCTTTAATGCGTATCCTATCCACCAAATATTCAAATAAGAGTATGTCATTTTGGCATCTGGTTTAAAGCAAAAAGAAAATGCGATAATATTTTAAACTAGCAGAGATACCCGGCATTGACCGGTTTAAAAAAAATAACCAAACTGTTAATATAGTTTTCCACCAATTAACACAGACAAATACGAATTGGCTAAATAGTTCTGTATTATTTATCAATACATAGTCAGAAATTCTCAGAAAGATACACGTACGTAATTAGAAATGACTAACATTGTCATTGAACACCAAAGTATACTCAATGTCGCGCGTCTTTTCAGTCTGGCTGAGAGAGTAGGGATCGAAGAGGGAAGGCAAACCCGGTCCCAAAAAATGCTGTGCTGAAGTCGGATGTGTCGATCGAAAGGCGCAGATATCGCAGCTCCGGTGTAAACAGACACAACGCAACCAACGTCCTTTTCAGGACGAACGAGGAGGAAGAAGAAGAAGATTATGTGGATTTCCAACTCTTAAACATCCTACATACAGTTGTCTGTGGCAAAAGTAAGACTCCACCAGTTGTAAACCAGCAATAGTTAATGTTTATGCCTGAGACTTGCTAATCGACATGGCAAAACTCAACCATTGAAAAAAAGAAATTGTAGTCTCTAAAAATAAAAGGGCATGTCAGATGGTATTAAAACATCTTCTCCCTTGGCGAAGCAAGTAAAAATAGTAGCGTCGATGACACGAGGCATTAGTTTTTTTAACCACAAGTCTTGTGCCACTGCAAAGTCGAAGCTGGTCTAAGTTGCATAGAAGCATGGTGCTCCTACTGTTAGCTGAAGTCGATGATTTGAAAGGTATTTTACGCTGAGCTGAGCATGAAGTTGACTGACAGATAAAAGTAGAATTTTACTGCTTCAACGCCAGTATATGATTTTATAAATTTGATCCGCGGCCACTAGCGTCTAGGGATATTATATTTTTTGATAAGCATATAACTTATAGGACAAATAATTGTATGCGGCTGAAAGGTCAAAGTTTACCTCCATTTTCCTTTGCGCTCCTTACGGAGCAAGGAGCCGTGACTGTAGCTAGCCCCTTTGCATCAAATATTCGCATGCTCTTTGTAGCGGTTGTTTATGTGGCAATTTGTTTGACATAATGAGGTTGCCAACCCAGGTGCACAACTTCATATTAGTCCCCTTACATGACATGCCTGAAGGTGCCATGGCCCTATTCTAACCTTGCCTCATCTAAGACCCCCTGGAATACAACGGCGTGCCTGGACATGCTCCCTAGCTGTCTGAGCTCTTTTAATTGTTTCATGAAGGTATTGCTGGTAGTAATGTTCAACCGGTTTGGATCTCTACTGCATTTACTTTGTCTAGTCTAGGTGTATTTATAATTATGTTGTCTCTAGTTTGTAGGGGCCTGTGAGGAGGCATAAAGAATAGGACTACTACTCATTCGAGCATGTTGTAATATAGGGTGATGCACATGGATGGAAATACATTGCTACAGAAACTACAAGAGAACATGAATACTTTAGTGCAGGCTTCCTGCAAGGAAAAGACCTGAAGCAGTAGTGGTTCCATCCTCCACTCAGAGCGAAAAAGGAAATGATACAGACATACAGTTTATCTCTCACATGTTATCTCTCACATGTTGAGAACGAGTTTATCTCTCACATGTTGAAAACGAGTTTATCTCTGACATGTTGAAAACGAGTTTACCTCTCACTTGTTGTTTGTCTCTCACATGTTGAGAACGAGTTTGTCTCTCACATGTTGAAAACGAGTTTATCTCTTACATGTTGAGAACGAGTTTATCTCTCACATGTTGAGAACGAGTTTATCTCTCACATGTTGAGACCGACTTTGTCTCTCACATGTTAAGAACGAGTTTGTCTCTCACATGTTGAGAACGAGTTATCTCTCACATGTTGATAGCGAGTCCATTATGATTCATTAAGACACTGCGTCTGCATACAGTTTTAAGGCACTGATGCTAACGAAAATGGAATTGATACACGGAAGGCCCTGTTTAAAATATTAGAACTGCTGGAAAGAAGGGGGATAGTAGAAAACCCCACGGGTTTCGGTGTATAAATGAAATTGTTCACTCCACGTTATGAGAGACAAATAGGGCTGAACAATTCACGAATCCCTCTAGAAACAGATACAATGGTTCCCCGTCAAGCAGATTGCATAATGTGATAAATTTATATTTTAGCTGTCAAATCGTGTAAACGGGAATTGACACTTACGGCAGATTCTGCAACAGACACTCTCATCGTGAATGAGGATGGACAAAGTGTCGTTTGAGAATAAAGAGATCACGGGAGAGGAAAGAAATAGAAGGATAAAGGAATTGATATTGATAATGGCAGTTGTGATCATAGGACGACGAAAAGGAAGAATAGGAAGATTAGTTAGGAATGTTAGAGGAGAGATGCTGTTATGGATAAAGATTGGACAAAGAATGAAAAAGGAGATGAAGAAAAAAGAGACGAGAGGAAAGGAATGATAGAAGACAAGCAGCTAAAAAGGCAAGCTTTACTGTCATTTGTCCAAACAAGAGAATGGCCTCATTTGACTGTAATCCTCCAGGCGTTAGAGTCAAGATCGTGCCTTCTGTGACAATCGATCAAGACGTGTGGTCGCTGAAATTTTCGGCAGTGGAAGAAGCAACCAGAGATGGCTCACGCGACTTGTTGGGAATAATGGAAATCGATGAAGATGCGTGAGGGAATCTTAAAGAACATTGTATCATAGGGCCACAAGTTTGCCGGCGACCAGCCGTTGGCTGCTGTGGTGCCTCATTTCTAATAATTTGGGGGATTTGGACGTCTTAAGGGCCGCCTTTTACAATCGATGAACCCGTCTTCGTATAGTGTGATCAAGTAAGATACTCAAGCATTTCATTTCACTAATATGCAGTGCCGTACTAATAAGTATGCGAGGGGCGGTCTGCCCAGGGTGGCAGCCAGTTGGGGAAAGGAGGGGGGGGGGGGGTGTGACGTCAGACACTAATAAGATAGTACTTCTTGCTAAAATATACTTGCATTTGTGTTTCTTTATAGGGGGTGTCAAAGGTAAGATACTTTAAGTTCGCACATCCTGGCATTTGAAACCTTTCTAATGTTTGTTTTTTTTGCAGTTTGAGAACGGAAGTTCTTCAGCGATATTTTGTCTTGTATAGTGGGATCTATCGGAAGTTTAATTTATTAAAATAATATTAAAAATCTACTTTAAATAACATTTTATTTGTATTCTTGGTTTGTTTGTTGGTTTGTTTGTTAAATTAAGGCCGTAATAACATAATCCATGCTGCTAATATTTTCCTATGTTTTACTTATTTTCTCAATTTTATTTGTGATTAAATTGAAAAAAAAAAATTATTCATTGTGTGTGTGTGTGTCCTATGTGTTTGTGTCCTGTGTACTTGTAATGATGTACATATGTTGGGTGGCAGTGAATGCACAGTATACCGTGTGCTTCTTCCTCCTAGCTTGAGATCAGATGTGATGATTCTTTAAATATAAGCCTAGCTGGAGAAACTGGAGCTCATGACTTCAACTCAAGACGTTTTGGAATGGCAGAAAAGTCACAGGAAAAGCCTAGATCTACAGTGTAGATAATACCATGGAGTCTTCAATTTGGTATTGGCTCCAGAAGAGCGGGAAGCTCAGAAGTACTAGTGAAACAACAACAACATCAACAATGTAGATAATCCCAAGGAATCTTCAACTTGGTACTGGCTCCAGAAGAGCGAGACATTCAGCAGCCCTAGTTAGAATAATGTGTGCTCGTACGTGTGTGGGAATCTGTTTCCGTGGTGTGCAATGGGATGGCGGGTGTGGTTTTGAGCACAAGATGCAGAAATAGTGAATGCAGTCAGCGACCCATAGCTGTACTGCTTGCATCAGGACCAGCGAACCAGAGCTGGTCAAGACCGCACTTCACCTCCACGTGGTGGTCCTGGAAACAGTCTGCAGCAGTGCAGTCTGGCTGAGCGAGTGTGGATCGCAATGGGAAGGCAAACCCGGTCCCTAAAAAATGCCTTGCTGAAGTCGGATGTGTCGACCGAAAGGTGCAGATATCACAGCTTAGGCGTAAGCAGACACAACGCAACCACCGTCCTTTTCAGGGCGAACGAAGAAGACGTTTTGAGCACGTTCGTGATGTGTGTGAGTGTGCGTGCATATGCAAATGTTTATCGGTTGGCTTTCTTGTGAATACCCTCCCCTTCACCCCTACCCCCACTTTAAAAGGGGGTGGAGACCCAAAGAAATTAATAAAACCAAATTCAACATATTCTGTTCACCACCCAATAAATTTTGGAGATATTATAACATGGTGTATACACTCTTCACTACACACAAACGACTGGAACATTTTTAGGACTTTCAAATGTTTTTTTTTTTTTGGTTTGTTTTTATTAATTTTTTCTCACTAATTCATGTTCGATAGCCGAAAGTAATGCACTTGATTTGACCACAGAAATAGAAAGATGCATACAATTTTGTTTTTTCCAACACACGACAAGGGTTACTTGAAATTTTACGACAATGAATTATTTCAGTACATAACACCTTGCATGCTTGAAAATGTATATCAACTGAACAGATGCCTCTTTCATGGCTTATGCAAACTATGTTAAACAGATTATGGCTGTCTGTAAACTTTTCTTGGCTTACTGACAAATGCAAATTAAAACTCCTGGCCTAGTTTTCACATTTATCAAACGGTTTCTAAATCTCCTGCGTATTAGTTGCATTATGTGGTGTATTTTTTATGGCGTTTATAGCAGCCTCATGTTTAAAAAAAAATATATATATATATATCATCCTCACTGTTTATATCTGTCCCTTCGTTTATATCACTCATATCACCTTTTGTCGTTCTACACTGTTTCTCTGTCTGCCTCTTCTTCTCATCTATTTATTAGACATTCCCTCTTTAACTTTACTTATTTTTTGTCCGTTTTACTCTTCTCTGATCTTTCAATTACTCACTTATCTCCACCATACTCATCCCTCCATTCTTACGGTGATTATATTTTGTATATTTTCTGTCTTGTATTCACATTACTTAGTTAATAATTTTTTTTCCTCTACTAGGTCCCCCACAATTTTCTGGCTGCTGTCCAGGCTGCCCTGAAAGAGTTTTTCAAATCCATACAGTCAAACAAGGACACAGAACCCTCATGGAAGAAAGCAATCTACAAGATCATTGCCCGCATGGATGAGACTCTTCCAGACTTCTTCAAATCTGCCAACTGGATGGAGCAATTGGGTGATCAGTAGACACTTCCAGAACTCAGCACTATCTGTCTTTCTAATGCGTGAAGTGCATTGATAACATCCAGTTGGATTTGGGTTAGAGGTTCCACATTTCTGAGGCCCAAGACGCTGGTGTGGTCCTTAAGCAGATATTATCTTTCTTTGTTAAGTCAGATTTCACAAAATCACAGAATTAGTTTGCAAGGGACCACAGTTTCTTCGCATACATAGGTAAAGATAGTGCCAGAACAAAGGAACACATTCACTAAATGCAGTAAGCAAGAGGTAAAATATATAAAAGTGAGGATAAATATTGTGCATATAAGAGTTTTAATAAGAACAGTCATCATGATTATAATAAACTAGATATATAAGCATGCATAGGACAGGCAAATTTCAGGCCATTTAAAACATCTTCAAATTTGCATAACATCCCCATATCTCTATAACATTCCAATATGTCAGCCTTGTAGGTCGTTGGGAAGTCCGTAAAATCGACTGGACAGACATACAACATTAGCTAAATACTAGCAAGTAACCACCGGTCAAATCTTAAAGGGGAAATAATTTTGTTGTACTCCTTCTGCTGCATGTCCTGATGACGGCATTAATTCTCCTGTCATCATTGCATTCCTTTCCATTCTGTTTCATCTTCATTGCATCTTCACACTTATCATGACTTATGGCACATGCACCACGAGAAAAATTGAAAGGTTTGCTTGCTCCGAAAAAGGCGGGTGAATTTATAAGCGGATATACAAGTAGTAACGCACCCAGGAATGACGATATGAAGATCAGCACACATAAACGGAAACAAGGAGCGAAAAAAAAGCCCATAAGCTCATTGGTTTCTGTTACATCTTGTTCAAACAAATGAAAACCATACCCCAGGATCCATGTTGGCTGTGGAACGGTAATCAAACAAAGATACCAACGAATAGAAGCAGTAGCTTATACAAAGTGACACTTCCGGCCAGGCACTCAGGCATCACAACAGAAACATTTGTAAAAAGTCTTTAATGCTAACCAGATCAGGCCAAGTGCCGCTAGTCATCTAAAGTTGACGGAAATCATCATTTCTGTTTGCACCCAGTAGTCGCATGCTGTTGCAAGTGTGGTTTATGTAGCAATGTATTTTACTTGATGAGATGATTAGACCCATGCAGAACATCATTTTAGTCGCCTTGTACGACATGCCTAAGGGTTCTTTCTTTGTCTCTTCTGAGACCCTTGAGAACTACCCCGCGCATCTACACTTATGTCAAACCCTATTCATAATAATTCATTTTTTACGCGGGACTCAAGACCGATGACTCAACCATTACAGTTGACATTCTGTTTGGGTGGGTTTTTTTTTAACCCCCAGTTGAAGGCAGATGCAGAATTAGGGCGTACTGCTTTTCTGCCCGGAATAAAATGTTACGATGGATGCAGGAGAACCATCAGATACGCGGCTGAAATAATTAGAAGATGTAGAAAAAAAAAAGGCACATTAGAGTTTATTCTCCAAGCGTCATTCAGTTCAGTGTCGGAACAAAGCGGCGTCGATGATTGTAATGGCGGTGAATCTTCATGATTAATGCGATGAGATGTCTTGTCCTTGAAATGATAGTTATGATTTGGTGCTAGCAAAAAGAAGGGTATATAAACTTAATGACGATTACTTTCAATATGCGCCTAAATTCCGCGAATAAAGAAGTAGGTGAATTCTAGGAAAATAAGTGAGATTATCACGACAGAAATAAGTAAGTCATCATAGTGACATCATAGTGACAACATAGTGACATCATAGTGACAACATAATGACAACATAGTGACAACATAGTGACATCATAGTGACAACATAGTGACAACATAGTGACAACATAGTGACATCATAGTGACATCATAGTGACAACATAGTGACAACATAATGACAACATAGTGACATCATAGTGACATCATAGTGACAACATAGTGACATCATAGTGATATCATAGTGACATCATAGTGACAACATAGTGACAACATAGTGACAACTGAGATTCCCATTTACAGCTGGCAGCATAAAAAAAAAAAAATTAACATTGTGTAAGCATTTAGGTTAGATCGGCGAAGGTGCCAGTTTCGAAACATGGTGATGACATGCTCCAGTCTACCACGCTGTAAATGGCCACCTAATTTTCTTCTTGAGTCAGCTAAGGAAAAGGCAACGAGGAAGGGAACTGGTCACCTCACATCTCGATGCTGGACTTAATCAAGTGAAGTCTCAAACGTTTCATTCCCCTACGGCAGTATCTGCTGTGACACAATACGTATTTTCTTTCATTTTTTTTTAAAGTTTCCACTGACGAAGCCCGCGTTGTCGTAACTTTGGTCACTTCTTTGACCTTTGACCTAGTAAGGCGTACACTTTCATATTTTATTTTACACAACCAAGAAATGGATAAGTAATGTCAGTTATTTTTTTTTTTTTTAAGTTTTGCCTCGTTTTGGCGAGGCGCGTCCCGTTCAATGTAGTCGGTTATATTAGAGCGCATCTCCAAATATAAAAGACCTCTAGGTCTGATTCATCAATAGTAATGTCCTCTTTTCTTTATCACGTGGTCATTAGTCAAACATGAACTTACCTTGTATCATGAAGTGTACATTTAACGTCATCATCATTAAACCAGAGCTTGAGAATGTTCGTTTTAATGTGCAGGCCAAGTGTTTTCATCATCATCATCATCATTATCATCATCATCATCATCATCATCATCATCATTATCATCATCATCATTTTCCATCGTGCTCCTTAAGGAGAGCGGAGCCACAACTGTATCTGGCCCCCTGGGAGGAAGCCTACATCAGAGCTAGCAGTATTTTAACCTTTATTTTCTGTGAGAGGAGGTTAGCTAGCTTTGAGTACTTTAACCTTTACTGCATAGGAGAGATAGCTAGCTTTGAGTACTTTAACTCTTGCTGCATTTGAGAGATAGCTAGCTCTGAGTACTTTAACATCTGCTGTGTGTGAGAGATAGGTAGCTTTGGGTATTTTAACCTTCCCTGTACATGAGAGATAATAAGCGGCTAGTTGCGAGTTAAAGAAGCTAGAATACCTTATGCTAACCGCAAAGATTTATAGAAAAAGTTATACAAGGAGGTGAAAGAGACAAAAATAACTGGACTTTTTAACAACAAGGCAGAGAAACGAAAAAAAAAAGTCAACATGCAGTTAATAGAGAATACGGGGAACTAAAAGTTATGGAAAGTTATCGTCGCCTACCCCACAGCAGAGCCTGGCATTTGAAAAAAAGCAACAGTATGGACATTGAATTCAGCTCATAATTATTCGGAATTTAACTCATAATTTTTCCGAACAAGCAAACGTACACCCATAACTGTGATTGGCCATATTACTCATGTAACCTAATAGAAAGACAAATTCTAGTTAAAAGTGTGTAGACTATACTGGCTGCAAAGCAAAATTCTCATGTGCTAAATTAATTATATTATGTCAGTGATCTGTGCGATTCTTCTAGTCAGTTTTGTTGTTGATTTTTTTCTCCCCTTTCCTTCATATGTTTGCCTATTGGCACGGACATCCGGGTTTCTCCTATGCTTCCCCTTGATTTGATACGTCTTTATTATCTTGTGCTGTGTTTCGTTGTTTTGCACCCTTTACATTTTAAATCATTCCATTTAATTACACCATGTCCAGGTAAAGTCGTAGATGTAAGTTGGACTGCTGGATTCATAGGTCTATGAGTTACACGCTAGGAGCAACCAAAACAAAACAAAAAAATATCGATTTGCCTCACTGGAAATTCGCCGTTTTTTAATGTAAACCCCGAGCAGGAAGGAACACGTATTATAATATTTTGTTATTTTATTTAAATAGCTTATCGACCACAGAGTCATATATTTGGACAAACGCCCTTATTTAACTGATGGACCATGTGTCAAGGCTCTTCGCCAAAACAAAGTGAATCTGCTAAAAAAAAAAAAAAACCAATCAAAGTACCAATTGTGGAATCAAAACAACACGGACCGAGAGAGTGATGCGAAATAAGAGACTAAAACACCTAAAAAGGGCTGAGAGAATTCAAAAGTTACATTGTTTCGGACACAAAATCAAAACCATGACTCCAATTTAAAAAAAAAAAAAAAATTTAAACACAGGCTTTTAATGCACTAAAAAGCCACAAATAATTTTTAAAGGAGTTTATAACTTGCAGTAAAAAAAATGTAACGTCAAATTGACAAAAAGCGTGGTGCGTTAAGCGCTTATCATATATTTTATCCATAAGTGTGTAATGAAATATAAAGTAGAAATTAATTTCATGTAGAATCAGCGCCCCAGGCTTTTTGTCAATCTGATGTTACATTTTTTTACTGCAAGCTATAAACTCCTTGAAACATTATTTGTGGCTTATTAGTGCATTAAAAGCCTGTGTTTAAAAATTATTTTTTTTATTCTTTATTTTCGTCTTTTTAGTGTTATTTTTTTTTGTTGTTTTTAAATCTAAGTCAAATGTAATCTATCCGCTAATGACATTATCAGTTTGCGATAAACAAGTCCAGAGCACAGGAGGCGGATTTCATTATTCAGTATATTACATGGAAAGGTAATATTTTTTAATATTTTTTTTTTTAAATGTTGATAAGAGTTGTAAATTACATTTTTTTAAATGTAGTTGTCAGTTGTGTGTATGTCTGTCCATGTGCGTGCAATAGTGTGTGCGTGGAAGGGGGGTGGAGAAGTATTAATATTTCTCTCAAGAGAGACAATCTTGTTGGAAAGAATACACCTAGATTATTTGCAGTTATCGCCCATTTCACAGATGCTACAGTACACACACAAAATTAATATTAATTTTAATTTTATTCATTTTATTATTTTTACGACTGATTAATTATTGTATTGTCATGGAAAATACACAACTATGCCAAGTTTCAGAGCTATTGCTCATCTGGAAGTGATTGAAAAATCGATTGCAAGATTTGAAGGTGACAAGAGAGTGACATACGTTGCAAGTTAAAGAAAAGCATGTAATAAACAAACAACAACAACAAATCAGGAAAAAGATGTATACAACACAATCGCAAATATATAAGAAAAGAACAGAACAGAAACACAGGTGAAAGAAAATACCTGAAAGCTTAAGAAACGGTGCAGGTGAGAAACATGAGTATACAGATTATCAAAGAAGACGAAGAAGAATATGAATACGTAAAGCATAATTAATTTAATTTATCATTATCGCACTCTTTTCTTCACCCATGAAAATACGAGGGGCGTTCAGAAAGTAATGCACCACATGGTTTTTCTCAGCTAATAATGAAGATAGAAGCATGAAATTTTGCACACTTCAAATATGGCATGTGCCAATTGTGTGCACCAAATTGCAAAGCAACCGGCCAAATAATACGGCTGCCCTAAACCGTTGAAATGGAGCGTGTTAGCAACTTGCGTTATAAACAGCGAATTGTGATAGAATTTCTCGTTGCAGAGAAGGAAACTGTTGTGAATATTCACAAGCGTCTATGTGATGTGTATGGAAGTTTTGCAGTCGACAGGAGTACAGTCAGTCGCTGGGTTCAGAGAATCAAAGAATCAGGAGTGGAGATACGGAGCTGCTTGATCGGCAGCGCTGTGGACGTCCTGCCACAGCCACCAACGCAGAAATGTTGAAATGCGCTGAGGGCATTATTCTTACTGATAGGCGAATCACTACTCAACAATTGGCCTTACAGCTGTCAGTCAGCATTGGTAGTGCAAATGCAGTAATAAAAACTCTCGGATTTTCTAAGGTTTGCGCAAGATGGGTTCCTCGAAGTCTCACAAATGACCACCGATTGCAAAGGAAAGCAATTTCTTCTGAATTGTTGGAGCGTTTCAATGCTGATGGAGAGAACTTTTTGTCTAAGATCGTTACAGGTGACGAAACCTGGGCACATCATTTTGAACCTGAGACAAAAAGACGTCAATGGAGTGGTATCATCCGCAATCACCAAGAAGAAAGAAATTCAAGACAATTCCTTCAGCTGGAAAGGTCATGATCACTGTCTTTTGGGACATTGAAGGTGTGATTCTTGTGGACGTTATGCCAAGAGGAGAGACAGTGGACGTTATGCCAAGAGGAGAGACAATCAATTCGCAAGCTTACATTAAGACATTGAAAAAACTCAATCAACGTTTTCGCAGAGTTCGGCCGCACAAGAATCCAACAGACCTGCTTCTCCTTCACGACAATGCGCGCCCTCACACAAGTCTGGCAACACGGGAAGCAATCACCAAATTGGGTTGGACTGTACTACCCCATCCACCCTATAGTCCCGATTTGGCACTCTCTGATTTTCATCTATTTGGTCCACTTAAAGATGCACTCCGTGGGACAAGGTTTGAAGATGATGGAGTGATTCATGCAGCGAAGAAATGGCTACATGATGAAGACAAAATCTGGTACGGGCTAGGAATACATACATGCACTTGTTTCGCGCTAGCATAAAGCCGTACAAGTTGATGGGGATTATGCTGAATAATACCGATGTTTACATGACATATCCATGTATATTGTGTATATATTTCATGCTTTTTGAATAAACAGCTCCTGAGAAAAATGATGTGGTGCATTACTTTCTGAACGCCCCTCGTATGTACACAATATTTTCCATTTTACAGAGTCGGTGAAAAGTTTCTCCCTTCATAAAATTGTGATATTTTCACCCCTATCCAATAATTTATATGAAATAGACGTCGAAATAAAGAAATTTAACAGCCAAGTTATTACATAAAATGCTGCTACATTAATATTACAGCTGAACTTGAGATGCGGCCTGTTCAACATATGACTTCAAGCGGTCAACA
Source organism: Oreohelix idahoensis (assembly GCA_024509875.1). Lineage (NCBI taxonomy): Eukaryota > Metazoa > Mollusca > Gastropoda > Stylommatophora > Oreohelicidae > Oreohelix > Oreohelix idahoensis. Next base: position 169,918 of record JAMPIV010007630.1, on the reverse strand, counting down.
ATGTCTGCCATTCTCGTGTGTTTCGTGGCCATCTCAGGTTTTATTGTATTTAGTTCCGTTTCTGGGAAAGAAAATGTTAACTTGCTTTTCAAATGGCAGTTATTGCTTGGTGTTTGGATATTTTGTTTCATTTACTTCCAATAGATAGAAGTGATGAACTAAAAATGTAAAAATAAGGAGTGATTTTCAGTCACCATGTACATTCTAATGTCATTTAAAAGCTTATTTATGATAAGTCAACAAACATAAACATGCTGGATAATTAATTCTAAGTCATGGCCATGCAACAAAGCAGTGCAATCTTCTTGTGTTATAATCTAGTCACGTCGTCTCAGGAAGTGATCTAATTAAAACTACTTCAGTAGACTATACCAGGTCAGATTCTACCAGTTTAGTCAAATAGCGACCAGACGACCTCACGCAAATACTAATTTCCCGCCACTTGAGAGGCACCAGGTATAAGAAACACTCACAATTTGAGGAGAGTTTTTTGGGAGAAAAAATACATTAGAGGAATCCTGTTATCATACTGCGCAATTAACATTACTGTTATCCTTCTTAAACAAACGCATTTTATTTCAAATATCACAAAAACGTAGAATTATTTCTTTTTATTTATTAAATAAAAGCATTTTATTACATAAATGCTTGGTTTATACTACCATATCATTCACTACCCACACTATTTTAATCACCTGTAAGTTTAAATACAAAGATAACAACAACATTCTTGTTTGTGATTACCGGGATCATCAACTTATAAAACTATAAGATTAAAGTTTTTAATTTTAATTTTTTTAAGATTGATTTCTGGGGAAAGAAAAATCTTATATAGCGGTAAATACGGTATGTACATATAAATGTAATGCGTGCTGGTTAATGCAAAAATTTTGTACTTCCAAACCTTTTATTTGAAACGTAAGTGACTATTAATAAGGTCAAAGTAGAAGACTACTCATATACTTATTATATACGTTATTAATATGCTTTTCCCTTTGTTTTCGTAATTTATTATTGTTATCTTCATTTTCCCCGCTGTTATCGACGTTCCAAGAAGTGCAATATTCACAGTTTACAATGAACTTTAACCCTAAAGTACTCTACACTGTTTCTGTTTATTTGCTCCTTCTCGTAAACCAAGTTCAAGTGTTTGTTCTCAATAAAATAGTAAGGGTGAGATATTCAATCCTCCATTTACATATTTATTAAATCAAAGACATTGTATGTGTGTGTGCTGTAAAACTGTTAATCTTTGAATTTTTTGTGCATACTTTTAATACTTCCTCATTAAAACATTGCCTTTATTTTTAACTAAGGCAAGTATGTCCAGATTTTGTTATTAGGAAAATCAAATGCAAAATGTTGGCCAAGTTCAAAAGACGATGACATTTTTACATTATTTTTCTGTACATAATTTGTGATTGGTCACTGATTTACGTGTGACCTCATAATATATTTGGTGGATGTGTACTTTGCCTGGCTTAACCCATCAACATAACATTTATTTATCCATTCGTTAACTTTCCAGCTTCCTGGTGAACTTTGACCTTCAACAAATTGACACAAACCTTTCCAGACATGTGTCGTTCACAGTCTTTACATGTCTTCTTTATTTATTTTATGCCTCCCATCACTTCCCTTCTCTCTGCTTTTTTCTTAGGTCTGCCTCTTTTTCTCGTACCCAGGTGAGTTTCAGAAGAAGGACTACCTACTAAAATCAGACGAGTTCCAGTTCAGGTAACTTGTCGTTGATGCATAAACAAAAAACTTGCACATCAATTTTGGTCTGTTTTATCGCTGACTGACAACAGAAATTATGAACTGCAGCCAACGTCTTAGACATAATATAACATAAACAGTACATACGACGAACCGAACCAGGGGCGGACTAAGAGTTGGGCATTTCGGGCACTATCCGAGGGCTCACAGCTGTAGAGGGGTTCACGCTGTTCTAACCTACTCTCCATGTGGAATCAATAATCAGGGGCCAATGAGCCTTTTTGCCTTGGGGTCCCGATCATTGTCATTCCGCCTCTGCGTGGAACATAATAATTTAGCCTAATAATGACTAAAAGTTTACAAATTATTTTCCAGCTGTCTTTATTGTTTACATTCCTGAACGTTATTTCCCAAAACCCAATTTTATCTGTTTTTCCATATTGGGCATTCGGCATTGATATATGATATTAATGTATATGTTGAAATGTTCCTACACGCTTTTCTTTTAAAAATGTTACATTATATGACTCCAGTGTGAAAGATGAATTTATTTCGGCTGACATTCCGATAAATTTGGCTGAGTGATCATTGGCGGTCATTGAGCTCTGTACGAATTGCCTGATTGATTAGTATTCAAAATTTAGATTTACTATGACCCAATCTTATGTTTGATGATTGAGTATTTTTGAAAGTGAATGACTGATTATTGTTGGTATTTAGATTTTTTATGACTGATAATTAATGTTGAGACATATTACCTTTGAAACTGACTGATTCATTATCCGGTTTAACTTTGATGTAAACTGACTGACTGAGCAGTAACGATGTATGTTGTGGTAACCATATGAGTTATTTTAATAGTACATACAATGCAAGAAGGATAAGGAAAGTTATTTAACACGTTTGGCAATAACTTAAAAACAAAAAAACAAATCTGAATGAATGAAGGAATGGAGCAGAGAGGTGTATTGAAGGAATTAGTTAAATATAACGAGAGGGTAGAACTCGCCTTCATTAAGGCATGTTTTCTACGAAAAGAGGTAATGTAAGTAAGATGAGTTTGGCAGAAAACTAGGCACATCATGAATGCCTTAACAAGAAATAGGCACACGCGAGAAGATGCCACATTGTAAAAGGAAAAGTTTGTTTGTGCTGTAAAGCTATTAATCTAAGATTTGTGTACATACCTCAGAAATGAGGTACCTGAAGAAGGTGGTTGAAGACAAAGAGGACGGAGATAATGATTTCATATTTATACTCTCGAGAAGAGGGTCCAAATGGTAGAGGAGTTAGAGCTCTTGCCTCTCTTTGTAAAGTTACCAGGTTCTGAGTTCAAAACCTGGTAACGAATGCTCAGCTGCGCCTGACTCTGCTCTTGAGTTAGGAAAGCTAATGCAGAATGGAAGGGAACTGGCAAATTCCACCTCATAAAGCTGAGACCTAGTATCATGAATTCTCTAACACTTCACTCCCCTCAGGTGGTATCTTATATGGGAATACCTCTCGGGAAATAAGTTGTTTTTCCCCCTTTAAATTCGGGAAAACGCAGACACTGAGTAACCTTTCAGGTGAATCAAGGAATAACAACTAAAACGCGCACACACGTAGATGTATAACATCGGTACACACACAAGCACACACACACACTCTCTCTCTCTCACACACACAACAACAACACACTGTCATGGCTTGCATACAAATAACAATTTAATCTTATTTCACTCTTACCCGTGGTCTAACTGCTCCACCGCAGACCTGGCTATGTAACTTATGCTCACTGACATATATGAATAACTCATTTTTGATTGGATTCTTTTTAACTAATTATGAATGACCTATTATTTGTATACCCCACGCTAAATGACAAGTATATATAACTCAAATGTTTATTATAATACTTTTTTCCTCAACATTTGTCCATTTCTAGAACTTTAATAGTATGTATAATGTGCCACTTTTTAAAGATTGACTATACGCATATAAATATTATATATTATAAGATCATTCATTCAATAATACATTTTATTTTTTTTCACAATGTGAAAGATTTATTTAACTACATTACTAAAATGCTCATTGGAAAATTTTGTATCGTGAAATGGAGGAACAGTTTTACGTATATTTTCAAACCTCCAGGTAATTTATAAAACAGAAAATGCTATTCTCTTTAAACTGTACTTATATAAATTAATATAGGACGTGGCTGGTACCAAACTGTATCGGCTACTGCCGCTCCTTTGGATCTACCGGCTGCGTGGAAAGGGGGGGGGGGGCATGCTGCATGGGCAACAGCTTGATCTCCATATAACTGTGCCCAAGCTCATGCAATGGAGAGGACAATCCAGCTTCACCCTTTAGGTGTCGGATAAATCTACGGACCACCTCAGATTGAGCGAAAAGAAACTCACACAACAAGCAGAAGAGAGGAGAAAACGTCGATAGGAACACCAGGAAAATAAGCAGCTGAGGTCTGTCACCTCGGGGTTTCACCCCCATTGTCAGTTATGGCTGAAAGGGCTATTATATTATCATTATAAATTAATATATTTGTAGTATTAATTGACACCAGAGCACATGGTTTTTTTTTTATTTGTGTCCTAATATAATCGACAAACCTTGTGTTTAGGAAGAATAGAGCACGCCTCGCCAAAACAGGCTCCAAATTAAAGAAAATGAAAGAATTATACTATTATTTCCTTATCATCTTTTGCTCATTTAAAGTTTTAAAAAAAGTTTTTTCTTTTACTACAAAAACTTAATTTTTAGACGTAATCCAATCCAGGTACGGTTCTAGTCTTTGTTAAAAGCCAACATTGACTTAAATTTGCAGGAGCCGCTCTCCACCCCTATCCCATACCCGAGGTAGGCTTGAGTTCAATTCCCCCGACACTTGATGTGTGATCTCAATCAGAACGTCCTTGTGGCAGAAGGTTTGAGTGCTTGCTTCTGAAGGAAAGAGATGCCTAAAAAAACTCTCCAGTCTACCCAGCTGTAAGTATGGGTATCTGATTGTTTCTTAATTAGGGAAGGCAAAGGCAAAAAGGAAGGAAACGTGTCATTCATACCTATAAAACTGCTGTATAACTGAAGTGTCTAATGTTTCTATCCACTACCGCAGAATGTGCTATGATACAGCGCATTGAATAATGCCTGGAAAATGGTCAGCTGGTCAGATTTTTTTTAGGTGTCAGCTGTTCCTTGATTCATAAAAAAAAAATTAAAAAAAAAACTGAAATGAGAAGTAAAGATTTACATATTTTAAAAATACTACATTTAGCAATATTTTCCAATGAGCCATCCTTTGTTGGTTGTGCGAAATATTTCAACTTCATGATTACGCAGCATAATTTTGTTTTTCATGCTTGTTTTTTTTTAATAAACACTTTGTCTTTGGTGACCTCTCACATACGACCTAATGACCGAAAGGCTGATCTCATGGCTCTTGTCGCTAGTTCAAAGCCCATATTCTTTTTTTGAAAAAAGTCAGAAGGTTAGAAGAGAGAGGCCACATCACGGACTTTGTGAAATCCAAATGAGGATCATGGTTTTCAGCTATCATTATTCCACAAATAAACATAAATAAAATTGGAACTTATTTCTTCGTTTGTTTAAATTTTCATAATTTGATTTGTCGTTGTTTAAACGGTCGTTGTTTGAATTTTTGTTGTTCGAGTTGTCGATGATCGAATTTCCATGAGGTAGTTATTGTTGGTGAGTGCGGGTGACCAAGTCATTGATACTGGTGTTCGGGCCTGTATGTCTTAAGGGAGAAAAAATAGTTTTCAAAATGAAATCTGTTATAAAATATATTTTAAAATCATGTGCTGTGTCGACAAAAACTATAACCAATAACTTATAGACTTTCGTAAACGGGTACTTATGGAGAATAGAAGCTTTTAAATAACATGGCAAGATCACTGATGAGGAACTGGTATGAGATGTACGTGAGAGCGAGCGTGAGATAGATAGATAGATAGATAGATAGATAGATAGATAGATAGATAGATAGATAGATAGATAGAGACATAGATAGAGAGAGACATAGATAGAGAGACGTAGATAGAGAGATGTATATGTATATATATATATATATATATATATATATATATATATATATATATATATATATATATATATATATACACACAGAGAGAGATAGATAAGGAGATAGATAGAGAGAGACAGCGAGAAATAGAGAGAGAGATAGATAGAGAAATACAGAGAGAGAGAAGAGAGACGGGAAGTCGTATGTATCTTTACACTGTCTGTGAATATGGAGATGGAAATGCGATACGACAGGGCCCAAGAGGTCTATGTTATTATTATCATATAAATTTGAAGTTGAACCTGAATATGGGCGCATACCTTGTTAGCTTAGGACTTGCTGAATGTTCCTGACGCATGAAGAACACAGAAAGAACATATGGCCGTCACCAGTAACACTCCTTGACAAACTGTGTTGAGCTATCTACAACCTTATCTATATCTATATCTTTATGAGAGTTTGATGTTTAAGAATATGCTGTTGTTGAAAGTGATCATTTGTCAGAGAATTATTCTGATTATCATTTGGTCTCAAGAAACATCTCGTTATTGCGGAATTTGTTGACAATTGACACAGTGTGTACACGTTTACTGTAATAATGTTGAAGCTGTCTGTTACTGTTGATGACACATAGTCACGCATCCTCCCATAGCAAACATCCACTTCTATACCACAGCCGCGTCTTTTACCATACAGCTTTATATTTCTGTCTCTCACTCTCTGTCTTCGTATGTCTCTCGCAGTGTCACTCTATCCTGCCTCGCTGTCTTTATCTATCACTTTTCATTTCTATATTTCTGTATCTTTCGCTTTTTCTCTATGTTCGTCTGGTCCCACTCTTTTATCAGTCGTTCTTTGTCTCTGACCGCATATATCTATCTCTGTCATTTTTGTCCTCACTCTTTCAGACACTGCTTTCGTCTATTGTTTATGATTCGCAGGAGACGATGGACTAGAAGTAAAATGCATCCATGTTATAAGTGACTAGCACACGCCTCTTTCGCCCTTACACTATCGGGAGATGGAGATGGCGCTGGAGATGGATAGGACAGCCATTGAAGAAACCTGTTGATAGCATTACCAGGCAGTCCTTGTTTCTGGAATCCTCAGCGCAAGAGCAGTAGAGGGAGCCCAAGGAACACATGGAGAAGACAACTGGAGACAGACATAGAAAGGCCTTGAGCTGATGGCACGGGTCAAGAAGACTTGGCTTAAGTTTGTTGAAGGCCTATGCTCCTTGGGGAATTGAAAGGTGATGATAGTGATTATTACCGGGGCCAGAAAGTGGAGCAAAGAATAGTACCACAGTAACATGTCAAGCATGTCGTAGAAGGCGATTAAAGAGGGGTTAGCATGGGCCGACTACCATATCCCGCAGAAACCTTTAGCCACAAAAGCCTCAACAACAAAATGGACACGCCAACTACAGACAATAATAGAACCCAGCCGTTCAAGACAGGCATAGACCCTCTAGTAAGGAGGCGTGTGACGCAACTCAAAGTCAGCTCAATACCCACTTTTTTCTTCTAATAGTGAGGACCCAAACACACACACAAAAACACACGCATAAACACGCATATATATACCCACACAAACAAACACACATATATACACACATGCAAACAAACACACACCCACATAAACACATACAAGCACATAAACACACACAAACACACCCACACAAAGACACACACCCACACAAAGATACATCCACACACAAAGACACGCAAAGACTCACACAAACACACACATGAACACTCAAACACACATATACAGACACACACACACGAACACTCACACACACAAACAAACGCAAAAACGCACACTCACACGAACACACAAACATACACACATATACAAACACATACACACACTTTGCAGATAACTGGAGACACACACATGAAAGTAATAAAGAAGACATACTCGTAGAAAGACCTTGACCGGATGGCACAGAACAAAAGGGGCTTTCTTGTGGACATGTGCTCCACGGGCAGTTCTAAGTTATTGTTGGTTGTATATAGTCTTCTTCAAGTATAAAACAAAGATATGTTCAAGATAAATACAAAAGCATTCGTAATGGACGAAATAATATATAAATATTAGACAAACATAAAGGTATGTTTTCAGGCACTCGTAAGAAATAAAGAAGTAGAAAACTAGACAACAGAAAAACAACAGACGTGAGTGGCTTACCCAGGACTCGAACCCAGGACCTTCCGTGCGACAACACCGCCTAGCTATGCAAACGAATCACACTATCCTCCCTGCCATCTAGGCATCACCAAAAAAATGATGCTTCGATGACGGGTCATTAGTGCTAATCACACTATCCTCCCTGTTTATGACGGAATAATATAGTTTGACATCTTGTATTTTTCCCCCAGTCAAACTACGGAAGAACATCATGTTCATATCTGGTAAAAAGTTGTAAATCTGGTTATGAGAGACGCACTAGGTATGTACTCAGTGGCGCAGGCAGGTTATAACATCATGGTAGCGAATACAACGACGTTAGAACAGACAGACACATTTACTTACCTAGGATGCATAGTAACATCTGATGACGGAACAAGCAAGGACATTAACAACAGAATGAATAAAGCGAGAACAGCCTGTGCTAGTCTCAACAATATTTGGAAGTCTTCCCAGTACAGCACAAACACCAAATTAAGACTGTATGAGAGCTGTGTACTTTCTGTGCTTCTCTATGGTGCGGAATGTAGGAGAGTAACAGAGAAGGAAATGTCGAAACTGTCCTCCTTCCACACAATCTGCCTAAGGAAAAGTCTCCGAATCTTTTGGCCAAACACCATCAGCAACCAAGAACTACTTATTCGGAGTAACCAGGAGGACGTGCACACAATCATAGCTGGTAGACGCTGGAGTTGGGTTGGCCACGTCCTCAGAAGGGACCCTGATACCATCACAAGAACAGCTATGCTATGGACCCCCGAGGGAAAGCGAAAGAGAGGCCGACCAAAAACAACTTGGCGGAGAACTGTGGAAGCCGAGATGGAAAGAATGAACCAGAGTTGGGGCACTATACGAAGGATGGCCGCCGACCGAGCAAGGTGGAATCAATTTGTTGCTGCCCTACAGGACGCCACCAGACGTGATGGCCGCTGACTGCTTTGACGGTTGGCGGTTATGGATCAAAGAAGAAGAAGATGAAGCGAATACAACACACAAAAGGCGCCACCCGACGTATCTTATTAATAAGTGATTGTTTTTAAATTCGGTATACACAACACTAGAATGATGTTGTTTCACAATATGCTTAATGCATCCATCAGAATTAAATTAAAATTATGTGCACTTATTATGTGCACAGCAGTGCGGAGAGAGCGCATTTGGAGCGATTTCCCGGTATCTTAGTTTGGATACCTGATATACCACCGACATGGTGATTGTTCCATCGTAAGACTGGCCGTAATACATAGTTATTGATATCCTCATCCCCTGTGTTTTTTTAATTGCTGAAAGTAAGAATGTTGAAAAAATCTTCAGCACTTGCTCCAAGTAATTCGCTGAAATCGTTCCACTGAATCACCTTTTGCTGTTACGTATTGTAAAGATAAAAAGAGTTTATCAGTTATAATGATTGTCGTGAAACGAATGTGTGTAATCCCACTACTTTGTTAAATCATTATGTCGGGATACAAATTTGCCCAGCCAATCAACGCACAGTTGCTGAGCCGGAATAAATTACAAGAAGTTACGCCAGGAAAAAACTTAAGCCCTGTTTTTTCGGATGGGGGTCGTGGCCATCTTGTTCACGCAAGATGGCGGAAGAAAACTGAATAAAATTAGGCTGTACGGGCATAAGACGAAACTGCAGACCACCAATCAGCTTGCTCCGCCAGGAACCAACCAAACGTTTTCCTTTACCAGTAGAAGTTATTTTACCTGCCTATATAATCGGGCGAGATTTATGCTAAAACACGCAACACCGAACACGAAGCCAGAGACGACCGACTGAAGAGAGGAGCTGTCAGCTTTGATTTATAGCTTACCTGAGAGCATTGACCTGCAGCCTGCTTCGATAAGTCGAGTCAAAATCTGGCCTGTTTAAATCTTGGAGGGTAAATATAATTTACTATAAACTGGTAGGAAAATAGGTTTTAATATGAACGTATCAGGTTACTGATTGTATCTTGGGGAATTAGGTATAATGATTGTATTTCCTTATATGATTGAATAGACGAAGACTAATAGGACTCATACTTCAATCTATTGTCTCCTATAACTTCAGTCTATTGTTTCAGATAACTCCAAACTGAAATATAACCAAAACAGTCCTTGTTAGGACTCAACCTATTGTCTCCTATAACTTCAATCTATTTTCTGAGACCAACTGCAATATAACCAAAACAGTCCTTGGTAGGACTCAATCTATTGTCTCCTATAACTCAATCTATTGTCTCCTATAACTTCAGTTTATTATCTCAGATAAAACCAACTGAAATATAACCAAAACAGTCCTTGTTAGGACTCAATCTATTGTCTCATCTAACTGTGGTAGGGTGGGCGAGATGATGATGATGATTATATTGTGATGTGTGATCACTCTCTTGTCACACTCGCACCGACCCGAACAACAATAAAACTCTTGATTCTAGAGGCAGGGGTTGTATTTATTTTTACAACCCATTCAGTGACAAAGCAAACATTAAACAAATAAACTAGCGAACATAACAAAACGAAACAAAACAAAACAAAACAAAACACCCAACAGTGCCCGATGCTAATCTGAAGAAGCAAACAAAGCACAGAATAGTTAAAATCATAATATAATACTGAATGAGAAACACCACGCTCTCACCTGTCAAACTGTCCTACGCCGCCACCAGACACACTCAACTACCACACACACACACACACTCATGCATGTCGTCCAATGCGACTAGTATGGTGTTGTGCATGAGGCTGGCAACCTCACCATGTAACACAGATTGCTACCAAAACCACTACTGCCCGAGCATCTGAATGCTTAATATGAAGGCAAACCACACTGTTGGCCCCATGCTCCCTCAGGAGCGGAGAAGAGAAATATATACCTTGAAGTGAGCCCACGTGCTCTCACAACCATTCCTCACAAAACCATAATTAAATAATCATAAAATGGACATAGAATAATATTCAACTATATGTGCAACAAATACTCTCAATAACGAGAATAAACCACCACCTCGCAACTGATCTATCTCAATATTCGTTACTGCATTCGGAAGCATGTCGTATGTGACGACTGGTGCGCCTGGCAACAAGCGTGTCGTATATGACCACTGATGAGACTGGGAATCTCATCACATGAAACACATCGTTACCGAAACAAATCACTGCCATAGTATATAAATGCTTCATGCAGGCTTCTGTTGGATTCAGCCGCACTGGTGTCGCCCTGCTCCGCAAGGAGCAAACAGCAACATTTATGTCTCAAATGCGCTTTACGCCCAAGGAGTGGCCTCGCGCTCTCCAGAAATCTAAATGACTATTCTCACCTCACAGTAACCCATTAAATATATACAGTAGAATTATGATAAGTAGGCTATCGTGAAATACACTCAATTACTTTTACATTAAAGAAATAAAATAATTACTCTTGACTTTAACCAAAACTGGCATTAACACGAAAACTATCTCTTTCCTTTACTGGGGAAAATTATCTTAATCTGCTTCCCACCCACGTGTCAATTCACACAATATAAAACTGGCGTCTTCTTTATACAATCACATATGGTGACGCGCCGCCTTTCATGACCACGTGGTTGCCATCCTGATAACAGTCAATATCATCTAAATTAAAGTAAAAAATCGCTTCTCTGTCCAGTTTCATGTATGAAATAGCTCCCTACTAAATTTGCCTTTCTTGCCCGGTCTGATGACTGACATAATTGCTCTTAAACTCTCACATCTGTGATTTGGGCTTTGCGTGCCTAATAAAACCTATCAAACATTATTTTCACTCATCTATCAATTCGAGACTAAATCATAATGTCCTAAAAAGACATTTCCTTTGGAAACACATCTATCTATATCACTCAACATTAAAATAGCCACATCGATATTATTTCCGAATTATATAAAACTAATTCTAATTTAAATTAACTCACGTGTCATGTCTTTGTGTTCTTCTGTGTGGGTACACAGCGCGCCTCGTTTCGTCCTCTCTTGTCTGGACTGATACTTTAAGAAGGCCTGCTGCTGGTTCGCTATCCCTTTTTATAGGCACTAGGCTAATCACTCAACTACTGCGCGCTGGGCGTATTAATCTTGGCTACTTAAATATCACACGCGATTATCGCTTTAGGAATAGCGAAAACACAGAAATATACACTATTTCTAGAGCAAAAACACAATTCTACACCACAACTCTATTTTTAAGGCTTTATTGTGGCCTCATTACATATCTTCTACTTCAGACTTTTCACAACCCAGAATGCTTCGCGCACATCGAAAATAATCTGCCCAAAAACAGGTAGGGGGCGGGCGTCTCCTTTTCGGCCCCATCACATATCTCCCTCCTGATTTTGTTGTCGTCCCGACAACATCACTACCTCATCACTACCTCTGGCGCTTCAGTCGAAATCTCTCGGATCGTTGGTGCTGCGCTTGTTTATTTCTCAGCGTCGATGTTTTGGGCTTAGATTCTGTATTCGATACAACCCGGCTGGAGACACTCTTGGTCGTCATGTCTCCAGTTGTACATTGCCGGGCTGTCAGCCGCTGTGGTCTTGAAGACTCGCTCACCGGTGCCGCGTCGCTGTCTGCCCGTGACATCTGCTTGTCAGTGCTTGCAACTGTCGACTCTGTAGGGGGATTGCTTCTGACGTGCTTGACACTCGTTTTGCGTGGACGGTGGCCAACATTCCCCACAGTCTGCTTTTGATGAGTCTCCTCATCTGGACACCGATCTGCACTCCCTCCTATCTGCTTAGGACGGGTTTCCTCCCCTAGACAACGGCCAATTCTCTCGGCGCCCTTAGTGTGACAGTTGTCTTGGCCATCTCTTGGCTTGCGCCCTAAAGGCAACCTTGTTGTGACAGTCCGTCTAGGGAAAGAACTCTTTGAGGGACAGGCGGCTATCAAATGTTCTGAGATTTGCATCCAAAACATCTCTTCGGAAGCGGGCCTTGAGGGCACTTGGCTGCCATGTGGTCTGACAGGTCTCCACAATTGTAGCATCTTATCTTTCTGGGCTTCCTCTGTGCCATGGGTCGCTTCCTGCTTCCTTTGCATTCTTGACCGCCAATGCCGCACACATAGATTGCTTCCATGCCCTGGACAGATGGTTTGCTGTCAAATTCCACTCTCTCATTTCTCGCCAGACTCCGGAATCCCTTTCTGAAGATCTTGGTCTGATGTACAAATACATCAATACCTCCATCATCTGGTGTGATGAATCCCCATCCCCTGCGGACACTGTACCACTTGCAAACTCCTTTTCGCCTTGTCGGTGCAGCTGCACTGGTCGGTACTGTCAGCTCACTGCTTTCGTTAACAACAGCTTGACTCTCACATACCAGAACATGCACCTCCTCGTCGTGCTTTGGCTGTTTTCGCAGTTGGCCTGGTTCTTTCTCTCTCTGCGCCTCCTCTTGTGCTGGCGAACTGGTCTGTGACATCTGTGCTATCTGGGACTTTAGGAGGGATAATTCTGCTCTAAGTGCCTCCTTCTCCTTCTGAACTTCTGCACTTGCTATCTGGACCAGTGTCTCAGGCTTTTTACTTTCACCATAAACAGCATATTCCCAAGGGAAATTTCTGGTCATCTCACTGACTGGTGGTTGCTCGCTGTAGGCTTTTTTGACAATTTCCAGTAACTTCTCAGGGCTGGCCTTGGCTCCACCATGTATCCGTAATTCTCTAGATACCCATGGTGTAACGTTGTTCCATATCATGTCAAACTTGTCTTCTGCACAAAAAGGCGCCACCTTCCACGCGGCTTCCACATCCTCCACAAACTCTTGCCAAGTGGGGCTCCCCTCTCCACTAAATAACCTTATCTCTGGCTCCTCCACGTACAATATCTTCACAGGCGCATTAGCCATCTTGCTGCAGGAATGCACTGCTGGGTGTTTACAATATTTGTTCGTTTGCTGTTTGCTCAGTGTCACTATCTGCCTCTCCTGTCGACGACGCCAATTGTGGTAGGGTGGGCGAGATGATGATGATGATTATATTGTGATGTGTGATCACTCTCTTGTCACACTCGCACCGACCCGAACAACAATAAAACTCTTGATTCTAGAGGCAGGGGTTGTATTTATTTTTACAACCCATTCAGTGACAAAGCAAACATTAAACAAATAAACTAGCGAACATAACAAAACGAAACTAAACAAAACAAAACAAAACACCCAACAGTGCCCGATGCTAATCTGAAGAAGCAAACAAAGCACAGAATAGTTAAAATCATAATATAATACTGAATGAGAAACACCACGCTCTCACCTGTCAAACTGTCCCACGCCGCCACCAGACACACTCAACTATCACACACACACACACACACACTCATGCATGTCGTCCAATGCGACTAGTATGGTGTTGTGCATGAGGCTGGCAACCTCACCATGTAACACAGATTGCTACCAAAACAACTACTGCCCGAGCATCTGAATGCTTAATATGAAGGCAAACCACACTGTTGGCCCCATGCTCCCTCAGGAGCGGAGAAGAGAAATATATACCTTGAAGTGAGCCCACGTGCTCTCACAACCATTCCTCACAAAACCATAATTAAATAATCATAAAATGGACATAGAATAATATTCAACTATATGTGCAACAAATACTCTCAATAACGAGAATAAACCACCACCTCGCAACTGATCTATCTCAATATTCGTTACTGCATTCGGAAGCATGTCGTATGTGACGACTGGTGCGCCTGGCAACAAGCGTGTCGTATATGACCACTGATGAGACTGGGAATCTCATCACATGAAACACATCGTTACCGAAACAAATCACTGCCATAGTATATAAATGCTTCATGCAGGCTTCTGTTGGATTCAGCCGCACTGGTGTCGCCCTGCTCCGCAAGGAGCAAACAGCAACATTTATGTCTCAAATGCGCTTTACGCCCAAGGAGTGGCCTCGCGCTCTCCAGAAATCTAAATGACTATTCTCACCTCACAGTAACCCATTAAATATATACAGTAGAATTATGATAAGTAGGCTATCGTGAAATACACTCAATTACTTTTACATTAAAGAAATAAAATAATTACTCTTGACTTTAACAAAACTGGCATTAACACGTAAAACTATCTCTTTCCTTTACTGGGGAAAATTATCTTAATCTGCTTCCCACCCACGTGTCAATTCACACAATATAAAACTGGCGTCTTCTTTATACAATCACATATGGTGACGCGCCGCCTTTCATGACCACGTGGTTGCCATCCTGATAACCGTCAATATCATCTAAATTAAAGTAAAAAATCGCTTCTCTGTCCAGTTTCATGTATGAAATAGCTCCCTACTAAATTTGCTTTTCTTGCCCGGTCTGATGACTGACATAATTGCTCTTAAACTCTCACATCTGTGATTTGGGCTTTGCGTGCCTAATAAAACCTATCAAACATTATTTTCACTCATCTATCACTTCGAGACTAAATCATAATGTCCTAAAAAGACATTTCCTTTGGAAACACATCTATCTATATCACTCAACATTAAAATAGCCACATCGATATTATTTCCGAATTATATAAAACTAATTCTAATTTAAATTAACTCACGTGTCATGTCTTTGTGTTCTTCTGTGTGGGTACACAGCGCGCCTCGTTTCGTCCTCTCTTGTCTGGACTGATACTTTAAGAAGGCCCGCTGCTGGTTCGCTATCTCTTTTTATAGGCACTAGGCTAATCACTCAACTACTGCGCGCTGGGCGTATTAATCTTGGCTACTTAAATATCACACGCGATTATCGCTTTAGGAATAGCGAAAACACAGAAATATACACTATTTCTAGAGCAAAAACACAATTCTACACCACAACTCTATTTTTAAGGCTTTATTGTGGCCTCATTACATATCTTCTACTTCAGACTTTTCACAACCCAGAATGCTTCGCGCACATCGAAAATAATCTGCCCAAAAACAGGTAGGGTCGGGCGTCTCCTTTTCGGCCCCATCACATAACATCAATCTATTGTCTCCTATAACTCCCACCTGATATATCACCAAACAGTCCTCGTCTCATATACTCCTATCATAAGAACATAACAATATTGTTAGGATATATGTTACCAGCTTATATAGCACTTGTCAGAGAGGGCCTGGTATACTATAGGGGGAAGGAAATAGTTGTATCACACCTAGGTGTACATATTATTGGATGTATTCATGTATTGAATTTATATTATGGGATGTATTCATGTATTGAATGTATTCATGTACTGAATTTATATTATTGAATGTATTCATGTATTGAATTTATATTATTGAATGTATCCATGTATTAGTTTATCAGAAAGAATGTTTTGCAAGTAGACACCTGTCTTGTCTCGCTATTGCTAAATCATACTGAGCCATGTTGTCATTCATCCTACATGCAGACACCTGAGGCACACGCTCATTTCACCCACATTAGAAGTAGGTGGGCTTGATGACAGAAGTTAGCCCCTATTTTTCCTTGTTACAGGTTTTATTAGTGTCATAAAACCTGAGGTCGTATGTTCGAGTCAATCCAGCTGCCTGGAACTTCGCAGGAGCATAGAGATTGTACAGAAGCTACATCTTTAGTCCCCCTCAGTCTTGGGTGGGCTAAAGTAACGAGCCTCAGCAGGAGTTGTGTGACCCAAACTAAGGAGAACAGAACGTTTTAAGAGATGAGTACCCAGTAGTACCATTTCTGTCGGCATTGTGAGCAAAAGCTAGTGTCAGTGACGAGAAAGTGAATTAGCGTAGCAAGAGACAATAATAAGATTATAGCTGATAAATTATACGTAATTAACAGCACAGCTGATACATGTACTATAATTGAATAACAGCACAGCTGATATAATTTTTGTTCCTATAATTGGAAAACTTGTTGTAATATATTTACATATCTGTATAAATATAAATATTTATAAATCATATGTAAACTTACAAATTCATTACGTTCCATTTTTCAACATTCACCCTTCAGCACAAGAGTAGATAGTGTATATACTAAATAAATAATAAGGAAATTGTATTTGAAGACTTGTCAATTTTATCATTGTTAAGTAAAATCTGTTTCCTTGTCTTAATATCACAGTTAGTTACACAGCGGAGGTGGCAAGTTATGTCGGTCTCCTCTCTACTAATTTTTCGAGATCAGAACATTCACAGCCGTAACTAATTTGTGATACCAGTAGTTCTCTCAGACACTGGGACTTCACCATTTTCTGCAGAAATTCTATTTCTGTAATTGTCAGTACTATACTGACCCTAGAGCCAAATAAAAACCTCACGCCACAATGATATCAATAGCTGCGTTAACAGTTACGTCTAAGTACTTGCGTGAACACGAAAATGCATATAGCGATGACGTTCGCAACAGAAAAATCGAACTTCGGAAGTCCAGAGTGCCTACTCGCCACAAGGACAGAAGTTGTCATCCGGAAGGACATATATGGGCTCAGCTAGTTCGTAGATTTTTGGAAATTAAGGTAAAGGTAGTCCCATAACAGATACTGCCGTAGAGTAGTGAAGCGTTAGAGTCCTCACTATACTAAGTCCAGCTTTATGAGGTAAGGAGACCAGTTCACTTCCTCACTGCTTTGCCTTCCCTAACGTAAGAGCAGAGTCAGGTACAAATTTGCCGCTAAGTAGACTGGAACGTGATGCCGCCAGGTTTCGATCTGGAATCCTGTAACTTTGCCGTAAGCGTCAAGTGATCTAACCTCTTAGTGGATCGTATGCTCATTTTGGACATTACTGCTTCTAACATTTACATGTTGTACGATATTTAAAAAACAAAAAACAAATGCTAAGGAAAATGGGGAAGAATGAAGTTCTTGTATGAGAAAAGAGGAAGATCAAACAACAAACAAATAAACAAACAGAGAAGGGAATCAGGATTAGACAGGATTAGACATAAATGGGGATACAGAAACCATTTAAAGAAATTGAGCAGATAGAACAGGACTGGGGGGCTAAGGGAGTATTTGTAGACGGCCTGAGCTCCAAAGGGTGACGACATTTAATGAAAATGTGTGGTTCTTGTCTTTCAACTTGCTGTCTCATTAGATTCACTCACTGTATGTATAAATATATGTACATACATACTTGTATATATGTATTAGCTCTCTTCTCCATGTGTTTTCCCTGGTGAATCCAGAATAAGGACTACCTTGTTGTCACGAAATACGTTCGTTGTCTTTTTCTGATCTTCACACCTCTCCGGCATTATTACCTTATCATTCCTTTTAGTATTTCTTGTTTTTGCTTTCATTGTTCATTGTTTTCTTATCACACCTTGTCACACCTCTCACCCACTGTTGAGCTCTTTTCAGGTATCCACCAATTACTGTTGGACCGTTTCTGCAAAGTCTCTACAGATGACTGTAAGATCGTGCTGATAAGACGCGAATCCAAATAAACTGTCAAAATTAGTTCAACAGATAACGATGTATAACTTCAGGCATGTCAACCAAGGCCTGCTGTGAACTGAAGCAAACTGTAAGGCGGGTGGTACAGTTTAACATTATTTTCTCAAGGAGTAGCCTTAAATTTCATTAAGAACATAGGTTTCATTATTCTAACAAAGGGGCGTCAACTTTACATGTTTTTCTCCCAATGGCACCAGACTTGCCACAATAAAACGAAATACCAGACGGACAGATGGTCCGGTCTACCCCTTTCAGATGACGCCGTCAGACTCCCCTCTTAACTAGGTTACCCGTGCGCCAAGAGTAATACATACTCTGCATTGTGCACGTCGGTGCGTGAATAAATCGCACGCACAAATAATATAACTATATCAAGACTGGTGCGTACATTGGCAGGACCGACGACTACCCCCCATAGGTAAAAACGTACGCAACAGCTCCCTTATCACCGGCTGTTACGTGCAGTCTTTGATATCTTACAATATTATACATAGGTAATTTTTTAGTGCTTAAGGGAAAGTCATTATTGAGTTACTTCCCTTGAACTCCGCGGATAAATACATTTTACTGCGATTTATTCGTTGTTTGGGTAATAATAGATTGTTCTTGCTTCAGAATATCTATGGCCTGAATTTATGTGTATTGTTTGTCTGAGTAGGACAAGTCTGTCTTATATCTGTATATCTTTACATATCTAAGTCGAACTATATGTTCTGTTGTCTCTAGAGAGGTCAAAGGCTATTCGGCGGATGTGTGGCTTGAGTGGTGTGATTTGGCTTCGTTCTGATAGGGACTGTGTCTGTTTTGCTATGTCGGCTTGATGCCTTGAAAAAGTGATCTCAGTGGTTTTGGGGGAAAGTGATAGTCGTCTAGACCTATCGTGTATGCTTTACCCCAGTGTTTATTCATCTTGCCAAGGAATGGCAGTTTCATATTCCCTCTACCAAGGTAATCAAAGATACTCTTATGAACTCTCGATCGAAGCCACCATTGTCGATAATTACGATTTGAATGTTTAAGAGAATATATTTGACTCGATGAAAAACGACTTCGATTCCTAGCAGCACTATATTCTGTAGAATGCAGTCTATTGTTCATGACCAAATCTACAGAGCAACGAAATGTTGTATGAATGACTAACTTTAGAACAGATTCATTATCTGTATTCAAACGTGAGTGACAGTTCACGAGTGGAGCCATCTTGGAACCAAAACATGTAGGACTTTCAAGAAGAGAAAAGGGATGCCCGTATTATCGCTTGATCAGTCCAGAGATCACTGCTACACATGAGAACCCATTGTTAGCGGTTCAATATTATTATATGGAAAAATATGTGCTGAACATTATGTTGAAGAATCGTTGCTAAACGAGATTAGGTTTAGAAGTCATCTGAAATATTGTTTACAAGCTGACGTGCTCAGTCAGTGACGTCAGATGATATATGTATGGGCGATACTGAGTGCTTGGCTATTGACAGTCCATTATACCATGATTCTACATGAGTGCCCATGTAACATTGCAAGACCATTTGTCCACTGTACTATGATGTATTATGGCAACCTGTGATTTGTCACTATCTGTGCTGTCGAGTGTGTACGTCCAATTAAACTTTAGAAAAGGTACACAGTCGTTGGTGTCGATGACTTCCGGTCATACATGAGTGTGAGAAGAGAACATTTGTCAACAACACGAACCCTTATCATCATTCGCACATTATACACTCCATCCATGTCTACACAACACTGCGTAGGTCAAGTTGACATTCCATACACTACAGTGGGGCAGGCAACACCATAGGGATCTTGTCAACTGATGATGATAGACGCCTGTCTTCCCGCCTAGGAGTGTTCTGGTGTACTTTATCAACATATATTATATCCAACTAAATATCAACTTTATCAACTGGTGGACCAGCTTTCTGGGTTTGACCTCGCAGAAATTCAGAAGTCAACAGATTACCGATACCAGACCGTTTCCTGTGGCTGATACGACACACTTGCAGTATTGGTTTGCTCTTTGTCAACGCTTCGTCACGTGACCTGTCAAGTGAATGCAGTATGTAGGTCAGCGTTGTTGACATTTTTTACATTAGACATTATAGAGTTTCACAGAACAGTTGGATCAATTCTTGTCAGTGTTAACAGAAAGACAGTATTTGTGAACTAAGAAGTCCTGGTTTCATCGATGGATCTTCTTGTTTGCCATATATGAACTTTAATATTTAAGGCCAGAATGTTTAATTGAATAAAGTGGCAGTTTGTTTGTTTTCATGAAAAATAACTTTGCCATTACTGTAAGACTGAGCCTATTTTGCAACACATACTATCATACACATAATTTATATATATTTATGTTTACATGTTATTTGTTTGTATAGTATGTTAGTTTCTATGTCAGCGGGTTGTGTTTAAGGTTGGGCGGCGTCCTCACAACAGAGTATCCCACGTCATAGAGGGTCCGTTGTGGGCGTTTTCTATAGGTGCAATTTTCTTGATTGAAAATTTGCTGCGACAACTGTTGCTTTTGTGTTAGCTGTGAAGTCTGTAATTATTGTTATTTTTGTAATATTTCTTTGTTCTTTAGTTTTGTTTTGATTTGTTTGTAATTTGTTGGTCTAACCTTTTCTATCTTTCAGTTCTATTCATAATTTATATTCATATATTGTGACGTCATTTGTGTTGTTATTCTTTGCAGATTCAGTGATTATCTTCATTGATTTCCCTATTTGATTTATTTTGATTTCTGCAAACGTTCTTGTATTGTCAGTCCTATTTGTACTTTATGTATTCTGTTGGTTGACATATGTTTTATATGGGTATATTTCATAAGACACAATTGCCTGTGCACTGCACTTGGATTATGGTATAGACCAGTACCTGATTATTATTACTATTATACAAGACCTTATTAAAGGCTTGTGACCCACAGATATTGGGATAGTATACTGATTAATCAGGTCATTGAGAACTTGGGGTATTATTATTGATTCAGGTGATTAGTATTATTGTTAGGCATCATGTCTACTCTAGATTATTTCATTACTCAAGGGAAAGCTCTTGATAAGACTGGTCAACAATTAGAACAATGGGCAGTTGCTCAATATGACAAAGCATTAGCTGCAGAAGAGAAAAGATTAGCTGCAGAAGAAAGAAAAGCTATGGCGGAAGAGAAAAGATTAGAAAAAGAAGCTGAGGCTGCTGCTGAACAAAAGAAATTGCAGATGCAGGTAGAGGAAAGGAGATTTGAAGCTGAACAAAAAAAATTGGAAAGAGAAGCTGCGGCTGAACAAAAAAGATTAGACAGTGAAGCTGAACAAAAAAGATTAGACAGTGAAGCTGAACAAAAAAGATTAGACAGGGAAGCTGAACAAAAAAAATAGGAAAGAGAAGCTGCGGCTGAACAAAAAAGATTAGACAGTGAAGCTGAACAAAAAAAATTGGAAAGAGAAGCTGCGGCTGAACAAAAAAGATTAGACAGGGAGGCTGAACAAAAAAGATTAGATGCTGAAGAGAAAAAAGCAATAAGAGAACATGAATTTGAGTTGGAGAAATTGAGATTGACAAGTATGAGTAATGTTAATCAGGCATCTAGTGGTAATGGTAAACCTTCTACTTACAAGGTTAAGGTTCCACCGTTCAATCAGTCCAGTGACGATATTACATTCTGGCTGGATAGATTTGAACGTTCTTGTCGTACACATAATGTGGATAAATCACAATACGCTAATCAATTATCAGAAAACTTGAAAGGTGAATCTTTGACTAGATTATGCCTTGTAGGAGAAGCAGATAAGGATAATTATGATGTCATTAGGGCGGCTTTGATAAAAAAATATCAGCTAAGTGAGGAAGGCTATCGCCTTTTATTTAAGACGATGGTACCTGAGACGGGGGTAGAATTCTCAGAATTCACTGCAAAGGCACGTCTCACAGTTGATCGTTGGATTGAGCTTTCCAAAACAGAAAAAACGTATGAAGGACTTATGGATTTGTTGCTCAGAGATAAGATTATGTCATGTGTGAACAAACCTTTCCTTGAATTTATACATGAGCGTAAACCTAAATCTCTAAAAGAAATGGAAGAATATTGTTCCCAATATGTCACTGCACACCCCGACGTGACTTTTGGCAACACTAAGATTAAGGAGAGTATGCCAGTTGCTTCAGCAACACCATACAATCCCAATTATTCACACAGATTTCAGGGACCTCAAAACAGATTTGATAAAAAAGGTAACCATAATAGTTATCAAAACCAAGGTAACCAATCATTTCAGGGTTCTTCTTCAAAGAACTGGAGACGACCTGATAGCTCTCGACACAGGGGTGGTCATAATTATAGGAATTTCCGTAGAGGAAGTAATTATAGAAACTATCAGGGTTATCCGTCTTGGAGTCAACAAGATCATAATTACAGAGATACTCATTATAATGAATATGATAATGGTAACCAAGGGTACTATGACTCAAACCCAAATAGGGGTTACAATAGAGGTAACAATAACTACAGAGGTGATAATAACCGAGGTAGATCTCAATACAAAAGACATAAACCACATTTTCAGGCAAACTCTGCACAACAAGAGTCCCATGAAGCCTATAAACAGAGTAAAGATAATAATGATGCTAGTAATATGGCATGTGCCGCTTTTGATTTTGGGAGAGCATCTCAGTGCCCCCAATGCAAAACGTTATTTGAGCCAACCACAGTGACTACTTTAAGCTGTGGCCATCCTCTTCCTGCTCTTCCAGCATCAGTCGCGCATGATGGAAGAGGGTCTCTTGTCTTACATAAGGGTTTAGTGAATAACAATCCAGTCTCTGTGCTATTTGATTCTGGATGCACCACAATTGGTGTTAGGCAGTCACTCGTAGATCCTTCCCGTGCCACTGGACAAGTAGTCAAATGTGTAACATTTGGCGGCACATTAGAGAAATACTCTACCGCTATCATTAGGATTGCTACTCCTTTCTTTACAGGAGATGTACACGCATGTCTTCTTCCGAATCCGATCGCTGACCTCATCATCGGTCGCATTCATGGAGTCAAGGAATGCACTCCGCAACAAATTTCCACTTGGGAAAGGCAAAACATGCAGATTGCTAACGCTGTAGTCACTAGAGCTCAGGCTCTTAATGTGCCTCAAACTTCATCTACTGAAGATAATGAAGTGCATAACCAAGATAATCCCTTGGTAATTTCTCGTGACTCGTTTATAAAACAGCAAGAAGATGATCCCACTCTGAAGAAATTCTTCATTCTTGCAACTAAAGGTGAT
This sequence comes from Oreohelix idahoensis, assembly GCA_024509875.1. NCBI lineage: Eukaryota > Metazoa > Mollusca > Gastropoda > Stylommatophora > Oreohelicidae > Oreohelix > Oreohelix idahoensis. The sequence goes on along the minus strand of JAMPIV010007630.1, from coordinate 146,286 downwards.
CCGAATAAGGACACAAGTCGTAAATCGTGGATTACAAAGAAGAATGGCGTACTTGTACGTATGGTTCAAGACTCCATTACGTCAAGTCATTCTCAAATCCTGGTTCCCAAGAATTTGAGAGTTTAAAATTTTGCAGCACGCTCACGACTCTCAGTGTGCTGGACACATGGGTTTTTCCCGTACTAAGTCAAGAGTCCTTGCGGCTTTCTTTTGGCCATTGGTAAACAAGGACATACGGATTTATTGTCGATCTTGTAAAGTATGTCAGGAAGTTAAATCCAAAGGTCCACGGCATGCTGCACCCATTCAGGCGGCGGACATTCCTATTCGGCCGTTTCAAAAAATGGCCATAGACATTATTGGTCCATTTAAGATCAAGTCTGCCAGAGGACATCAGTTTATCTTGACGTGTGTTGATATGTGCACACGTTGGCCAGAGGCTATTCCTCTGAAGAGCATTACTACTGCTGATATTGCAGATGCTCTTTGGCTTATATTTTCTCGTCTGGGGTTCCCCGGAGAGATATTGTCAGACCATGGCACCCAACTAATATCAGATACCATGTCTCAAGTAATGTCTACCCTGCAGATAGATAGATCTTTAAGTAGTATCTACCATCCAATGTCTAATGGTATGGTCGAACGCCTTAATAGAACACTTAAAAACTTACTGGGGAAGATAACTGAGGATCATCCTCAAGACTGGGACAGAGTTTTACCTGCGGCCCTCTTCGCTTACAGAGAGGTACCCAATGAACATACGGGATTTTCTCCCTTTGAACTCGTCTTTGGCGCGCGTCCGCGTGGCCCTATGTCGTTGCTTCACGATCTCATAACATCTGACAATATTGACGATGACACAAAGTCATCCTACGAATATGTCATCGCGTTGAGACAAAAAGATTATCGAAGCATGCAAATTAGCAACTTCTTCTTCTGAATTTGCGAAACAGAAGGCAAGGCAATTTGCCAATAAGAAGAGATGCTTACGACAACTTTGTCCTGGTGACAAAGCATTTGTATTACTACCTTGTAGGGAAAACAGATTACTTATTTCTTGGAAAGGTCCGTACGATATAATATCGAAAATTTCCGATGTCGACTTTATTGTCGATATTGATGGGAAGCATAAAACCTTCCACATCAATATGCTTACTGAATTCCATGAACGTCCGGATTATTTGCAACCCATTTTCCAAGCAACGGACAATTCTCCAGTACCACATGGTCATTACTCATCACTGTCCGTGATACAGGATGAGGAAACAAGTTTTTCAGATGTAAATCTTCCTCTTCCAATGATCCCACTTCATTCCAGTGAATCATGGAAGAACGTTACTGTCTCTCCTGATTTGTCTCTAGGAGAACAGCGACAAGTTTCAACTATGTTGCAAACATTTCAGGATGTACTCACTGACATCCCTGGACAAACTAATGTCATTCAACATGACATTGTGCTAACTGACCATACTCCTATTAGGGTTAGACCTTATCCTATACCTATACATTTCCAAGCACAGGTCGAGAAAGAGTTGGATGTGATGATAGATTTGAAAATAATCGAACCATCCACCTCTGCGTATTCTTCGCCGATGGTTATTGTGCGTAAAAAAGACAATAACATACGTCTTTGCGTTGACTATCGAAAATTGAATCAAGTAACGAAGTTCGATGCCGAACCTATGCCTTTGCTGGAAGAGCTACTTACTCGACTCTCCAAATCTCATTTTTTCACTAAACTTGATTTGTCTAAGGGATATTGGCAAGTTCCTTTATCTGAACGCGCCAAACCTCTCACGGCTTTTTCAACACCTAGAGGTTTGTTCCAATGGAATTTTATGCCTTTCGGTCTTATGAACGCACCAGCTACGTTCGTACGCATGATGCGCCGAATCCTATCTTATCGGTCAGATGTCATTGCATATCTAGACGACATCTGTCTTTTCAGCGATACTTGGGAAGATCACTATTCAGGGTTAGATGAATTGCTGTCTACTTTGCGTGAGCACAACCTGACAGCGAAACCCTCTAAAGCCTATATTGGTTTTAGCGAAATTTCTTTCCTAGGCCACCGAGTTGGTCATGGTTTCCTAAAGACAGAGGACCATAATACTAGTAAGATACTTAACATCTCAATCCTAAGACTAAAAAAACAGGTGAGAAGTCTGTTAGGTCTTATTCAATTTTATGGCAGATTCATTCAGAATCTATCCTCTATCATGGCACCTCTCTCAACACTTCTAAAGAAAGGTTCGCCTAATGTGGTCCACTGGTCTCAGGAATGCCAATGCTCTCTTGGATAAGATTAAAACACTGTTTTCAACACCACCTATTTTAGTGCTACCCACTAAAGATAAGACATTCGTTCTTCGTAGTGACGCTTCATCCACTGGGATTGGAGCGGCACTAATGCAAGAGTACTCTGGAACTCTGCATCCTGTAATGTATATTTCCAGAAAACTTAATGCGGCAGAAAGGAATTATTCGGTTTTAGACCGTGAGCTATTAGCTATGGTTTGGTCGATCCTCAAACTACAGAGATTCCTTCTAGGCGCACATTTCATAGTAGAAACAGACCAAAAAAGCTCTTACTGCTATACAGAGTAAGAATTTGAAGAGCTCGAGGTCTACTCGATATGCAATTGCTCTTCAACCTTTTCATTTCTCTGTGCGAGCTATTCGGGGATCAGATAATGTGATGGCAGACATTCTGTCAAGATGCCCACATGATTCCACATAACTATTAGGGCTTAGACTTCTTGATATGTCTAGTTCTATAGTAGTTCCTTTTCTATATCATGATAGATACACATTTGTAATTTAATAATATAATGATTGTATCACTACATAGCGGTTCATGTATGTTTATTCACCGCTGTGCTTTGATGATTTTTACTTCATAAATCATAAATTTAAGATATCTAATACGTAGTGATGATATGAATTTTTTAGGCATTGTGTAATTGCCAGAATTGTATTATACTTTGATGACACCTTCCTGGAAAAATATACTTGTAGAGAAATAATTTCTCTCAGTTTATGAGACACATTCTCACCAGTCGCTCTATAAGTCGACTTAGCCTCATATTAGGCGTTATAGGTATTCCTGATATTTTCATCTGCGCATTATTCATGCGTTGTGAGCCTATTGTACGTTGCTCCTAGATGTATTTCAAAAAAAAAAAAAATGTTCCATTTTTTTTCCCGGGAGGTGTGGTAAGACTGTTACGTGCAGTCTTTGATATCTTACAATATTATACATAGGTAATTTTTTAGTGCTTAAGGGAAAGTCATTATTGAGTTACTTCCCTTGAACTCCGCGGATAAATACATTTTACTGCGATTTATTCGTTGTTTGGGTAATAATAGATTGTTCTTGCTTCAGAATATCTATGGCCTGAATTTATGTGTATTGTTTGTCTGAGTAGGACAAGTCTGTCTTATATCTGTATATCTTTACATATCTAAGTCGAACTATATGTTCTGTTGTCTCTAGAGAGGTCAAAGGCTATTCGGCGGATGTGTGGCTTGAGTGGTGTGATTTGGCTTCGTTCTGATAGGGACTGTGTGTGTTTTGCTATGTCGGCTTGATGCCTTGAAAAAGTGATCTCAGTGGTTTTGGGGGAAAGTGATAGTCGTCTAGACCTATCGTGTATGCTTTACCCCAGTGTTTATTCATCTTGCCAAGGAATGGCAGTTTCATATTCCCTCTACCAAGGTAATCAAAGATACTCTTATGAACTCTCGATCGAAGCCACCATTGTCGATAATTACGATTTGAATGTTTAAGAGAATATATTTGACTCGATGAAAAACGACTTCGATTCCTAGCAGCACTATATTCTGTAGAATGCAGTCTATTGTTCATGACCAAATCTACAGAGCAACGAAATGTTGTATGAATGACTAACTTTAGAACAGATTCATTATCTGTATTCAAACGTGAGTGACAGTTCACGAGTGGAGCCATCTTGGAACCAAAACATGTAGGACTTTCAAGAAGAGAAAAGGGATGCCCGTATTATCGCTTGATCAGTCCAGAGATCACTGCTACACATGAGAACCCATTGTTAGCGGTTCAATATTATTATATGGAAAAATATGTGCTGAACATTATGTTGAAGAATCGTTGCTAAACGAGATTAGGTTTAGAAGTCATCTGAAATATTGTTTACAAGCTGACGTGCTCAGTCAGTGACGTCAGATGATATATGTATGGGCGATACTGAGTGCTTGGCTATTGACAGTCCATTATACCATGATTCTACATGAGTGCCCATGTAACATTGCAAGACCATTTGTCCACTGTACTATGATGTATTATGGCAACCTGTGATTTGTCACTATCTGTGCTGTCGAGTGTGTACGTCCAATTAAACTTTAGAAAAGGTACACAGTCGTTGGTGTCGATGACTTCCGGTCATACATGAGTGTGAGAAGAGAACATTTGTCAACAACACGAACCCTTATCATCATTCGCACATTATACACTCCATCCATGTCTACACAACACTGCGTAGGTCAAGTTGACATTCCATACACTACAGTGGGGCAGGCAACACCATAGGGATCTTGTCAACTGATGATGATAGACGCCTGTCTTCCCGCCTAGGAGTGTTCTGGTGTACTTTATCAACATATATTATATCCAACTAAATATCAACTTTATCACCGGCCCTTAAAAAAAATTAATTCTATTAATTTTTTTTGAACTAAGTACCCAAGAGAGGTGAGTCAAAACTACATCGATATATATGAACATAAATCAAAGTCATAATGTTATACAATATTATGAAAAAGAATAGAAAATGGAAATCAATATAACTAAATGAAAGTATGCATTAAAGCACACATCCACAATCGACCTACTTTGGAACGATGTGGTAAAATTCGAAGTAAAAGAAAGTTGCAAATGAAAACCAAAAAAGTATGATAAAAACATACAACTAAATTTTCAAAACAAACATGTGATTTCAAATGAAAATGAACAGCAACGATGATGATAATCAATGACAAGAGAATAAAAAAAAATGAAAATAAAACATGCAATGTGAAACAAAGCATAATTAAACACGTTAAGAAGCAACACCCGTAATGTTTCTAACATTAGTAAGGTGGACTAGTTATCTAAAAGTATAAAGATCATGTACCATGAGAAGTAAATATAAGTACACAGAGACATTTACAACTATTCAAGTTAGTTAATGTGTACTCTACAATTAATTAATTAGCTTAAATTGATTTCTTCTACTTAATATAGTTCTTAATTACAAACAATTAAGTAATTACTAATTTATTTAAGTAATTCCAATTTTACTCAGTGTTACTGTTTCACTAAGAGTAGTTAATCGACGAGAATATGTTCTTAATGTTCCATGTGCGATGAACAGATATTCTCAAACACAAAATGTAGTGTAATCTGTTCCATAAGAATATTGACTACTCATTTATCAATATAACAATGTTTCCGTACTAATAAAATGTTACTACACAAGAAGTCATGTTATAATCCAGAAGTAAGTATATCCCGAAATTATGCTGGTACGAATGATTCGGTTCCATACAAAGTATGTATAGAGGTTCAATAATTGATACTGTATGCAGTTCCTCTTATATATCTGATTGATTATCTGTTAGGACGTCTCAACATCCGGAAGTGATTTAGGTTCGACAAGTTCGTTTGGGCATCTTGACAGACAGTCCGCAAACACATTTTTCACTCCAGGAATTGCCCGAATTTCGAAGCTATATGGCTGGAGAGCTATAGCATATCTAGTAGACTTTGAAGATTTCACGTCCTTAGTGTTCAATGCTGTGAGAGCTTTTTGGTCAGTTTCCACTACAAAGTGTGAGCCCAGTAAGTATCGCTCCAGTTTTGTGATTGACCAAACCAATGCGAGTAACTCCTTATCAAGAACGGAGTACTTCATTTCGCTCGTCGTCAATTTTCTCGAAACGTACATAACTGGAAATAAGGTGCCTGTATATTCTTGCATCAAGACTGCAGCAATGGCGTAAGCAGACGCGTCACTGCGAAGAATGAAAGTGAGATCTTTGTTAGGCAACCTCAAAAAAGGCTCATTTGAAAATTTTTTTAAAATATAATCAAACGCCATTTGATGTTCGTTAGGCCACTGTATTACATTAGCTGTACCTTTTTTCAGTAAAGAAGAAAAAGGTGCAGTTATAGTAGACAAATGAGGGATGAATTTAGAATAGAACTGTATTAGTCCTAAAAGAGACCTAACTTGTTTTTTTGTCTTAGGTGCTGAGATGTTTAATATCTTTGAGACATTACTGTCTTCTGTATACATTAAACCCCGACCTATACGATGACCCAAAAAGGAGATGTCATGAAAACCGACAAATGCCTTTGAAGGTTTCGCTGTTAAGTTATAATCCCGTAAAGTAGAAAGTAAAGCTTTTAATCCCTGAATATGTTCATCCCAAGAGTTACTGAAAAGACAGATGTCATCTCTGTAAGTATTGACATCGGGACGATGAGACAGTACGCGGCGCATCATGCGTACAAAGGTAGCTGGCGCATTCATTAATCCGAATGGCATAAAATTCCATTGGAAAAGTCCCCGTGGCGTCGAGAAAGCAAAGATGACCAGTAAAGAAAAAGAGGCGATGACTGCATATGCTGAGTCATCAAAGAATGTGCAATCAAATTATTTATACCTTTAGGATTATTCTTAAATGTACCATACTTTTGTACTTGATTATTATTACTTATGCCAGACAAAGGTGTAGGTGTACGGCATGTCGTAGACACCTGCTTGCTGGGCAAAGTTAAAACCTTACTGGCAACCTTATTGGTATTAATTTTCCCATCTGAGTTACAACTCTTATTTTTATTAGGAACATCCTTTCCCTTTTTCTCAAACGTAACCTTTTTCTTACGATCAGTTGCCTGCTGATCAAGTCGAGGGAAGGTATATGTCCCCCGGAATGACTTACTAGTCTTCACAGGTTGCGTTGAAACCGTAATATCCTTCTTAAGAATGGACGCATGTCGTAAAGGTTGTAATGCATTAGCAACAGTGGCGTAATGAACAATGGAGTCATTTTCGATGCTAGATTCCAAGATCTTATCATTACATAACAGTTTAGCAGTATGTGCATGTGAAACAAATCTAGGAATAGTCGTAAATGCATGGGTATCATGTATATGCTGCTTTTCCCATTCAGCAATCTACTGTGGGGTACACTCTTTAACCTCATGTATGCGGCCAAGTATAATATCACTTATAGGTGCAGGAAGAAGGCATGAGTGAATTTTTCCTGAAAAAATAGTGTATGAAGGTTAACTATAGCTGTAGGAAGAATCTCCACAGTCCCTCCAAAAGTCACGCACTGCACGGTCTTGCCATAGCACATGATGGGTCGACCAGCGAAGTCCGTACACCGATTGTGCTACAACCTGAGTCAAATAAAAGAGAGCATGGAATGGAATTTAAAAAACCCCTATTTAATTTAAGGCTTCCTTTTCCATAGTCAGTAGCTGACGTGGCCGTACAAGCCGCTGGTAGACTGGGCAACACATGTCCGCATCGTAGCGTCGTGATCGCCTTGGGCTGGAATGGGGTATTACTCTCATCACAAGACTTGACCTGTTCGAAATCCAGAGAACATGACATAGCACTATGTGCATTAACATTATTATCCTGTTCCTTGTTTGAATGTGTATCACTCAAAGCAACATTAGAGTGTTTACGTGTCTGGCTCGACGATCTATCTCTTCGTCGCGATCGATTCTGATTACTGGCATTAAAATTGCCACAATTGTCATTTCTGCTTGAGTTAAAATTTGGATGAGTACGATAATTAGTATAATTAACGTTATGATGTTGGTTAAATGATTTATTCCAAGAACCTTGTCTGTTATTGAAAGATTGTGATCTAAATTTCCCATTATGATGATAGTTATTGCTTTAATTATTTCCAAAATTATTTTGATAAAAATCTCGTGATCTGTGAGATTGGCCAGAAGATACATTATATAGAGAAGTTTGGCAAAATTGTTTCCCTTTAAAAGAATTGCAATTCTTGTTATTTCCCTTTCTGACTTTTCTATCTCTAAGATTCATTATCAATTTTTTCTGTTTTTCAGCTTCTATTTTCAACTCTACATAATCTGACTTCAACTTCTCATAATTCATTTTGACTTGTTCTAGCTCTCTAGCAATCCCATTCATAATATTTAAATCTTTAACTTCGAGTTCTGCAGCAGCAGTTTGAGTAGGATGTTCAACATCGATAGTGTGTTTCCTGACATGTTTTTTATTAATGGCCTTTTCTCTTTCAAGTGCCTCAATGGCATTTTGATGGCTATTCGTAAGCTCCTCAACCCTTAATTTCAAAAGAGGAATCTCAGATGTCAGTTCTTGAATCTGAGCCAAATGAGCATGACAATCTGTCTTTATAGCCATATTTAACTTATCAAATTCTCCAATGACCTTATTCTCCTTGTCAAGTAATTTTTTTACTGAGCGTACTTCATTCTCCAACTCCTTTTTCTCCATGAGTAATTTTTCAATATTTATCTGTTTTTCCTGAGACACTTTCTCCTGTTGACATAGAAGATTCCTGAGTTCTTGATTTGCCAAGGTAAGATCTGCTACCTTCTTATCCAAAACTTTCATGTTTTGTTCCATCGTTTTTTCCATATTACACTTTTCTCTCAAAAGAGTTACCTCAGATGTCAGGCTCTGAATTTGAGCCACGTGTGTATTGCAATCTATCTGCAATGTAGTATTAATAGCAATAGGTTTATTTTCATCGTCACTATCTTCTTCGAAAAATATGTTCATTAAGGAGGTCACCTCATTATCAAACTCTCTTTTCTGACTACAAGAAGAGTCATGAAATTTCTTATTATCCTCTATCAACACCGTCACTTTATTCTTCAACTCAGCATTTTCAAAATCTATAGCCAACAACTTCTTCTCATATTCTCCTTTTTTCTGTAGCAGCTCATTCGTAAGGGCAATCTCCCTACCCTTATGCTCCGTTATGGTTTTCTTCAACTCATCCACCTCAATAACACTACTGTCTTGAGTAGTTATTTTACCTTCATCATAGAAAATGGTTGATAATAGATTAGCAAGCATCACCGCTTTCTCTTGTGAAAAGCCATATTTACACGTAAAAAATGCAAAATCCTTAAGATCTTGGCTAATTTGAATGAAGAAATGTTCTATGGCATATTCTTCACAGCTTGAACCCCATTTACCTATTCTATCTCCCTCCTGGAGAAAATGATACAAAATATCCATATTAAATATACATTAATGACTTCCCGAGTCAATCAAATAGTAAGCGAATTCTTTAAGTGACTTCCTATACTTTGTAGGTCAGTACACAAGAAAGTCCAAACATGTGTAAGCAAAAACAAAATGGAGTCTATATATGACGTCACAACTACTACGTCATAGTTTTGTGTGTAACACTAAAAAAAAAATTATTCCCAAATGATTTATAATATATTATTCTATTTAGGAGTCATATTAAGGGCTTTAGCTTGATTAATGAAATAATCTAGTGAATAAATTATGCTTTATAAGTAGTCACAATACTCTTGATTTCTAAAAATGATAATTAATTAATGTAAATTAATTAACCTTGTTACTATACCAAGTGGTCTTCGTTCTTGTCCTAGAACGGTAAATATTGTTATCATATAATTGTGAAATATATTAATAATCAATAAAGTAATTTATGTAATGAAATGTTATGAAAGCAACAACGTGATAGACAATAGGAACAATACTGACGAGACAAAATAATCAAAGACAATTGAAAACAGTCGCAGAAATCCAATAAAAATAAAAATGTGAAACTAAAATAGAATGTCGTAAAGAGTTACGATGATAACTGCGATAAGATAATAAACAATTCAATGAACAACACAGTGTATAAACATATGTTTTGTAAAAGACTCAACGAAAGTCAGGTGAGGAGGACAATAATCACATACAAGATACATCATGAAACTAAAGTACGAATAAAAATAACTATGAAAACAACAATTAAAACTTAACGGAACAGCTAAACAGATACTATCATAAGAAACAAGTAGCGATCGGAACTACAGCAAGGTTTCTAGCCTTGAACCGGAATTATCGCTCAATTGAAACTTATAAATTAAATCCTATAGAACATCTGACAAGAGCCCGAATCAGCTTCGAGATGAACCTCGTTTGTCAGATCGACCTCCCTACCGCCCACGACGAACATAAAACATAGAACATGCAACATGAAACGTATATAGGTGGACATAATCACATGAGGCACAGCTCAACGTAATAAAGCGTACAACGATACTACGTTAATACTTATCTCGCGTGCAAGAAAAAAAAATGTGCCTCGTCTCCGTAGATGTACGTTTGAGACTTCGAAATACTTCGCCTTGAGTATTTGAGTAAAGCTCGCACGTAATGAGGACTAAAAGATGAGGTCCAACGTAGACATACAATGTAGAACTTGATGTGGAGGTTCACTGTCGACCTTGACCTTGAGGTAGCCGTTATCCGGAGTATGTACTGTTAGAAAATCCACGTATTTTCGACTAGTGTGGAACTTGTGAGGTAGTTAGGTATCCACCAATTACTGTTGGACCGTTTCTGCAAGGTCTCTACAGATGACTGTAAGATCGTGCTGATAAGACGCGAATCCAAATAAACTGTCAAAATTAGTTCAACAGATAACGATGTATAACTTCAGGCATGTCAACCAAGGCCTGCTGTGAACTGAAGCAAACTGTAAGGCGGGTGGTACAGTTTAACATTATTTTATTTGACGGTATACGTTCAACAATACGAGACAATGTTCTTGACGGAGACAATCAACATGGATGCATAGTAATGATACTCTGAATTAAATCATGTACATCTATGATGGTGGTTAGGTATTGCGGCAGATCCCTTTCAAACATCTTCCTTACATTCAATTAATAAGAATCCAATAATGTTCATGCTAGGTTTGAACAGTAATATAATGTCCGTTGACCTTGTCTGAGGACATCCAACTAAGTACGTATTCCCATATCACTAAATCCCGCATTCATCCAACAAAAGACTGTCTTGATCCAAGACTTAATTCCTTACCACGTAGGTTCAAAATATAATATCAATGGCGTAAACATGAAGCTACATCTGGGTTAGTATTTGGGTTTTAACTAACCTCTCCACAAACTCATGCCACGACTTTGGCATTGGCATAACGGCATTTTTAATAAGAATAATACAATCCAATAACTTTGTTCCCTCGTAGGAATTCTCCTTCTACGATAGATCACAGAGGCTATCAGCTCCGTTGGTCCATTCTAGGAATAACATAACAATATGGATTCCCGCTAGACTTTCTCAAGGAGTAGCCTTAAACTTCAGGTTTCAATATTCTAATCATACGAATACGAAGGGGCGACAACTTACATGTTACTCCCAATATTGGCTTCAACATGAAGACCAATATTCCAACAAAAGAATGGCTTCCACAGACTTGCCACAATAAACGAAATATCACACGGACATATGGCCCGGTCTACCCCTTTCAGATCATGACGTCAGACTCCCCTCTTAACTAGGTTACCCGTGCGCCAAGAGTAATACATACTCTGCATTGTGCACGTCGGTGCGTGAATAAATCGCACGCACAAATAATATAACTATATCAAGACTGGTGCGTACATTGGCAGGACCGACGACTACCCCCCATATGTAAAAACGTACGCAACACCCACCCTGGTTATTTTCTCCTTTGTTATCGGTGAAGCATATATATTATTTCCGCTGTCCAAAAGTAATTTCATCCGACGCACTGGGATTAAAATAAACGCTCAGGAAGGGTAAAATTTATGAGGACAATGAATTGATGGATGGAAGCGGAGGTCGCCTGATGACTATGCCAGAAGACCCAATACTTAGCAGAGTCATTTGTCTCTTTCAGTTTGTGGTACTAGTTGCCAGCAGTCGATGCTAGACACCAACATCAGACGGTACTTGAAGACGCTTGATAACTCTTGTAGTTACGTCAGCCTTAATGTATGAAACGTGCTATATCCACCAGGCTTGACTATTGCGGAGAAGTACAGTCCAAGACACCTGTAGGAACCAACAGCGGCTGAAGCAGACCCGAACCGACCCCACATCGGAAGCCAAGTACTTTAACAGCGCAACCAAGAACATTTCACTATTATTCAAGTTTCCCACTACAGTTTAAATCATTTAATGATTATAAATATCATCTCTTCTTTTTTATAAACAACTTTATTTATTTTACATTGTTAAACAATAAGTGATTATTAATACTGTTTATCTGTAACTGTAAAGCTATAGCTGGTTTAATAACTATTGAGTGAAGTGAATGTCTGCACCGTATAACTCATATTGCTCTAAATACATAAGCAGATAGAATTATTCGATTAAGGTTTTACCGAATCAATGAGCCGCGATAGCGCAGTGGTTAGTGCACTGGCTTCCTAGCTCGGTGGTCCATGGTTCGATCCCCAGTTGAAGTGGGATGTTTTAGACCGCAAACGGCTCCGGTATCGACCCAGCCTCATGAATTGGGTACCAGAACAACTTATTGTTATTAAGGTTATTGCGGCCGGCGTGATGCTGAACACATCAACCCTAGTGTGCCGATGGTCAGGAAAATACGGGCCTAACACCGTATTCTCAAAATGCCTCAATAGGCGTGTATCCTTTACTGAATCACCTTCAGCTGGGGGCTCAGAAATACGAGCGAAAATATATTACATCACAGAAGAGGCGGGAGATTAATAAGTTCATGTTAGCTTAGATTAGCTCAGTTGTTTCGCTTGCTTTTCTTTAAAATCTAATGGCACTCCATTAAATAGAAGCACCATTCTTCTGTTTGTATCTCTGCCAAGAGTAATCATGTGCGAAAGTTGATACCTTTGATGACCATTGTTGGAGCACTACTGGGCAGCAGGGCAGACAATACCGTCACACTTGTATGTAATAAGCTATCAACAGATTTCCTCAATGTGTATCCTATCCATTTCTTGTTCCACTGGCACTTTTCTGGTTCTTTTCATCAGTTGCACATTTGTGACTTTGTCATTTATTTCAATCCTTCTATTCTACACAAGCACTCATTTATGAATGTTTGTAACTTTCTTGTTGTGTTTGTTGTTCTTCCTGTTTCGGAGCCATACAATAGGACTGACTTGACGGAGCCATACAATAGGACTGACTTGACGGAGCCATACAATAGGACTGACTTGACATTTGAGTTGAAGATTCTTATTTTCGTGTTGGACTTGATCTCCATATGTTTCCCAATACAATGAAAGTTCCTCTTTTTGTATTTTTTTTTTTTTTTTATATTGTTGTCTGTCCCTCCAACTTTGCCAATATAGCTGCCAAGATACAAGTATGTGTATGTGTATGTGTATGATTCAAGTTCAACCTTATTATCACTTCTTGCATTTATTCTCATTATCAATGTCTTTTCCCTGTCGGCTTACATGTGTGGCTCAATTTGAACCCGGCGGAACTGTTTCCACTGACGGGAGAAGGGGCGAAGCGAGTCACTGGCGCCTTAAAACCAGTAGCTTCGGGCAGATAGGGTTCGTGATCCTTGGTTGGTAGCCTATCTAAGATTAGGTAAAACTCTGAATTCAAACCACCGCTGCCTAGCGGGAATATCCATTTATGGGAAAGGCTTCGGGAGAAAACGTGAGGATAAATCCGTAGTCGGTGTCCCTAAGGCAGTCTAATGTTGATTCAACATTATTCTGGCAACTCCTGCGACGTAGCTCGTACCAAACTGTATCGGCTACTGCCGTTCCTTTGAATCTACCGGCAGCGTGAAGAGGGGGAATATGCTGCATGGGCAACAGCTTGATCTCCATATAACTGTGTCCACGCTCGTGCCCTGGAGAGGGCCTGCGTCATCAGCACACTTCTGTATGGCAGCAAAACGTGGACAACTTATGCTAAGCAAGAAAGAAGGCTTAATACCTTCCATCGACGGTGTCTACGCCACATCCTCGGCAGTTCGTGGAAAGAAAAAGTGACAAATGTCGAGGTGTTGTCACGTGCTGGCCTTCAAAGCATGTATACACTGCTTAGACACTGCTTAGACAGCGCAGACTATGCTGGCTTGGCCATGTCCGCCGCATGGGAGATAGTCGCATCCCGAAAGATATCTTCTATGGATAACTGGCAGATGGCAAACGAACGTTGGGCGATCGCAGCTGAGATTCAAAGATGTGTGTAAGAGAGATATGAGGGCGCTGGACATAAATCCAGAAACTTGGGAAGATGAAGCTGCCGTTCGCACCAAGTGTCGATGCTATCTGCGGCGCCATCTTAGATTGGGCGAAAAGAAAATCACACAACAAGCAGAAGAGAGGAGAAAACGTCGAAAGGAACACCAGGAAAATAAACAGCTGAGGGCTGTCACCTCTGGGGCACATTCCCATAGTCAGTTATGACTGAAGGGGCTATTATATTATAAAATATATATTATTATATGTCTTTTCCCTGTGTATATTCAAACCCACTTGGTGTGACCTCTCATCGAGTATTTTCATTTTGTCTTGCGTCTGATTATCGTTATGGGACAGAAGAGCCAAGTCATCTGCAAAATCTAGATCATCAAGCTGTTTAGTCAGATTTCACAGGATTCCATTTCTGTTGTGTGATGTCGATGTTTTCATAACCCAATCTATTGCTAGTAAGAAAGTAATAAAGACAAGGGGCATCCCTGTCGTACTCCCGTTCTAATCCCAAACGGTTCTGTAAGTTGTCCTTCATGAAGAACTCTGCATGTCATATCTTCATAAGTCTTCTTTATTTAGTTAACGATCTTCATGGGAACTCCATAATACCTCATCAATTTCCAAAGTGATTCTCTGTTTACACTGTCAAATGCCTTCTCATAGTCCACAAATCCACTATATAGCGCTGAATTTCATTCTAGACTTTGTTCAACTATTGTTCTCAATGTGGCTATCTGGTCTGTACATGATCTGTTTTGTCGAAAACCTGCTTGTTCATCTCTCAGTTGCTTGTCTATGGACTCTTTTAATCTCTGGCACTGACAGTAACATTAAAAAGAAGGTAGTCCAGAAGGGGAGTGAAGTGTTAGAGACTTCACCATTCTAGGTCCAGCATCGAGGGGGGGGGGGTGATCAGTTCCCTTCCTCGTTGCCTTTTCTTTTCCTAACTCAGTCAGGTTGTTTCCCATTTACAGCAAGGTAGACTGGAGCAGGTCGGTCCCGTGATTCGAACCCGGCACCTTTGCCGCGACAAACCAGGGCTCTAACCACTCTGCCAATCACATGCTCGATAGTTACATTATTCCTGTAACATTTGTGAAGTCATTGTAAATTTACCTTCTAAGGCAACTTGACCAGATAACCTTTCTTCAGTTCTGCTGATATTTCTTCTCTCTCCCAGACTTTGCCAAGTAGTTTATATAATATCTCTGTAGAGGTATCAATATCTGTTTTGATGGCTGCGCTGGAATGCTTTATGGGCCAGTTGCTTTTCCATCTTTCAGAAGTTTTATGGCTTTCTTTATTTCTTCTCTACTTGGTCGTTCACAGCTCATTTGTAGCTCCTCTTCTTCTGCTGGCTGGATGTCTGGGGGATTAGTTGGAGCTTGTTTATGCTGGTTTATGAGAAGTTCCTCAAAATGTTCTGTCCATCTCTTCACTGGTATCAGGTCACCATCTTCTGTTAGCCAAAACAACATTAAAACTCAAATAGACAACAGGGTAATGTGGAATTTCTAAGAAATCAGGAAATAAGAGACACATTTTCAAACACAGTATCTAACAAATACCAAGTACTCCAAAAGCTGGATGATGAAGCAGATATGAAAGCTTACTGGCAACAAGTAAAAAATATATGGAACGAGACTGTGAAGAAGTACTGGGGAAAAAAAAACATCAACACAAAGCATAAATAACAACTGAAATCATTAACAAGATAGAAGACAGGAAGAACAAGAAAGCTGATTTAAACGAAACAAAACCAGAAGATCCAAAGCCAAGGCTCATGAGGGTGTATAAAGAAGCAAACAAAGAAGTAAGAAGAACCATCAACAGAGACAAGAGGAAGTATATCCAAGAGCTGGCAATGCAAGCAGAGGAAGCTGCAGCCAAAAGAAATATGATGGACCTGTACAACACCACAAAAAAACTAACAGAGAATTATAAGCAAGCAAATGGCCTCATCAAGGATAAGAATGGAAAATTGCTTAGTGATATATACTCGTATATATATATTTCTTGCCATGTTGTAAATTTAGTTTAATAAATAATGAACACTCGGTAAGCCTATCACTTCTGCTGTTCTTTTTTGTCTGGTTTTCTACTTAACGTTCAATTGAAATGTCAGGTCAGTCCTATTGTATGGCTGTCTAACATGGAGAACAATAAGAAGAGACTTTCATAAATGGATTCTTCCGTAGAATAGAAGGACGGAAGTGGTAGGACAAGATCGCTAATGCTGAACTAAAGGCAAGAACTAGACACGCGCAAGTCAAGGCCAATGCTCCTTGGGGAGTTCAAAGGTGAAGAAGGGGAAGAGGTTTTCTACTTGTTTATTTCTTACAAGTGCCTGGAACATGCCCTTTTATGGGCATTGTTTATTTACTGTCAATTTAGTTGTTCACTTTAGGCATTAATAAATGAGTTCTGTACATCTTTTGGTATATAGGTCTACAAAGTCTGGTTATTTGCGTGATTATTATTCAGTTATACATTTGCTAGTTATGTGTATGACAAATTTGTCTGAGTCCCCAGGGGACGAGAGGTAGAGGTAGATCAAAGAACACAAGGCAAAGAGGACTGCAGACAAGTCTGAAGAAGACATGGAAAGACATTGAGCTGATGGCACGGTACAGGAAGACTTGTCATAAGCTTGCTGAAGGCTTATGCTCCTTTGGGAGTTAAAAGGTGAAAGAAGATTTCTAACTGACTGAAGTCAAACGGTCGACAAAAACTTGTGCAGTCAATCGGTCCCATCTCATGTCAATCATCGTCATCTTCCTTGTACCTCCCTTGTACCGCCACTGTGGCGAAATAACCGTTCTTTTCTTTCGTCCAATATTTCTTCCTACACTCCTCTCTGTCACTACATATTCGACCATTCCTTTTTTCTTTTCATCCGGCCGTTGTCTTACTCTTCACCTCTATCTACCGATGATTATCGTATCCTCGGGTTAGCACCATGTGTTTTACCAGATTTTCACAATCCTGTCTTGTTTATCTTTTCTATATCGACCATCGGCGTTTAGCGAAAAGGGGAACAATGCCACCTTTGCTATCAAGACGCCAGCAATAGACGTATTAAGTCGTCTACCACCACATTAGATTGCATAATTACTTCCGTTCATCAGGTGAATTAGTCTGACTGTGGTAAAACAGATGGTTATCTCAGAGATAACGTGGGAGGCAACATGTAAAAATACGGCTCGACTTTAAGGTTGTCTGGATTATAACAATCGTGGAAAATTAGGGCCAGACATATCACGTAATTATTTCCGGCAGGTCTGTAAACAGTCTTAAACAAGATGGCTTGTCGTAACAGACAAGGAATGGAAAAGAGAGTGCAACCTTGGAGAAGACTATCATATTTAATTATTAGGGCAGGTAGTACTACATAATATTTCGGGTAAATGTAACACTTAATTGGCATTACCTTATATGGCAGTGCCTTAAATTTCATTGTGAAGCATAGAGGGAGAGTTTGCTAAAATCATGCGCCTTACTTGTGGTTGCTTTAAAATTAAAATATAACCTAAACTTAATTGTGATTGGGTTTTTACCCAAGAGAACCCCACGAGGTTACATTTTTGCGTGGGCAATTTTAACTTTAAATAAAACCTAGAGCCTTTTGAAGATTTCCCCATTGCATTGGACAGACAGAAAGGGAGTAGTAATAAGGATTCCATTAAAGGACAGGCCAAAGGAACTAGGAGTATCTTTTAAAATTAAAAAAAGTGTAAAACTTCAGGGATAATTTTAGCGCCCAAGCCCGTGGAACCTTCTTTAAGTGTAAATGGTTAAGAGTATTAACCCGTTGAGGGATGACTGCATCTTAAACAGTTGCGGGACATCCTACGGCATTTCTGTGCATCAAAGTCTGGATATATTAGTGCACTCAATCTACTGGGATAAGCTGTAGCATGTACATTTTATTAAGGTTTATATAATTCTTCGTGAGCAGGGTCGATTTTCCAAATGTCCGGTACCTTGAAATCTCTCAAGAAGTCTCTAAATGGTAGAATGGGACTCTGCTAAACGTCTTGCAACATGACGAACTGATTGACCATCCTGAATCCATGCCATGGCTCGACCACGGTCTACAGTGCTGAGACTTCTCCTTGGTGGCATGGCTAATGCAGTGATCATTTCGACCACTTGTCATACTGATTTATTGTATACCAACGGTGAACACTCTTTACCGATGATCATTTTCCACGTGCATTCAAATTCAACTCACTTTTTCACCTTTTGAACTAGTGGGGAGTGTTGCAAAAACCACGAGTTTTTGCAGCAACAATGGTAATTTTCACGCGCGGGTAAAGTGACCCAGTTTTTGGACATTTAAAAAAAATTAACCTAGTGCACACAGAATTGTATACACATTTCTCTGAGCTCAGTTTTAATGACATTTTCACTTGACTTTACAGTTTGCCAATCAATTATATAAACCTTGTCTAAACTGAATGGTGTCCCTTAACTTTTGTCCAGTAGTATATATATATTACTGAAGCACATTAAAAACGCACCACCTGTATAATCCAGGAACAGAGTGTGAAATGTAAATATAAGTGTGTACAAGTTTACATATTTGGAATCTTTATTCATTTTCCTATGAATCCATGCTGGTCATTAATTTGTACATTTGATTGTTATGAAATTCATTGCATTCTGTGCAGGCAAGGGAGAAAACCAAAAATACAAAAAAATGCACGTGCGTTATCCTGCTGGAGAAGCTGCAAGTCTGGATAAATTGTGAACGCAGGAGCAACCAGTGCATCCAGAACCTCATCTCGATATGTCACAGCATTAACATTTCCACGGAAGACGTGAAGAGGCAAGCGATGGTGAAAACTGAATCCTCCCCAAATGTGAATACTGCCACCTCGAAATCGGTTGACACAGCAATCTGCAAAGCGCTCTTCACACCGTCGCTAAATTCGCATACGTCCATCTGCAAAGGATATGTTGAATCTGTTCTCGTCTGTGAATAGGACAGCATTCCACTGCAGTCTAGTTCATCTGATATGTTCCTCTGCCCATTGCAGGCGCTGCTAACGATGTCTGTGAGTCAAGTTTGGCCCAACATAAGGTCGTCTTGCAGTAAGGCCTGTATCTCTGAGTCGTCGTATGACTGTCATTCGAGAGACTTGCCCATGTCTACCCACTATTGCTCTTGCTTTTTGACTTGCCGGGAGAGTACGATTCCTTAGGTGACTCAGCACAATATGACGATTTTGCGCAGGGGTAGTAACTCGTGGTTGGCCACTCCGAAGTCTATCCCGGGCACTGCCAGTGGTTCCGTAACGTTCATTGAGACGTACAATAGTGCTGTGGTGGCAATTCATCCTTCTGGCAATGGCCCGCGAGCTCATTCTGGTCTCCAACATACCAATGGCTCGTTGGCGGTCGTTTTCAGATAGTCGTGGCAATTCAAGCACATGTACTGGGTGTTTTATCTCAACGGCCTTTTTATACCGAGTATACTGCCACAACGCGTACACATTTTCAGGGTCATAGCTGTTGAGAATCGTGTTGCACGTGTAACTTTCATCGTTTTCATGTAGTCTGTACACACACCCATGGGTTGAATCTTGCACTTTCCATTCCAGCAGCCATTCGCTCTCTACCTCATGGCAAACACGGGGAAAATCCATTCCCACACTTTTTTTTTGCCAGCTTCTCGGCATCAGTATATATAATAGTGGTGCGTTTTTAATGTGCTTCAGTATATATATATATATATAAATATATATATATATATATATATATATATATATATATATATATATATATATATATATATATATATATATATATATATATATATAGAGAGAGAGAGAGAGAGAGAGAGAGAGAGAGAGAGATAGAGAGAGAGACAGACAGACAGACAGACAGACAGACAGACAGACAGACAGAGAAAGAGATCTAATTTGCACTCTTATGCGACACATAGAACAGTGACGGCACTATGAGAACAATATAAAAATTGCTCCCGACTAATTGTCCTTTCTTGGTTGCGCCTACTTACAGGGTGTTCCACGAAAAAGCGGCCCCATTCACAAAGTGAAAGAAGCCAGTTTTCCTTCCTTAATAACGTACATTATTGCCATAACAATGACATCATGGGCCGCTTTTTTCGTGGAACACCCTGTATATTCCTTATGTTATCATGTTCCTACCCGCTCCTGCCGGAGCATAGAGCCATCACTATAGCTGGTCCCCTTACAGGAAGCCTGCACCAAACATTCATATGTTCTTGTAGCAGTGGTTTATGTGACAGTTTGTTTTACATGCTCAGATTGCCAGCTCCATGCACATATGAGTGGCCTTGTACGACATGCCTGAGGGTGCAGTAGTCCTGTTCCTTCTGTTTCCCTTCATAAACCCTGGGAACTACCACTATAATTGGTGTCGGGCCTTCATATCAA
Organism: Oreohelix idahoensis; assembly: GCA_024509875.1. Classification (NCBI taxonomy): domain Eukaryota; kingdom Metazoa; phylum Mollusca; class Gastropoda; order Stylommatophora; family Oreohelicidae; genus Oreohelix; species Oreohelix idahoensis. The sequence goes on along the minus strand of JAMPIV010007630.1, from coordinate 125,604 downwards.
ACAAAGAATTAATATGACAAATATAAATGTATGTTATCAGGCACTCTTAAGAAATAAATTAATTTACTGTTTGCAGGCCTCGGGTTTCCCTTCCTTATGTGTTATAAATGTTTATACAATACCAAACCTACCCTCTGTCCTGTTCTTACTGTTCTAAGTCTACTATCATTTACTAGACACAGTATGAAGGTCTTTGTCTTGTTGGGCTGGCCTATACTGTATAATAGGGAAACAACAGAAGTGATTGCGTCATTAATAGGCTGAACTGCCCATGGTAAACTTCCGGTGTTATGTATTGCGGTTCGCACTGATGACGTCATCGAAACATCGTTTTTTTGGTGATGCGTAGATGGCAGGGAGGAAAGTGTGATTCGCTTGCATAGCTAGGCGGGGTTGTCGCACGGAAGGTCCAGGGTTCAAATCCTGGGTAAGCCACTCATGCCTGTTGTTTTTCTGTTGTCTAGTGTTCTACTTCTTTATTTCCTACGAGTGCCTGATAACATACCTTTATATTAGTCTTATATTAATTTACTGTTTACAGGCCTCGGGTTTCCCTTCCTTATGTGCTATAAATGTTTATATATTTTTTTTTTTTTTTCCTTAACCAGCGGCACTTGGGCTTTCAGCCCTTCGGCCCAATGACATGTCATTGCGAGGCTGGGGAACCTGAGGACTTTCCTTCCAACCCGGTCAGGAGCTTCGCTCCTTCCCATCCACAGAGGGTTTATCACAGGAGCCGTTCAGGCTATTCAGTCAAATTTCCGGCCGTAAACATTTCTTCAAACGCCGACGCCCGGGTTTGAACCATGAACACCTGGTCGCCAGTACAACGCCGAAGCCATTACACCAGCGCGGCTCCCATAAATGTTTATATAAAACAAAGCAATGTTCCCAGCCGTTGTTCTGCCAGTGCTTCTTGCTTATTGTGTCGTTGAGTATCGTATTTTTTAATTCCAACTTTTATAACCTGGTTATTTTAAACACTTTTGAAGCACGTTGAGCTGGTTCTTGTATTTACTTATATATTTCCTTATTTCTGACAGGAAGGTCTTTAATATTTAAACATGCGTCCTAATATAACAGATATAACTCTGTCTAGGTGGAAAGAAGGCATAATTTTTTTTTTAAAAGACTCATTCAGTTTATCATTCTTCCTTTAATGGTACTGTTTTCTTCATTTCCTCTTTAACTTTACAATTATTCCGTTGGACAATTTTTTTATTAACAAAGAAAAAAAAAGACAACCGAGAAATTAGACTTTCATAATTGAAAGCTTCCACAAAATAAAAAGAGTGAAATGGTAAGGCAAGATCACCAATGTGGAACTGATAACAATAACCTGACATGTGCCGGTATAACGAAAGTTGCAGGCTTTGGAAAGATTAAACACTGAGGAAACCTGTTGACGGCATTAACAAAAATTCCTTGTTCTGGAATTCTCAGGATACAAGAAATAGAAGAAGACGCACAAAGTACACGGAGAAGGGAACTGGTTACAAACATGTCAGGAGTAAAAAGAATTGAAAAGGCCGTAAACGGATGGCACAAGAAGGAAGGCTTGGCATGCATTTGTTGACAGCCTACACTCCTTAGGAAGCTGAAGGGTTTGATGATGGCCATCATCATTTGTTTCTCTTCTTTGCTTTATCGACCTCCATTATTTGCGGGGTATATCTGTGTGACTATGTTTTGTGTGTGTGTGTCTTGCTCGCTGAGGTGAAAATAAATGAAGTCTTACTAAAACATAAGACAAATATAGCCCACCTTACGACCACCATGTTTTCGTCCAGAACGGGAAGCTGGACAACAGTGCAGATAAGAAGTGTCAAACTAATTCAAGGACTTTCATTATAACTAATTTTTGTTTCCCCGACCGCTTTTCATAGTCTGAACTGCGATTCTATCATCTTCTTCTTTGATCCTTAGCCGCCGACCGTCAAAGCAGTCAGTGGCCATTACGCCTGGTGGCGTCTTGTAGGGCAACAACAAATTGATTCCACTTTGCTCGGTCGGTGGCCATCCTTCGTACAGTGCCCCAACTCTTGTTCATTCTTTGCATCTCAGCCTCCACAGTCCTCCGCCAAGTTGTTTTTGGTCGGCGTCTCTTTCGTTTTCCTTCAGGGGTCCATAGCATAGCTGTTCTTGTGATGGCATCGGGGTCTCTTCTGAGGACATGGCCAACTCAACTCCTGCGTCTGCCAGCTATGATGGTGTGCATGTCCTCTTGCTTGCTCCGAGTAAGCAGATCTTGGTTGGTTATGGTATTTGGCCAAACGATTCGGTGAATTTTTCTTAGGCATGTTGTGTGAAAAGAGGACAATTTCGACATTTCCTTCTCTGTAACTCTCCAGCATTCCGCACCATAGAGAAGCACAGAAAGCACACAGCTCTGATACAATCTTAATTTTGTGCTTGTGCTGTACTGAGAGGACTTCCAGATGTTGTTTAGACTAAAAAAGGCTGTTCTTGCTTTGTTCATTCTGTTGTAGATGTCTTTGCTTGCTCCGCCGTCTGGTGTTACTATGCATCCTAGGTATGTGAAGGTGTCTGTCTGTCTGTTCCAGTTGCTGATTCCTTACTGATATGGGCTCAGATTTGCTCACATTGAGCGTCATGACCTCTGACTTCTTTAGATTGATGTTCAAGCCCACCTTTTGGGTATACTTATTAAGTCTATCCTTTTTTTTTCCCTAGATGTGTTGATGTGAATGTGGATTCTATCATATTCGTGTGTTATTGTGTCCCGGATGAAAGCCTAGTGTGCCTGAAAAATGAGTTTTTATTGTCTTTATTACAATATAAGTTTGATATTTACCTTCTTGTTTAATTGTCATCCTATATACCATAATGCTTTCAGTGCAGACTAAGTACAGGTGTTTGACATAAGGAATTACTACTAGTTAGTCGTGCAGTCAGAGCCGTCGAGAGGCCAAGTCGGTCCCTGGGCAAGTTAGTCTGCCAATCTTGTAAACTATAAATATATTCAATTTCTCTCTCAATCACATGTTAAATACTACTTTTCGTTGCCAATTTTAATGTCTTTCTCATCTAAATGTCAAATCTCTTTTCCATTGAAACAATGTGGCGTCCAAAGTTCAGCTATAAATTCGTGGCTTTTGCTATTTCAGGAAACTTGTCAGGTAACTTAACTTTATTTTTTTTTTTAAATTTACTTTGTAATTTCAATTAAAATGTATAGTTTGCATAATGCAGAAGCCAAAGCGGAACGATGTGAAGCCAGGAGCTTATGTAAAAAGCGGCAAGAAAAGAGAAATAATTCCTGCTAACAATAACACCAGTTGATAATTGTCGTTATGTTTGATTCGTTTTCAATATCGCTAATATTATTGTTGCAGATTAACCATAAAAATAACCACTGACAAAATTTTTTATAGTTTTACTTTGACTGCCATTATTAGATTCTCGGAAAGTCTCATACCCTGGTTCTGCCGATTTCCCTTTCCCTCCTTCTCCCGCCATATCGTCATGATTTCGTGCACCAAAGTCAAAGATATTGCAGAAATATATTTCTGTTTTAAAGTCCCATCCAAAACCAGACCACAGGATCTTTCACATTTGAAAATATGCCCGACTATAACTAACAGACCTTGTATTTAGGCTGATCGGGGTGTGCCTCGCAAAAATGAAGCAAACATATTAATGAAAAATAAGACACATTAAAGTCCCATGGATTGCTGAAACAAAGGACTTTATTCCTGTTTGAATGTCTTGTATATAGTGGTAACAAAGGGCCGCTACTCTTGGTTTTGAAAGCTTTAATGTTCTCCACAGATAAAATAAACTTTCATTTCACAGCCATCTGCTCTTTCTGATTGTGTCAGAAGTTGAGTAATTACGTCACTGTCATGGCGGCGAACAGCGCCACCTAGGAAGCCAGAACGCGGTCCCTCGGAAAAGAAGATGGATCCCAGCATACCGTCGACCTGACGTGTGAAGGTAACGTTATGAATCAATTCTAAGTGGCCCCGAGGTGCGCACGCGTGGGGGGTAAGGACTGCACGTGCGATGTTCTTTTTCATGCGAGTATCGTCCTGTATCTTTGTGTTCACGCTTGAGTGATTGTGTAAACTTGCCATCCTGTCCCATTCTCAAAAAAGTCTTTGTTTCAATCTGTTTCTTTGTTTCACATTGAATTACGTCCTCTGTTTGGAAGATGGAGTTATGTCAAGGAGATTTATTATCAAGTTTCGCACTGTTTTACGACTGTCTGGTTAAAAAAGAAACGACTGTTTCCATTTTGTATCTTTTCTTTTGAGCATTGTATGTTGACAGCCTAACTCTGTCTTTTGACAGTGTAACTCGATAAAGTTCATTTTTTGAGTCAATTTTTTTTTCTCCTAAGCGCCATATTTCGGATTCCTCGTTTATTATAATCTGTAATTATAACTTTTTTTTAGATAATTCAAAGCTGTGTTTAGTATCTTTCATGTCACACATTGTTTAGCCATATTGGAGTTAATTTTGGGGGCATGCATTTTCCTTGTGAGGCGTCATTAATTTCGTGGACTAGAACATCAAAATTATGTCACTAATTATTCTGCATGTATATGTGGAGATCAAAAGACATCAGGTCCATCATAAGAATCAGCTTCAATTAAAATGTCAAGTTAGTCTTATCGTATGGCCCTGAAACATGGACAACAACAATAACAACAACTAAAAAGTTACAGACTTTCATTAATGGGTGCTTGCGTAGAGCAGAAGTATTGAACAGACATGACAAGTTCACCAATGTAGAACTGATGACAAGAACCGGACAAGTGCCAGTGGAACAAGAGATGAGAAGAAGACGCTGGAGATGGATAGGACACACATTGAGGAAGCCTGTTGATAGCATTACAAGACAGTCCTTGGTCTGGAATTCCCAGGGTAAGAGATGTAGAGGGAGACCAAGGAACACACGGAGAAGAGAACTGGAGACAGACATGAAGATCATGAAGGAGACATGAAAAAAACTTGATCTTATGGCACGTGACAACAAGACAGCACACATTAGTTGAAGGCCTATGTTCCTTGGGGAGCTGATGATGAATTCTGTTCGACCTTCTTGTTACGAAGACCTCGTATATTAATACGTTCCCTGTTGCCTATTCTTATTCACTTTGTCACTAAATATTTACAAAAGCTTGCAATGTGTTTTTGGCTTTGTTTCGTGATTTTTGATCTTACATTGTCCATGGCCTGTCATTTTTAATCGTCCTGTATACTCGTTCCTAATTTTGCCTTTTATTTCAGCATGTTCTAAGTTCGTCCTGTATATCGTTCTTAATTTTGCCTTTCATTTCAGCAAGTTCTAAGTTAAGTATGGAAGGAAGAGCTGGAGAAGAGAGGGATGATCATAAGCAGCTCGAAAACAAAAACCACGGTGATATCACGAGAGGATAGAAGACATCAGATTAAGCTGGGAGAACAAGTCCTGGAGCAGGTCGACCACTTTAAATACCCTGGAACTGTCATAGACCGGAAGGGAGGCATCAAAGAAGAGTTGGCTACCCGAAGAGCAGCAGCTGGGAGATTTTTTCAAGCCATAAATCGAGGATTCCTCAGCAAAAGAGAAGTTGGTAAGAAGACGAAGATGGCTGT
>JAMPIV010007630.1:0-117500 GCA_024509875.1 Oreohelix idahoensis | reverse complement strand
TTTCTTTCTATTTCTTGTCTACGCCCACTTTTCTGTCTATTGCTCTTAATAGCTATAATTTTGTCGTTAGTCCCGTCAATCATGAGTGGGCCAGGCTAAAGTCCACCCCTTTGCAAGCGGAATAGCGGAATTTTGCCATAAGTCTGTTATTTAGCGTTTCGTGGTGAGCGGCAAGTTGCAGTTTCTTTGAGTACAGAGTACCCGTGAGAACGGGGAAAATTCTCTGCCTTTTATTTTATGCCGTCTTCGGGTTCTCTCGTCCCGAACGCAGGACGCTGGTAGACCGGGGAAGGCGTTGCAATATTACATCTTTCTCCGGTCTCGCGAAGCGGCCGGAGAAGCTCTCCTGTTGGGTCTAACGTCTTGGTTTGTTTCATCTCGAGCGGGCTGGAAGAACCCCCGCGGAACATCTGCAGATTTTTCTTATTGTGATAGGGTGGGTGTCGTGCTTAGATAGTGATAAAGTTGATAATGCTGGATTTTTATTCCCGTTAATGATATCCACCAAAAGATAGATATAAGTGGATGGAAGCAGACATCATCATCATCATCAGTTGATAAGATCTCTATGGTGTTGTTTGCTCCACTGTAGTGTATGGAATGTCAACTTGACCTACGCAGTGGTGTGTAGACATGGATTGAGTGTACAATGTGCGAATGATGATAAGGGTTCGTGTTGTTGACAAATGTTCTTTTCTCACACTCATGTATGACTGGAAGTCATCGACACCAACGACTGTGTACCTTTTCTAAAGTTTAATTGGACGTACACACTCGACAGCACAGATAGTGACAAATCACAGGTTGGCATAATACATCATAGTACAGTGGATAACTGGTCTTGCAATGTTATGTTACATGGGCACTCATGTAGAATAATATTATAATGGACTGTCAGTAGCCAAGCACTCAGTATCGCCCATACATATATATATCAACTGACTTCACTGACTGAGCACGTCAGCTTATAAACAATATTTCAGATGGCTTCTAAACCTAATCTCGTCTAGCGACGATTCTTCAACATAATGTTCAGCACATATTTTTTTCATATAATAATCTTGAACCGCTGATAAAGGGTTCTCATGTGTAGCAGTGATCTCTGGACTAAACAAGCGATAATACGGGCATCCCCTTTTCTCTTCTTGAAAGTCACTACATGTTTGGATCCAAGATGGCTTCACTCGTGAGCTGTCACTCACGTTTGGATACAGATAATGAATCTGTCCTAAAGTTAGTCATTCATAAAACATTGCATTGCTCTGTAGATTTGATCATGAACAATTGACTGCATTCTACAGAATATAGTGCTGCTAGGAATCGACGTCGTTTTCATCGAGTCAAATATATTCTCTTATCGAAAATGGTGGCTTCGATCGAGAGTTCATAAGAGTATCTTTGATTACCTTGGTATAGGAAATATGAAACTGCCATTCCTTGGCAATACGCATAAACACTGGGGTAAAGCATACACGATAGGTCTAGACGACTATCACTTTCCCCACAAATACTGAGATCACTTTTTCCCCGGCGACAGGCCGACATAGGAAACACAGTCCCTATCAGGACGAAGCCAAATCACACCACACTCTAGCGACACATCCGCCGAATAGCCTTCGACCTCTCTAGAGACAACAGGACATATAGTTCGACTTAGATATGTAAAGATATACAGATATAAGACAGACTCGTCCTACTCAGACAAACAATACACATAAATTCAGGCCATAGATATTCTGAAACAAGAACAATCTATTATTACCCAAACAACGAATAAATCGCAGTAAAATGGATTCATCCGCGGAGTTTGATCGAAGAGATGGCACAACTTTCAAGGGAAGTAACTCAATAATGACTTTCCCTTAAGCACTAAAAAAATTACCTATGTATAATATTGTAAGATATCAAAGACTGCACGTAACAGTCTTACCACACCTCCCGGGAAAAAAAAAAAATGGAACATTTTTTTTTTTTGAAATACATCTAGGAGCAACGTACAATAGGCTCACAACGCATGAATAATGCGCAGATGAAAATATCAGGAATACCTATAACGCCTAATATGAGGCTAAGTCGACTTATGGAGCGACTGGTGAGAATGTGTCTCATAAACTGAGAGAAATTATTTCTCTACAAGTATATTTTTCCAGGAAGGTGTCATCAAAGTATAATACAATTCTGGCAATTACACAATGCCTAAAAAATTCATATCATCATTTCGTATTAGATATCTTAAATTTATGATTTATGAAGAAAAAAAATCATCAAAGCACAGCGGTGAATAAACATCCATGAACCGCTATGAAGTGATACAATCATTATATTATTAAATTACAAATGTGTATCTATCATGATATAGAAAAGGAACTACTATAGAACTAGACATATCAAGAAGTCTAAGCCCTAATAGTTATGTGGAATCATGTGGGCATCTTGACAGAATGTCTGCCATCACATTATCTGATCCACGAATAGCTCGCACAGAGAAATGAAAAGGTTGAAGAGCAATTGCATATCGAGTAGACCTCGAGCTCTTCAAATTCTTACTCTGTATAGCAGTAAGAGCTTTTTGGTCGGTTTCTACTATGAAATGTGCGCCTAGAAGGAATCTCTGTAGTTTGAGGATAGACCAAACCATAGCTAATAGCTCACGGTCTAAAACCGAATAATTCCTTTCTGCCGCATTAAGTTTTCTGGAAATATACATTACAGGATGCAGAGTTCCAGAGTACTCTTGCATTAGTGCCGCTCCAATCCCAGTGGATGAAGCGTCACTACGAAGAACGAATGTCTTATCTTTAGTAGGTAGCATAAAATAGGTGGTGTTGAAAACAGTGTTTTAATCTTATCCAGAGAGCATTGGCATTCCTGAGACCAGTGGACCACATTAGGCGAACCTTTCTTTAGAAGTGTTGAGAGAGGTGCCATGATAGAGGATAGATTCTGAATGAATCTGCCATAAAACTGAATAAGACCTAACAGACTTCTCACCTGTTTTTTAGTCTTAGGGATTGAGATGTTAAGTATCTTACTAGTATTATGGTTCTCTGTCTTTAGGAAACCATGACCAACTCGGTGGCCTAGGAAAGAAATTTCGCTAAAACCAATATAGGCTTTAGAGGGTTTCGCTGTCAGGTTGTGCTCACGCAAAGTTGACAGCAATTCATCTAACCCTGAATAGTGATCTTCCCAAGTATCGCTGAAAAGACAGATGTCGTCTAGATATGCAATGACATCTGACCGATAAGATAGGATTCGGCGCATCATGCGTACGAATGTAGCTGGTGCGTTCATAAGACCGAAAGGCATAAAATTCCATTGGAACAAACCTCTAGGTGTTGAAAAAGCCGTGAGAGGTTTGGCGCGTTCAGATAAAGGAACTTGCCAATATCCTTTAGACAAATCAAGTTTAGTGAAAAAATGAGATTTGGAGAGTCGAGTAAGTAGCTCTTCCAGTAAAGGCATAGGTTCGGCATCGAACTTCGTTACTTGATTCAATTTTCGATAGTCAACGCAAAGACGTATGTTATTGTCTTTTTTACGCACAATAACCATCGGCGAAGAATATGCAGAGGTGGATGGTTCGATTATTTTCAAATCTATCATCTCATCCAACTCTTTCTCGACCTGTGCTTGAAAATGTATAGGTATAGGATAAGGTCTAATCCTAATAGGAGTATGGTCAGTTAGAACAATGTCATGTTGAATGACATTCGTTTGTCCAGGGATGTCAGTGAGTACATCCTGAAATGTTTGCAACATAGTTGAAACTTGTCGCTGTTCTCCTAGAGACAAATCAGGAGAGACAGTAAACGTTCTTCCATGATTCACTGGAATGAAGTGGGATCATTGGAAGAGGAAGATTTACATCTGAAAAAACTTGTTTCCTCATCCTGTATCACGGACAGTGATGAGTAATGACCATGTTGTACTGGAGAATTGTCCGTTGCTTGGAAAATGGGTTGCAAATAATCCGGACGTTCATGGAATTCAGTAAGCATATTGATGTGGAAGGTTTTATGCTTCCCATCAATATCGACAATATAGTCGACATCGGAAATTTTCGATATTATATCGTACGGACCTTTCCAAGAAATAAGTAATCTGTTTTCCCTACAAGGTAGTAATACAAATGCTTTGTCACCAGGACAAAGTTGTCGTAAGCATCTCTTCTTATTGGCAAATTGCCTTGCCTTCTGTTTCGCAAATTCAGAAGAAGAAGTTGCTAATTTGCATGCTTCGATAATTTTTTGTCTCAACGCGATGACATATTCGTAGGATGACTTTGTGTCATCGTCAATATTGTCAGATGTTATGAGATCGTGAAGCAACGACATAGGGCCACGCGGACGCGCGCCAAAGACGAGTTCAAAGGGAGAAAATCCCGTATGTTCATTGGGTACCTCTCTGTAAGCGAAGAGGGCCGCAGGTAAAACTCTGTCCCAGTCTTGAGGATGATCCTCAGTTATCTTCCCCAGTAAGTTTTTAAGTGTTCTATTAAGGCGTTCGACCATACCATTAGACATTGGATGGTAGATACTACTTAAAGATCTATCTATCTGCAGAGTAGACATTACTTGAGACATGGTATCTGATATTAGTTGGGTGCCATGGTCTGACAATATCTCTCCGGGGAACCCCAGACGAGAAAATATAAGCCAAAGAGCATCTGCAATATCAGCAGTAGTAATGCTCTTCAGAGGAATAGCCTCTGGCCAACGTGTGCACATATCAACACACGTCAAGATAAACTGATGTCCTCTGGCAGACTTGATCTTAAATGGACCAATAATGTCTATGGCCATTTTTTTGAAACGGCCGAATAGGAATGTCCGCCGCCTGAATGGGTGCAGCATGCCGTGGACCTTTGGATTTAACTTCCTGACATACTTTACAAGATCGACAATAAATACGTATGTCCTTGTTTACCAATGGCCAAAAGAAAGCCGCAAGGACTCTTGACTTAGTACGGGAAAAACCCATGTGTCCAGCACACTGAGAGTCGTGAGCGTGCTGCAAAATTTTAACTCTCAAATTCTTGGGAACCAGGATTTGAGAATGACTTGACGTAATGGAGTCTTGAACCATACGTACAAGTACGCCATTCTTCTTTGTAATCCACGATTTACGACTTGTGTCTTTATTCGGATCACCTTTAGTTGCAAGAATGAAGAATTTCTTCAGAGTGGGATCATCTTCTTGCTGTTTTATAAACGAGTCACGAGAAATTACCAAGGGATTATCTTGGTTATGCACTTCATTATCTTCAGTAGATGAAGTTTGAGGCATATTAAGAGCCTGAGCTCTAGTGACTACAGCGTTAGCAATCTGCATGTTTTGCCTTTCCCACGTGGAAATTTGTTGCGGAGTGCATTCCTTGACTCCATGAATGCGACCGATGATGAGGTCAGCGATCGGATTCGGAAGAAGACATGCGTGTACATCTCCCGTAAAGAAAGGAGTAGCAATCCTAATGATAGCAGTAGAGTATTTCTCTAATGTGCCGCCAAATGTTACACATTTGACTACTTGTCCAGTGGCACGGGAAGGATCTACGAGTGACTGCCTAACACCAATTGTGGTGCATCCAGAATCAAATAGCACAGAGACTGGATTGTTATTCACTAAACCCTTATGTAAGACAAGAGAACCTCTTCCATCATGCGCGACTGATGCCGGAAGAGCAGGAAGAGGATGGCCACAGCTTAAAGTAGACACTGTGGTTGGCTCAAATAACGTTTTGCATTGGGGGCACTGAGATGCTCTCCCAAAATCAAAAGCAGCACATGCCATATTACTAGCATCATTATTATCTTTACTCTGTTTATAGGCTTCATGGGACTCTTGTTGTGCAGAGTTTGCCTGAAAATGTGGTTTATGTCTTTTGTTTTGAGATCTACCTCGGTTATTATCACCTCTGTAGTTATTGTTACCTCTATTGTAACCCCTATTTGGGTTTGAGTCATAGTTCCCTTGGTTACCATTATCATATTCATTATAATGAGTATCTCTGTAATTATGATCTTGTTGACTCCAAGACGGATAACCCTGATAGTTTCTATAATTACTTCCTCTACGGAAATTCCTATAATTATGACCACCCCTGTGTCGAGAGCTATCAGGTCGTCTCCAGTTCTTTGAAGAAGAACCCTGAAATGATTGGTTACCTTGGTTTTGATAACTATTATGGTTACCTTTTTTATCAAATCTGTTTTGAGGTCCCTGAAATCTGTGTGAATAATTGGGATTGTATGGTGTTGCTGAAGCAACTGGCATACTCTCCTTAATCTTAGTGTTGCCAAAAGTCACGTCGGGGTGTGCAGTGACATATTGGGAACAATATTCTTCCATTTCTTTTAGAGATTTGGGTTTACGCTCATGTATAAATTCAAGGAAAGGTTTGTTCACACATGACATAATCTTATCTCTGAGCAACAAATCCATAAGTCCTTCATACGTTTTTTTCTGTTTTGGAAAGCTCAATCCAACGATCAACTGTGAGACGTGCCTTTGCAGTGAATTCTGAGAATTCTACACCCGTCTCAGGTACCATCGTTTTAAATAAAAGGCGATAGCCTTCCTCACTTAGCTGATATTTTTTTTATCAAAGCCGCCCTAATGACATCATAATTATCCTTATCTGCTTCTCCTACAAGGCATAATCTAGTCAAAGATTCACCTTTCAAGTTTTCTGATAATTGATTAGCGTATTGTGATTTATCCACATTATGTGTACGACAAGAACGTTCAAATCTATCCAGCCAGAATGTAATATCGTCACTGGACTGATTGAACGGTGGAACCTTAACCTTGTAAGTAGAAGGTTTACCATTACCACTAGATGCCTGATTAACATTACTCATACTTGTCAATCTCAATTTCTCCAACTCAAATTCATGTTCTCTTATTGCTTTTTTCTCTTCAGCATCTAATCTTTTTTGTTCAGCCTCCCTGTCTAATCTTTTTTGTTCAGCTTCCCTGTCTAATCTTTTTTGTTCAGCTTCCCTGTCTAATCTTTTTTGTTCAGCTTCCCTGTCTAATCTTTTTTGTTCAGCTTCACTGTCTAATCTTTTTTGTTCAGCCGCAGCTTCTCTTTCTAATTTTTTTTGTTCAGCTTCAAATCTCCTTTCCTCCACCTGCATCTGCAATTTCTTTTGTTCAGCAGCAGCCTCAGCTTCTCTTTCTAATCTTTTCTCTTCCGCCATAGCTTTTCTTTCTTCTGCAGCTAATCTTTTCTCTTCTGCCATAGCTCTTCTCTCTTCTGCAGCTAATGCTTTGTCATATTGAGCAACTGCCCATTGTTCTAATTGTTGACCAGTCTTATCAAGGGCTTTCCCTTGTGTAATGAAGTATTCTAAAGTAGCCATGATGTCTAACAATAATACTAATCACCTGAATCAATAATAATACCACAAGTTCTCAATGACTTGATTAATCAGTATACTATCCCAATATCTGTGGGTCACAAGCCTTTAATAAGGTCTTGTATAATAGTAATAATAATCAGGTACTGGTTTATACCATAATCCAAGTGCAGTGCACAGGCAATTGTGTCTTATGAAATATACCTATATAAAACATATGTCAACCAACAGAATACATAAAGTACAAATAGGACTGACAATACAAGAACGTTTGCAGAAATCAAAATAAATCAAATAGGGAAATCAATGAAAATAATCACTGAATCTGCAAAGAATAACAACACAAATGACGTCACAATATATGAATATAAATTGTGAATAGAACTGAAAGATAGAAAAGGTTAGACCAACAAATTACAAACAAATCAAAACAAAACTAAAGAACAAAGAAATATTACAAAAATAACAATAATTACAGTCTCCACAGCTAACACAAAAGCAACAGTTGTCGCAGCAAATTTTCAATCAAGAAAATTGCACCTATAGAAAACGCCCACAACGGACCCTCTATGACGTGGGATATTCTGTTGTGAGGACGCCGCCCAACTTAAACACAACCCGCTGACATAGAAACTAACATACTATACAAACAAATAACATGTAAACATAAATATATATAAATTATGTGTATGATAGTATGTGTTGCAAAATAGGCTCAGTTTTACAGTAATGGCAAAGTTATTTTTATGAAAATAAACAAACTGCCACTTTATTCAATTAAACATTCTGGCCTTAAATATTAAAGTTCATATATGGAAAACAAGAAGATCCATCGATGAAAATAGGACTTCTTAGTTCACAAATACTGTCTTCCTGTTAACATTGACAAGAATTGATCCAACTGTTCTGTGAAACTCTATAATGTCTAATGTAAAAAAATGTCAACAACGCTGACCTACATACTGCATTCACCTGACAGGTCACGTGACGAAGTGTTGACAAAGAGCAAACCAATACTGCAAGTGTGTCGTATCAGCCACAGGAAACGGTCTGGTATCGGTAATCTGTTGACTTCTGAACTTCTGCGAGGTCAAACCCAGAAAGCTGGTCCACCAGTTGATAAAGTTGATAATGTTGGATTTTTATTCCCGTTAATGATATCCACCAAAAGATAGATATAAGTGGATGGAAGCAGACATCATCATCATCATCAGTTGATAAGATCTCTATGGTGTTGTTTGCTCCACTGTAGTGTATGGAATGTCAACTTGACCTACGCAGTGGTGTGTAGACATGGATTGAGTGTACAATGTGCGAATGATGATAAGGGTTCGTGTTGTTGACAAATGTTCTTTTCTCACACTCATGTATGACTGGAAGTCATCGACACCAACGACTGTGTACCTTTTCTAAAGTTTAATTGGACGTACACACTCGACAGCACAGATAGTGACAAATCACAGGTTGGCATAATACATCATAGTACAGTGGATAACTGGTCTTGCAATGTTATGTTACATGGGCACTCATGTAGAATAATATTATAATGGACTGTCAGTAGCCAAGCACTCAGTATCGCCCATACATATATATATCATCTGACTTCACTGACTGAGCACGTCAGCTTATAAACAATATTTCAGATGGCTTCTAAACCTAATCTCGTTTAGCGACGATTCTTCAACATAATGTTCAGCACATATTTTTTTCATATAATAATATTGAACCGCTGATAAAGGGTTCTCATGTGTAGCAGTGATCTCTGGACTAAACAAGCGATAATACGGGCATCCCCTTTTCTCTTCTTGAAAGTCACTACATGTTTGGATCCAAGATGGCTTCACTCGTGAGCTGTCACTCACGTTTGGATACAGATAATGAATCTGTCCTAAAGTTAGTCATTCATAAAACATTGCATTGCTCTGTAGATTTGATCATGAACAATTGACTGCATTCTACAGAATATAGTGCTGCTAGGAATCGAAGTCGTTTTCATCGAGTCAAATATATTCTCTTATCGAAAATGGTGGCTTCGATCGAGAGTTCATAAGAGTATCTTTGATTACCTTGGTATAGGAAATATGAAACTGCCATTCCTTGGCAATACGCATAAACACTGGGGTAAAGCATACACGATAGGTCTAGACGACTATCACTTTCCCCACAAATACTGAGATCACTTTTTCCCCGGCGACAGGCCGACATAGGAAACACAGTCCC
The DNA here is from genome assembly GCA_024509875.1 of Oreohelix idahoensis. NCBI lineage: Eukaryota > Metazoa > Mollusca > Gastropoda > Stylommatophora > Oreohelicidae > Oreohelix > Oreohelix idahoensis. Next base: position 107,916 of record JAMPIV010007630.1, on the reverse strand, counting down.
TATCAGGACGAAGCCAAATCACACCACACTCTAGCGACACATCCGCCGAATAGCCTTCGACCTCTCTAGAGACAACAGAACATATAGTTCGACTTAGATATGTAAAGATATACAGATATAAGACAGACTCGTCCTACTCAGACAAACAATACACATAAATTCAGGCCATAGATATTCTGAAGCAAGAACAATCTATTATTACCCAAACAACGAATAAATCGCAGTAAAATGGATTCATCCGCGGAGTTTGATCGAAGAGATGGCACAACTTTCAAGGGAAGTAACTCAATAATGACTTTCCCTTAAGCACTAAAAAATTACCTATGTATAATATTGTAAGATATCAAAGACTGCACGTAACAGATAGGTTTTAAAGTTATTTAAGGTCCCGCCTGAGAATAGGAAATGGTGATAATACGTGAGAAGTAAAGTGTAAGAAATAGAGTTTCACGAGTGAATAGTTTAAGGAGAAGATCTGTCCAGCCTATCTATACGACTATAATTTAGTATAAGACAATCTTGCACCATCTTATATTGAGAAATATAAGTTTACGAAACACATACACACATACACACAGCTATGTGACAACAAGACACACAAACGTGAAAAACTATGGTTAAATGGTTATGGGTCTTACCAACACACACAAAGTTAGTTCTTTTGTTGTTTATCATCACTAAACTTTACAACATCGAATATCTAAAGGAGAAAGATAAAATATATCAGAATTACAAGCATAGAAAAATAACAGAGTACCTATGCCCTTCCCTCATTGAGAAGATAAGAACACCCCAAGTCAATAACCACAAAGGTTAAAGGTTAGCAATAGGTTACAGTATAGACAGTAAAGAAAGAACACAGTTCCCACTAAACGTTATCCAATAAAATTAAACAATAGTCAACTGAAACTTGGAGACGCGTCAGCCAACAGAAGACAACTTTAATCCAATCAGTAAAAATGGAGACAAGGCCCAAAATATAGCCACATAAAAAAAGAAACCGCTGGTCGCCGTTTGATCAGGTCATGCCTAAAGGATATAGGAAGATTATGAAAAATGTTACTGCTAATAATATCTACATATAAGCACACGTTGTCTCTTTGGCTATTCCTATCTGGTCAGTTATTATTTAATTTATTCATACGCGCGCTTTAACAAATATCGCCTGTCATTAATAACTATTAGATTGTCAGCATCTGTTTGTTAAGTCGCATGATATTTAAACAACCGTCACTTACAAAATTACACAAATGAAATAAACGCGAAATCTTTGCTGTCACTTATCAGTCGCCTAGTGTATTAATTAGTCAACTAAACCATCTCTTTCTGTGTGATAGCGGGTGATTAATTTACATTACAACTGAAACATCTGGGATAAAAATAGCTACGCGTTATTTAATTCGCTAGTCTTAACACCTAGAAATCACAGTGAATTTAAGATGCTAAAACTTTTAACATTTTAATACGCTTAAGCACAAATTTATATATTACCAGAAATCCAGAAAGAAGCACCACGAACTATTAACACATCTATTTCCAGTGGTTCTAGATAACGTGTTTAGACTCTCCGAAAAAATCTGAGCGACAACTGATAATGATTTGAGAAAGACGCAGTTTATATAGGTTCATGTTGTTATGATCTCTAGAAGTTGTGAATTCTCACACTCTGCTTCCCAGCAGAGAAATCTGAAACTACGTTTTCCCGGATAAAGGTTAACGGTCGCTTCAGTCGGCCGCTGCTAAACGACAACAAAGCTTAACCCGTGTAGCGGGCTCCCGTCCGAGAATTTCCCTGTTTCTCGAGATCAAAGGATTTGCTCCCCTTATAGAGAAACTTCAAAGGCCGTTTTCTTCCACGTGCGATCTGCTCGTTATCGTAATATTGACAGCTTAGCTCGCGTGAGAACTTTGCGTAAACGAATGTGGTTCGCCCCCTGCTATGAATGACAGGTTGCGAAGGTTGGTAAACAAGCTCGTTTGTATAGTCAAGTTAAAAAAAAGAAGGCTTGGATTAAAAGGTGACTCAGACAGGCAGAGAAATGCGTGACTCAGTTAGCGAATCTTAAAACTACGCCGAGGTCACGAAAGGCTGTCGGATACACAAGGCTTCATTTCCATTATACGTCACAGTGGGCGAGGAATGATGATGTTGTTATGATATGTAATCACTTTCTTGCACACTCTCGCAACAGACCTGACCAACACTAAAACTCTTGATTCTAAGGCAGGGGCTGATTTATTCATACAACCCTTTTAGTGACCCAAACCCACAAAGCAAACTACCTGAACAAATAAACAAACACCATACAAACACCCAGCCAGTGCTCAATTGTTAACGTGCTCTGGTTTCTTTGTCCATCAGTCTTCTACCGGCCGCGCGTATCTCGTCGCTTGTTCTCTCTAGGCTGTTCTTGCGAAAACGATTCTTTCGCTGGCTAGCGCTCTCTTTATATAGGCGGCTTGATCAAATCACGCACGGCGTAGTGCGCGCGCGTAGTAATTGAGTCAAGAAAGTAACACATGCGATAGTTGCTCTTGAAGAAGCGAAAACACAAATATAAAACACAAATACTTGTAGGCTTTATCGTTACCCCATCACACTACTATTTAAGCTAAGCGTCCCTAGCATTCTTTACCATTTGTCTCTACGAGAATCTTTGCTACCTACTGACGAGTTATTCCGTTGACAGCTTAAACAGTTATAGTGTGGGAATTGATTCCTTGCTTGGTAAGCACACAAGTTACTTAGTTAATTTCTGTTTTTTTTCTAGCTTAATCATATAGAGTCGAGATCCCAGGTTACGTTATTTCATCTTTATATTTATATATTTCTTAAAGTAAAGTAATTGTTGTGTGACCGGGAGTTCTGATTTTATTAAGCACGATACCAATTTAAAATCCGCTAAGAGTTAACGCCAAGAGGGGATTTATTTTGTGTGAGACAGAAGTGTGAGCTGAATGTATAGCATTCTGTTTCCCAAGTTATTGTTCCGTTTGGACATCTGTAATTAATGCTGTAAAGAGTTTTGCTATTCCTTTTTTGATACTAGTGAGTATCAGCGCAAAGTAAATTTTATAACACTTCCAGTATAATCCCAAGGGGACAAGTTATCTCATGGGCACTTGTATTTTTCTATTCGTGTTTTGAATGGCTAACTTTCGTTCGCCTAGAGCATGAGTCATGGCGTGTATGTGTGGAAGCGGGGTCAGTTAGACGCGCGCGCACGCAGACAGCGGTCCAGCGAAGTATTGTCGTGGAGTACCTGTGTTATTGATTTCTGGGCTAGGCTAATAGCGCGAGTGAGAACGGGGGAAAGAAGGTGTGTGTTGTGGTCTAGTGAAAGAATGTAACGGTGGATTTGTTTGTAAACATTAGAGATGGCTGTACCGTGGTTAACGTTATTTTTGACGCGTTTGTATTTTTCCGAGAGTGGTCACAAGCCTGTAGTTTGTGCTCTCTGTCTATGACTCTTATTTAGGACACCTTACGTCACCAAGGACCCACCTGACATCTGCTGAATATTTGTCATAAACCTATTGTTATGAGTAAATTCATAACAGTTTTCGGTCGCTTTCAAACTTGGTTTGTGGGCTGACTTCCTTGTTTACAAAGCGTTACTACAACGATCCCGGAAGTACGTCACATAGTCTGCTGATTTCTGAGCAGACGTCGTTTGCCGGGCTAAGATCGAAGATTCGGTCTAGGTATCGGTCTCTTTGGCATTGTGTCTCTGAGGGAGAAGGTTGTGTTCTTATGTGCTCCTGGATGTGTACTTTGAGTACAGATAATTCATATATTTAATTCAGCTAGGTCGTCTACCAGATAGAGCCTAAGTCTGAATATATTTCTAAGGACGTGTCAGCGCTGAATGGAGTTGGAAAGGATGAGTTATTTGATATTAAATAAATTCAGCATGTTGTTGTTTTTTGTTGTTGCTTTCTTCTACTATGTTGCTGTGATACCCAGTTCAACCTGAAATTTGGTTATAATTGGGGTATATAGGGTGTTTATTCAGCATGATGACTCTGACAGTGTTCTTATAGTCTACAAGACGTTAGACTTAGTTATGGATTGGCTAGTGATTGCCAATGTCATGCATATGATGCAAGTATCGAGGAGCTTCGTCCTTGTGATTAAATCTACATATTTGTGAAACGTCAAACTGGCTATTCAAGTTTTTATACTTAAAACTAGCATCACGTTTCTATTGAACTGTGCTTGTCGGACTGTACTACATTAAACCCTAGACCCATCTGGACACCAGAGTCCAGCATCTCAAATATACTTCAAAAGGACCCGTAACATTTCTGGAGGCCAAGCCGGGATCCGTAACATTTATGGGGGCATCAAGCCGACGATCGTCAACTTATTTGAGGCCTAAAACTGGCAGTACCAGGACATTTTTCCAAGTAACAAGCCGATCATTGCTTCAAAAGTTGTACTTCGACCTAGATTTTTTAAAATGGCGCGTCTGTCGTCTGCTAGAAAGTCCAGATTATGAGAAGGCCGGAAAATATTTTTCCACACTACAGTTCTTCAGTCAGCAAGTTCCCAAAAAGTAAGCATTCAAATATATCACATTTGCATCTTTAGATGTATGTATGCATCTATTTTCTGCCAAAGATGGCGAATTTTTCTGACGTCGAGCAATCAAATAGATTCTGTATCGAGTCAGCTGCTTTCTACTTGTAGGTTTAGTGTGAGGTCTTGATTCCTGTTCGCATCTGTGCTGGGAGGAACAGCCGTTGGAACCAGAAGGATTTTGGACCAGGCATTCATATAAGTCACGTTTATAGTTTCATACATATTGTGACTAGATTATCTTGTTTGCCGCCGTAATTTTTTCAGCCTTCATGTTATATGTGATAATGTCGTGTTGTATTTAGTCTGTGGGAGGTAGGTTGGGACTTATGTTTTCATCTATACCGTCTCGACTGGTCGATGGATTCATAAGCGTGTCCTTAGGGTTTGGTAGGTGATTGTTTCATATAACGGGGCCGGTTTTTCAACGCTGTGTGAATCTGCTGCTAGTGAAATAATCATTACCTGTAATCGTTAGTAGTGAAGTTTCGTTAATTGTAATTTTGTAATTGTAGTCCTGTTCTGTATAATTTTTTCTTCAGTTTTGTTCCATTTTTGTTTTGTAAAATTGTTCATCTAACCTGACTATCTTTTATTTCATACATGTTATTCATGTTGTGAAAAAAAATCGTTATGTCTTGTCATATTTATGTATAGTGCCATATTTTTACATTGTTCTATCCATGTAATTTCTGCCTTGGTTTTTCACATTTGTAATTTCTTATTTTCGGCTCTGATAACTGTATTCTGTCTACTGTTCGTAACATTCTTTTATGCTCCATTTTTTTTAACATCTGCATCTTTTCATTATAAATTCATCAAATGATTGAATTTGAAGTGGTGGTATAACTATTTAAATATTATTCATAAAGCAATAATAATATATATTTACCTTATTTGTTGCTATTGAGAAAGCACAATAAGAGTAAATCATGTCTGCCCTGGAGCATTATATAAAGGAGGGTAAACGGCAGGGTTTGAAGGGCAAGGATTTATTAGCATATGCATCCAGTGCAACAGAGGTGATGACAAAGTATCATCCACAATGGGTTAAGATGATGAGAGAAGAAGAATCAGCTAAGAAAAGAGCTGATGAATTACATTTGGAAGAAGAAAAAAGAAGAGCAGAAAAATAAGCTCGAATGACTCCTCAGGAAAAAAAATTAATACAAGATAAACGTGATATGGAGAGAAGAGAGTTAGATAATGAGGTGACCTCATTAATGAACATATTTTTCGAAGAAGAGAGTGACGATGAAAATAAACCTATTGCTACTAATACTACTTTGCATATAGATTGCAATATACATGTGGCTCAGATTCAGAGCCTGTCATCTGAGGTTACTCTTTTGAGAGAAAAGATTAATATGCAAAGCATGATGGACCAGATCATGAAAGATTTGGATAAAAAAGTAGCAGAACTTGATTTGGCTAATCAAGAACTCAGAAATCTTCTATGTCAACAGGAGAAAGTGACTCAGGAAAAACTGGGGAATATTGAAAAATTACTCATGGATGAGAGGAGTAAAAATGTAAACCTTGCGGAGGTAAATAAGTTACAAAATGAAGAAATTTCACTGAAAGACTCGGAAATTGCTAAGGCAAGGAAAAGGGTTGAGGGATTAATAGATATTGTTTTGAACATGAGGTGTGAAAAATCTCTGATACAGCATGCCAGCAATCCCAAGTGTGGTAAAATCAGATTGCCACAACATGAGAAAGTAAAGGTATCTTGTCGAGGCAGGTACAACTTCCCTCGACAGCAGTCAGATACCAGTGTTTCTGGTCCCAATAATACTGCCTCTTCTAGGAGTGGGTCTTGGCGACATGCCAGCAGCAGTAAAATCAATATGACAAACTGTTTGGCGGATCAGCCTATGGATACAGGGAAAAATGTATCCTTTTGTCGTCAAAAGGCAGTAAATGCTGATGTTAGTACTGTGCAGCAGACACTGTGTAAACTGCATGCTCACAGTGTATCTACTCTTAGGAGTATTGAAGAGGTTCAAAAAGATGACACTAAAGTTACTGATAGAGGTCATGGAATGCCACTTGTTACTAATGATAGGAACGATGAAAAGACCTTGCCTATTCAATCTAATACCAGTGCATCTAGAGGAAAATGCCTCACTATGCCTATAAAGCTGCATTCTAAGGCATGCTTCAAACCTACAGGCATAAATAGAGATAGGTGTCATACTCAGTCCAGCCAGTCTAACGCACCTTACAATAAGGATATTACTCCCACTGCAAATAAACATAACCATGTTGCTCATGGACAAAAAGGTGTTTAACACCCTTGTTCACAGTTTTGGGAGAATAGAATGCCTTATGGTGGTAATGGTGCTTATTCACGCACCGTTCTAGTGCGAAATCTACCACCAGGCACTACATGGCGGGCACTGGGTGAATTTTTTCAATAGACGGCTGACGTAAAGTTTGTACGTCTTTTGCCTAGCGACAGTGTTCATATAGGGAAGCACTTATTTATTTTTTATTCACACAGAGATGCACGCATGGTTGTGGAGCATGACAACGAAGTTTGCATTCAAGACTATTGTCTTGATTTGCAAGTGCTTCATAAATCAACAACTCATAGATTTTAGGTGAGGAATCTTAAGATGTCATAAATGATAATGATACGGAAAATGAAAATACTGCTAAATTGGAAAGATGTTTCCATTGATCTTACTGTGAATCCTAAGCATAAAGATTAGATTTCTGACCCACTACAATCTGTTTGTGATATCACGTCAGTTCTGTCCGCATTGCTCAAAAAGGACGCGGCAAAGAAGGTAATATGGACGCATGCTTGTGATGAATCTTTAACTGAATCCGTACGCAAGATCTAATAATAGACGCAAAGGCCGAACGCTGTAGACGTAAGATCTTTTAAAAGACGCTGATTTATTTCATTGTTTCTTTCTATTCTGATATTTTATACTGCCCGGAATTTATCTCGAACGGAAGTAAACACAAAACTGGGCAAATTTCAACAAGCTTCAACGTCTTTTATTTGCGTTTGAACGGATTTTTTCACATTTATCTTCATCTTTAATCGTGTTTTGTCGTATCGCCATAATGGCCTAAAAACACACAGGATATGTTACTAATATGTGAACAGTGAACAAACTGTGTGAAACAGTGAACAAACTTAACTTCTTACTTTTTCTGTGCTTCTAAATGGATTACCTGCACAAAGAGAGCAGTGAAACTGTATTGTGATAACAATTTATGTTACAAGCCTTACGTAAGTCGAAATTTTTTTTTCAAAATTTCAAGTTATCTTTTTTCCGTGTACATGTTATCTGTTATAACATAAACATAACATAAAATTAGCTAGAAAGGCATATGGATTTATATTGTTCATCCAATGTACTTTAATTTGATATATAATATGTTATACTTAACTCATGATTAGACACACATTGTCAGTAAACGTAAATTATGTATGTGTAAATTTTTGGGGCTTAAAAATAATTCCGTCCAGAGCTGAAAATAATTACGTACGGAAAGAGTTTTAAGCTTGATAACATGTGCCTTTTCGAAATCACCTATATTACGATTACCTGATATTCGCATACCTTTCACCCTTGGAGTCGACGCCAGCGATGTTGCCAAAGGTGGTGTGTTAATGCAGGAATTTCATGTCCAAATGCATCCTATCCTGTAAGTCAGCAGAAAATTAATATTAGACAAACATAAAGGTATGTTTTCAGGCACTCGTAAGAAATAAAGAAGTAGAACACTTGGACAACAGAAAAACAACAGACGTGAGTGGCTTACCCAGGGTTCGAACCCCGTACCTTCCGTACGACAACTCCGCCTAGCTATCAAGCGAATCACGCTGACCCCACGGCCAGCTAGGCATCCCCAAAAAAAAAAAAAAAAGATGCTTTACTGGCTATTTATCAGTAAGAAACACAAGATAACACCGGAAGTATACAGTGGGCAACTCAGCCCCTTAATGACGCAATCACTTCTGTTGTTTCCCTTCCTTATGTGTTATTAAAGTCAGCAGAAAGCTTACCAACATTGAACAGAAGTATCCTATCGTGGAGCGCGAATTGCTTGCTATCATGTTCTCCTTCAAGAAACTTCAGCGATATCTCTTGGGTGCCCATTTCGCTCTTGAGACGGATCAACGAGCCTTGGGTTACTTACAGACTGCTCGTTTCACCAACCCAAAGGCAGCTACAGCAAGTAAGGCTTTACAGCCATACGACTATTCCATCAGGGCTATAAAAGGTAATCTCAACGTGGTTGCCGACGTGTTGTCTCGATGTATCAAAGACACTCCGTCTTCCATGTAAACCACAAGCTCACTGTATCAACAGTATGCTAAACAGCCTTGGCTACACTCAAATCGCCTGTGCTGATGACTTTTCGTGTCAAGAAACAGTGCTATAATATTATCACAGAACATAGGAGTTATTCCAAGTTTTGCTTCAACAACGCCACCCGCACAGACACACGATGATGCTGTTGAAATTTCACTCAAGGCGTGTAATATATCTTTCTTCTCAGAACAGTGTATAGACACACATTACATCTGCATTTGAACTGTCAGTTCTGTAACAAGTGTACAGAAAGAAAGTGCTACGAACATTTCCAGAAAGTCAAGTCCAGACAGTTGTTCGCAATTTTCAAGCAGTAACTGTCTATAACGTTATTTGGTTTCATAAAGGGACATAACACATTAATTGAAACCTGTACTAGTAGTTCAGGGGAACTAATCATGTGATGTTATACTGAAATCTTCTATGTGACTTTGCTTCAAAGTTCCCGTCCTTACAAATTTCGTTTCTACTAAGAATTGTATAGACAACAATCATGGATACGATGGACTTATCATTTCTACGAGAAACTTCAAGCACTACAGAATTTTGCGCGCGAAGTGGACTCAGGTCTATTTGGAACATTACCATTTTTCCTTACAGGATGGAAATAGACTTATTGACTTTCCAGTTAACACAAAAGATCAATACATTGACATTCATGTGTTAATATATTTGTGGTGGATTTTGATGTTAATTGGTAAAATGTGAATTTTATGCAGATGTGAGGTCAAGCTGTGAAGGCCCCTGAGTCTAATAGATAATAGGGTTTGTGTTTTCAGGGAACCTTTCTGCTACCACCCTACGACCTCAACCTGCGACGTATTTTATCCTAAGTATAATACTGGTGTATGTCTGTTATCTGGCTAGTGTCTAGGGTAATGTAAAATGTGCTGTAATAAAATGACAACAAATACACCTAAGAACTCTATGAAAAGTAATTAACAACACCCAGAGTTAAGTTTTAAATGTGAAATCTTTTTTTACAATTTATTGTTCCAGTATCACAATTTTGTGTATACATGAATATTGAAACTCAAAATGATAATTCAAAGTATTTACATCAAATTGATTCAATTTATAATGAGTATATTATTTTTCCCAACTTTAATTAAATATGTCAATCTGGAACAGTGTCAATTTAATCTTGCTCCTATGAATGGGTAATGATTGAATGAACGTCTGTCTTCATCATAATCTGAATGATCTAATACACATTTAGGAAATGAGATTAGTTGAGTTTGATATATCAAGTGCCTGGAGACGATTTCTTAACTTAGTATCCTCTGGTATACAGGATGAATTATGTTCACATCACCAGCTTCCACTGCCAAGTCAAGATTCTGCTCTTGAAATATAACAAGGAGGCACACAGTCTATACTGCCTCAATTCTTTAGATGCAGAGGTATATACAGGTATAGGTTGACCTGGGCTCACTTTGAGTCATAGATGAAACCCTGGAACGATATAAATGCGTCCTACTCAACCTCTGATATACTCTCTCTTTCCCTAACTAATAAACATTTTTCAATCATATTCAGACTCAGAATGGTAACTAAACAATTAGTTAGCGTTCTTAATTGGTTTGTTACCCCATTCATGGTCAAATAAACTTCAAACTATAGTTTGACACTTTCCTTGACAAAGGAAACATTTTAAGTTAATAATATCAAGTCATGTACAATCACGGTGACTTGCTGAAGACGACGGCCAGTGGTTTTCCTGGTCTTATGTCATAATACTGTACAACAATTTCCCCATTAATATTTAATTTTACTTTCTCCCAAAGTGTCAGAAATCCTGACTGGCTTTTCAACAACATGTTAATATATTTCCTAACAACTCTGTGAAACAACACAAAGTTTGATGTTGACTTCCCTCTAGATACACTTCTACCTACATAATTTTCATACATATTCAATAATAATAATAATAATAATAATAATAATAATAATAATGATGATATAGATGTTTCTTTCTTACCGCATCAGATAAATATTAACACTAATAAGTTTGATTTGCGATAAATATGGTCAAATCCAGATCGCTTGCTGGTGCAGATCAGCAAAACAAGATCGTACTAATATCTAGTCTTCACACAACTTTAGTGTAATACAAATTTTCTTCAAGTGGCGACTTGCACTACCTTCAAACCAGTTTTATTCCTCCGTTAGTATATTAGACTCCAGCCAATCAGGGACTGTTAGGCTTCTAGCGTCCTTTTTTTCAAAACTGAACTCAATTTTCAAATCTTGGACCACTGTAGCGGTCAGTTTGCTGAGTCTATGTGTGTAAAAGTGCCTGGTTAAAAGCTGGGAACATTATTATTAATTTCCTAGTCTAAGGGCATTAATCCATGTTTTTGTTGGGATGATTGTTGACAGGGTAGTGATCTCACTTGTCTGTTATGTCTATGGTTTGATTTGAAAACCGATGTCAGTTTTGCCTGATATGGTTTCAAACCGTCTATTTTGAGCTGTGCTCAGAAGGTCTTGCGTGTCAGTGCGCATGCGTAGCTTTTGGCGCGATTTTGAAGAGGCCATTACCGAGAGAGTATCGGGCTGTGTTTAAGAGAGTCAAGATGTCTTTGACAAGTCCTCTGTGGGTCGACAAGATGTCGTATATTATTTCATGTGTATATTCTAATTGCCTTGGAGGCGATGTGAGTGTGGTTATATTTATTCTGAAGGGACAGAAGGTAATTGACTCTTTAACTGTTTCCCTTATTTGCTAGAATCTTCATGACTCGTATTATCAACAGCTTATGATTTTTTCCCTGAGCGGGAAAACGAACCACCTATGTATCCTTGAAAGGAAGCTCACTATGTATTCTGATATTATGCACTAGGCTGGTGCATGCCCGAAGTACTGATATATTGTTTTGTATCCCGCATGCCGGCGATACTAGGTATACAAGGTGGGATTCTCCTTGTTTGATGAAGAAGCACCCGGAGGCAATTTTGAACTGTAAGTCCGCCATTTTGTGCGGCCTGTTGGAGACATCAAATATCCGACTTACTAATGTCAGAGTAGAGTTTGTTTAAACTCACATATGGGATATATCGTCCCTGAAGCTGATGAGTGAGAGAATTGTACGAGATCAGCTTTATTAGATACATGCATAGCTGGATGATGAACTTTATTAATATATATTGACCATGAACTGTTCCATGACTATTTATATTCATGTCGGCGTACCTGTTGCTTGTGGCGTAATAAAGTCCTGTAAACGTCAGAGGTGTTCCAGAACTCTTTGAATTGCTACATATCTAGCTATAGAGTGTGCTGTCATTTTGATGCCTGATTTTTCCTACTTCCACGAACCTTTTCAACACGCATTCGCAACCCATATTGAGATTCACTCACTCTACATATTCATACTACACCTCAAGACAATTTACACGAATGCCAGTATTGTTGCGGCCAACCAGGGCCTATATACACTCATGTCAGCCCGCATTGAGCGGAATCATATGAATACTGACTTTGGACATTCGTCAACATTCAACACTTAATATTTACAGTGGCCAAACTGTACCTATGCTATTTGTGTCACGGCCACCCGCCACGCTTCAACGCATACAGTGACATTCCAGACTGTTTACATTGTACGAGCCATACACATTTAAGAGACAGCTCGTTACACTACTTCTGGCGATAACATTTACACCTTAACATTTATGCTGAACTGGCCTTTAACATTATGGTGTACCAGTTTTGATGGGGCTTATTGGAAGTTTCAAGTTCGCCTACAATGGAATGTACTCAGCACTGTGTAGTTGTTAACACACCCACTACACCAGCTCACAGGACGTAACTAGGTCATCAGGTCAAGTGCCGTTTCAAGTTCAGCTGCAGTATTATCATCATCATTTTGAGAAGCAAGCTCAGCTCGCTGCAGTATTATCATCATCATTTTGAGAAGCAAGTTCAGCTGCAGTATTATCATCATCATTTTGAGAAGCAAGTTTAGCTGCAGTATTATCATCTTCATTTTGAGATGCGAGTTCAGCTGCAGTATATAAGAAGGTCAAGTATCGTTGTTATCATCATCATTTCGGAAGCAAGTTCAGATGTGTTCAGCGTTGGATCATTTTATCCTCAGAACGTTGACGATAGATCTTCATCGTTGTGGACGATAGGACTATAAAGATAAGTGGCCTGTTTTGTGTCGTGAACTGGGCCTTGTCTTGTGTATGAACTAAGCCTTCCACATTTGAATATCCTTATTTATGCTTTTGTGTTTTCATGTTTACATGTGTTGTTTGTATGTTGATATTTCTGCGGGTCTTTAGGTTGGGCGGTGTCTGATTATAGGTGGTACCACGTGATAGAGGTCTTATATCAGCGTTTCTGTAGGGACTCAGCAAATTTCCTTGTGAAATTTGCTAGCGACTTTTGTTGCTATTTCTGTTAGGTGTGACGAACTGTACTTGCCGTTGTTTTCATTATATTTTTTCTGTTCTTTAGTTCTGATTTCATTTGTTTGTATTTGTAGGTCTCCTCTTTTTTATTATTTAGTTCTATACACCCTTATGTTTATACACCGTGGTGTCATGTGTTTTGTATGATTTTCGCAGTTATCATCACATCCTTTGTGATATTTTCTTTAGTTTTGCTGTTTATTTAGTTGACTTCTGCGAATGTTTTCGTATTGTCTTTGAACTTTGTTATTGTTTAGATTGTTCTTGGTTATCATTCAATATTAATAAATATATGCTCATGCACTATTAGCTGTGTAGTGCACTTATGATAACTAACTGGTGGATTTGCTCATGCACTATTAGCTGTGTAGTGCACTTATGATAACTAACTGGTGGATTTGCTCATGCACTATTAGCTGTGTAGTGCACTTATGTTATAGAATTGACTGGGATTATTATTATTGTACAGTTGATTATATAAGTTCTCTTTCAAGGACTTGTCTCCCACAGATATTGGGATAATGTAATGTGATTATACAAGTACTTTATTTAAGACTTGTTACCATTAAGGTTGAAATAAGATAATTAATTATTTCAGATTTTGAACTCATAATATTAGACAATATGTCTACACTCGACTACTTTATTGAGCAAGGGAAATCCCTTGGCAAGACTGGCGATAAATTGGAAGAATATGCGACTGCTCAATATGACAAAGCATTAAAGTCGGAAGAAAAGAGAAGAGAAATAGAAACTGAGAATTTTAAATTGCAGATGCAGGTGGAGGAAAGGAGATTCCAGATGGAAATGGAAAAACAAAAAAGAGTACCAGAGGCTGAAAATAAAAGACTAGAAAAAGAGGCTGAGAATAAAAGACTAGAAAAAGAGGCTGAGAATAAAAGACTAGAAAAAGAGGCTGAGAATAAAAGACTGGAAAAAGAGGCTGAAAATAAAAGACTGGAAGCTGAGGCTGAAGAAAGAAAGTTACAAAGAGAGGCGGATGAGAGAAAAGCAAAAATGGAGCATGAAGAAAAACTCTTAGCTTTGGAGTTAGAGAAGTTGAAGTTGATGAACATGGGTAATGCTAATGATCCTAATAAGGTGTCATCTTCTGAAAAGTCTAATGCTAGTACTTTCAAGATTAAACTACCAGCTTTCAATGCTTCCAGTGACGATATAACGTTCTATCTGGACAGATTTGAACGATCATGTAAAACATAATATAGATAAATCACTATATGTTGATCAGTTGTCAAATATACTTAAAGGTGAAGCTCTGAGTATGCTAAGCATGGTAGATGATCCTGACAAGAACAATTATGAGGTTGTCAGGGCGGCTTTATTAAAGAAATACCAACTTAACGAAGACGGCTATCGTCTTCAATTTAAAAATATGTTGCCAGAGACTGGAGTAGAATTCTCTGAATTTATTGCAAAAATACATCTCACATTTACACGTTGGGTTGAGCTAAGACAGAACATACATTTGAAGCACTTATGGACTTACTACTTAGAGACAAAGTCATGTCTTCTGTCAGTGAGTCTTTTCTTGCTTTCCTTCATGAGCGTAAGCCTAAAAACATAAAAGAAATGGAAGAATATTGTTGCCAGTATGTTACTGCGCACCCTCATGTAACCATTAGCAACTCTAAAGTGAAAGAAGGTTTGCCAGTTGCTTCGGCAGCACCATATGGCCCAAACTTCATGCGAAAATTTCAGGGTACTCAACAAAATTTTAATAGGAAGAGTAACCAGAATTATGCTCAGAATCAGGGCAATCAATCACATGGTGATTCTTCTTCGAGAAATTGGAGACGAGCTGACAGTCCTCGTTATTCTACACCCAATAATTTTAGACATTTTCGCAGAGGGAATAATAGAGGCTACAAAAACTATTTTTCGCGTAGACCTCAAAACCAAACTAATAGATGTTCTCATCAATTGGGAAATGATAATGATAACTATGGAAACTGGGATTCAAACCAGTATAACAGTTACAATAGAGAATACAATGATAATTTCAGAGGCAATAATAGTCGCGGTAGAACTCAACATAAAAAAAAGATATATCAACAGGCAAACTCTGTACAGCAAGAGTCTCAGGGAGTCTGTAAACAGGACAATGATAATAAAAACTCTAGCGTTATCACATGTTCTGCCTTTGACTTTGGGAGAGCAACTAAATGCCCCAATGCACTACTTTGTTCGAACCGACTACTGTAACTACCTTGAGCTGTGGTCACCCTCTTCCCGCTCTTCCCGCTGTAGTTGCGCATGACGAAAGAGGTTATCTTATCCTACATAAAGGTCTAGTAAATAGTAATCCAGTCTCAGTCCTTTTTTATTCTGGATGCACTACTATTGGAGTTAAGCAATCTCTAGTAGATCCATCCTGTGCTACAGGAAAGGTGATCAAATGTGTCACATTTGGTGGCACTTTGGAAAAGTATCCTACTGCCATAATACATATTGCAACTCCCTTCTTTACAGGAGATGTCCACGCGTGTCTTCTACCAAACCCTATTGCGGACCTTATTATCGGTCGTATTCACGGAGTTAGAGAATGTACCCCACAGCAGATTGCTGCTTGGGAAGAACAAAATATTCAAGCTACCAATGCAGTGGTTACAAGAGCACAAGCTCTGGAGACACCCCAAACTTCATTAACTGATAATAATGAAGTACATAGCCAAGATAGTCACTTGATTATTTCACGTGACTCTTTTATAAAATTGCAAGAAGAAGATCCTTCTTTACAAAAATTTTTCATTCTGGCGAAAAAAGGTGATCCAAATCAAAATACAAATAGAAAGTCTTGGATTACTATGAAAAACGGCGTACTTGTGCGTATGGTACAAGACTCGACTGCGTCTACACATTCACAAATTCTTGTGCCTAAGAGTATGAGATTACAAATATTGCAACATGCTCATGAATCGCAATGTGCTGGACATATGGGTTTTTCCCGTACAAAGTCGAGAGTCCTTGCGGCTTTCTTTTGGCCACTTGTCAACAAGGACATACGTATTTACTGCCGATCTTGCAAAATATGTCAAGAGGTCAAATCTAGAGGACCACGACATGCAGCGCCTATCCAGGCTGCTGACTTTCCTATTCGGCCGTTTCAGAAAATGGCAATAGATATTATTGGCCCTTTTAGGATCAAGTCGGCCAGAGGACATCAGTTTATCCTTACATGTGTTGACATGTGCACACATTGGCCAGAGGCTATACCTCTTAAGAGCATCTCCACTGTCGATATCGCAGACGCTCTTTGGCTGATATTTTCTCGTTTGGGTTTCCCCAGAGAAATATTGTCAGACCATGGCACGCAACTTATATCTGACACTATGTCACAGGTAATGTCTACTCTACATATTAAAAGGTCTCTCAGCAGTATTTATCACCCGATGTCAAACGGGTTAGTGGAGCGTTTGAATATAACACTCAAGACTTTACTTGGGAAGATAACTGAGTACCATCCTCAGGATTGGGACAGGGTCTTACCCGCGGCTCTCTTCGCTTATAGAGAGGTTCCCAATGAACACACAGGGTTTTTTCCTTTTGAACTTGTCTTTGGCGCGCAACCGCGCGGCCCTATGTCTTTGCTCCACGATCTTATCACTGCCGATAATATTAGCGATGACACACAATCTTCATATGAGTATGTCATTGCTCTGAGGCAAAAGATCATCGAGGCATGCAAACTAGCAACTTCTTCTTCCGAATTTGCTAAAGAAAAGGCAAGACAATTTGCAAATAAGAATAGATGTCTACGACAACTTTGTCCGGGTGACAAAGCACTCGTTCTACTTCCTTCTAGGGAGAACAGACTTCTTATTGCCATGGAAAGGTCCGTATGCGATAGTCTCAAAAATTTCCGATGTCGACTATGTTGTCGATATTGATGTGAAGCATAAAACTTTCCATATAAATATGCTCACGGAATTTCATGAACGACCGGACTATTTGCAGCCTATTTTCCAGGCGACGGACGATTCTCCAGTCCCTTGTGGTCATTATTCATCCCTGTCGGTGATACAGGATGAGGAAACTACGTTCTCAGATGTCAATCTTCCTCTTCCTGTGATCCCACTTCATTCTACGGAATCTTGGAAAAACGTTACTGTTTCTCCTAATCTTTCCGCTGAGGAACACCGACAAGTCTCTTCAATGTTACAAACATTTCAGGATGTCCTTACCGACATTCCTGGACACACACATGTCATTGAACATGACATAATACTTACTGACCATAATCCTATTAGAGTCAGACCCTATCCTATACCTATCCATTTTCAATCACAAGTCGAAAAAGAATTGGATGAAATGATACAATTGAAAATAATTGAACCATCCACTTCAGCATACTCTTCGTCCATGGTTATTGTTCGAAAAAAAGACAATAACATAGCCTTTGCGTTGATTATCGCAAGTTGAACCAAGTTACGAAGTTCGATGCTGAACCTATGCCTTCATTAGAAGAGCTACTAAACAAACTTTCTAATTCTAGATTCTTTACTAAACTCGATTTGTCGAAAGGTTATTGGCAAGTTCCTTTAACTGAACGCGCCAAACCTTTTACGGCTTTTTCTACACCTAGGGGTTTATTTCAATGGAATTTCATGCCTTTCGGCCTTATGAACGCCCCTGCTACATTCGTATGCATGATGCGTCGAATTCTCTCATATCGTACAGATGTCATAGCATACTTAGACGAGATCTTTGTCCCTACTATTGAGAAGACTTTCGTTCTTCTAAGTGACGCCTCATCCACTGGGATTGGGGCAGCACTAATGCAGGAGTATTCAGATACTCTGCATCCGGTAATGTATATCTCTAGGAAACTAAATGCGGCAGAAAGGAATTACTCGGTTTTAGACCGTGAATTGTTGGCTATGGTTTGGTCAATACTCAAGTTACCCAGATTCCTTCTTGGCGCGCATTTCTTTCTGGCAAACGACCGACAGGCGCTTACAGCTATTCAAAGTAAAAACTTGAAAAGCTCGAGATCCACTCGATATGCCATTGCTCTTCAACCTTTTTATTTCACGGTACGAGCTATCCGTCGTTCGGATAATGTCATGGCGGATATACTGTCCAGATGCCCACATGACTCCACTTAACTCTTGTGTCCTAGAAATTCCTTATACACGTCTAGACTTATGACAGTTCTTTACTATAACAATATATGTTAACACATTTGTGTTCACCTAAGTGTTGTAAATTACGTGATTTTTTTCTCTGTTACCTTCTTTAGTATAACAGAGGAAGGGTTAGTTATCACAATACAAGGAACAAAAGTTCCCACAGCCACAGTTATAGTATGATTTGTATGTTTGATTAATGTTTATTAGAAAATCTTACAGTTATCATATGGAATTATTCGTATTTTCTCACCAGAATCATTTCTGGTGCGCGAAGAATCACTCCGTGGTGTCATCCTTGACAACCCTATCCTTTCCCAATATCTGTCAAGCTGAGAAAGATGTAGTCTGTTAGTCCATCTGTCTTCTGTTATTTATTGAGTTGGACAATATTTGAGCGCATTGTTTGCGATTGTGCGATTAATGTCTTTATTCATTGGTCATATTATTTATATGATACAACTTGACACAACAGTCACTAAATACACGATACATATATGTGACATATTGTAGTAGTCAAACACTTTGTATGTGTTTATTGTCTGCCTCTTATATCTTTTCCCTGCTGTTATATTGATTATTTCATGCACTTAGCATTAATGTTTATTTGATCAACATTCTTTGACTAAGGTGACATGACTGTGAACAGTAGGTGTTGTTTGACTTACTAGACGTGAGAGAGCATGGTATATGTGCATTAATCATGTTAGATGTTGATTGACTGTTACTATAGGACCTCTTTATTATGTTACATTGTTTGGAGCTTTTTGAAAGACATTGGTTTGGCAGTTTATGCTGCTTCTCCACACCTTGTGTGTTAAATTGCCTCCATTTTGGCATAAACATAGGTCTATGCATGGTCATAGCAACAGTGACATTTGATGTTACTTTTTTGCTCACCTTAGTTGTATTTTGTCTCATACCGCAATAATGTCAACTTCGTTGCCATTATTGAACCGGGTTGGGGGGGGGGGGGGGGGGGGGGGGGGGGGGAGTAGATGTTATGAGTAAATTCATAACAGTTTTCTGTCGCTCTCAAACTTGGTTTGTGGGCTGACATTTTGTGTTTACAAATCGTTACTACGAAGACCTCGGAAGTACGTCACACAGTCTGCTGATTTTTGAGCAGACGTCGTTTGCCAGGCTAAGATCGAAGATTCGGTCTAGGTATCGGTCTCTTTGGCATTGTGTCTCCGAGGAAGAAGGTTGTGTTCTTATGTGCTCCTGGATGTGTACTTTGAGTACAGGTAATTCATATATTTAATTCAGCTAGGTCGTCTACCAGATAGAGCCTAAGTCTGATTATATTTCTAAGGACGTGTCAGCGCTGAATGGAGTTGGAAAGGATGAGTAATTTGATATTAAATAAATTCAACATGATGACTCTGGCAGTGTTCTTATAGTCTACAAGACGTTAGACTTACTTATGGACTGGCTAGTGATTGCCAATGTCATGCATATGATGCAAGTATCGAGGAGCTTCGTCCTTGTGATTAAATCTACATATTTGTGAAACGTCAAACTGGCTATTCAAGTTTTTATACTGTTAAAACTAGCCTCACGTTTCTATTGAACTGTACTTGTCGGACTGTACTACATTAAACCCTAGACCCATCTGGACACCAGAGTCCAGCATCTCAAACATACTCCAAAAGGACCCGTAACACCTATCTACTGCCAAACCATATCACCACAAAAATATGTATCTCACGGCAGATCAGTCGTCCTGTCAGCTTTCAGTCTACAAGGTGGTCATTGTGGAGTACATACTCACAGCCTTTAACAGGACATACATCTCCAGCCAGACGGGCTGCCACCTTTGCCATCGAATCGTATCGGCAACGCTGTCAGACCCATTGACAGCCAGTAAACCCGGAGTAGATTGGAGAAATAAGCAGATAATCTTCACCTTACCAATAATAATCACCTGCCTGTAGCTCAAGTCATCTTTATTCATTATTGTTCTGATAATTTGATTTAGCAGTGGGTGCAGTTATTCGCACTAGTGTTGTCTCCTTCACCCGCGCCCTGGAAAGTGGGTGTGCGCTTGGATTTATTTAAGAGCTGTTCCAGGGGGAGCTTATCTCTACATCATTTGGATTTACCATTTAGGAGGAAAAGTGTTGATTTCCTTATCGGTGGATTACCTTTAGCTACCAAGAAAGGAGAACTTTATAGGCTAGGCGTCTCTATCACAAGGGACTGGGGGCCTACCCCATTTAGTTATACTTAGTAGTGAGGAAGTATTTGGTTGGGGGTGTGGAGTGAGGCGATTTGCTTGTGTGTGATTGAGTGAAGTCTGTTGTCATTTGTTCCTGTGGTGTTAATGTGATAACTTCACTAGTCTTACAAAGCTAGTGGAGACATTTCTTTATTGCTTCGATGTTATTGATTTCTTTAATAAACATATTTATGTGTAATACGTGGTCAGAATCTCTTCTTTTCTAACTGTCACTTGATGTTTGCTGTGTGTCCTTACAGTAGTAGATAATTATATTTAGCATTTAGAGGACGGGTGAGAGATTGACATCTTAAACACAGTCGGAGTATGGTGGAGTACTAGTCATTTAGAGATCATTATAAATCTCACTACTCTCCAGAAGTCATATATCTCCCCATAATTTCATTAGTTGCTCTACTTTCTCTACTTTCACATTCATATTCTGTCTACACTCAGACATTCTCTATTTGTCCACACTCGCGACAAGACAGGGCCATAGAGAGGACTTAATAACGGGGGGGAGGTTAATAAAAAATATTTTTTTAATGCACTATTTTGGTATAGTACGAGTATAATTTCCCCACAAATGTTTTTCACAAAACCCTAAGGGGGATACTAAGAAAGACATGCTGGATACGATGACTGAACATTGTGCAATGAAAAGCATTTATGACATTTTATTTTTACTTGCTAAAATAACAAGAACAAACTAACTGATGTGAAAACAGAATTATATTTACGGACTTATCACTCGTTTCCCATCACATACATCTCATAATGATGTCATATTATGTACAGAGATCACACGAAAATACATAACGTAAAACCTGTGTTGAACGACAATATTTCAGAACAGTTATGTTTTTTTCATTTGGGGATTTCCGAATTTGTAGTTCGACTAATTCAACTTTTATGTTTTATAAATTGGAACTGTGAATTTTTAAAGATGATATGCCTTTTCTTAGGAATTTAAGTTTGGCGAAGTTATGCCTAGAAAAACTTTATCAGTGAAGAGACAAGAAACAGAATTAAAATGACACTGCTTTAATGAATCACATGGCCTTGGCAATGGAGAATTCCTTGCAGAAAATCGACAAGTGGCCTGAGCCAGAAGAGGCGAATGGTTATTACGATACTGCCTCCTGTCACAGTTACAGCAGTGGCTTCATTAGCAATTTGTTTTACACGATGAAGTTGCTAGCCTTGCACATGAATTCCATGGTACAGGCTTTCTTCAAGGGGGATAACTGCAGTGGT
The DNA here is from genome assembly GCA_024509875.1 of Oreohelix idahoensis. NCBI lineage: Eukaryota > Metazoa > Mollusca > Gastropoda > Stylommatophora > Oreohelicidae > Oreohelix > Oreohelix idahoensis. The sequence continues at coordinate 85,947 of JAMPIV010007630.1, read as the reverse complement.
GCTTTCATGTTCCACAGGGGGAGAAAAAGGAATTGATGACAAAGAATGAAAATCGTAGTTCTTGCCCTTGTTATTTCACGTCAAAAATAAAAGTTTGTCTTTGTTGGTGTCTTATTTTCATGTGCTGCTTTTGACATATTATCTTTCACCCGTTCTGAGATTTAGAGGCGTGTTCCTTACGGTCTCGTGCACGCAACAAACCTCTGTGACTTGAGTTTGAAGATTAGAGCCCAAACAAATGAAATAATCCAATTCCTTCATGGATGGCCGCCCCTTCATACTTCAATATTAATGTGCTCAAGCTGAGTTATTCCCCTGTACGAGAATTGTCTTGAACAATACAAGATCAAATCTCGCTTGAAATATCCAACTCGATACCAGCTCGTAGGGTAAGAACAAACCTGGAACAAATGATGCTGCTGATAGGGGTCAGTTCGAGGTTGGGGTGTTTTTGCACCAGGGCATATTTTTGAGTGAGGCTCCCTCAACGTTGATTGTTTCATATATTTAAATCTTTAATCCATACTTTATCTTTTCTCTGGTGATATGAGATTTAGTTTTTAACAAGAATTACGCCTGACATGCGAAATAAAAATAGAATTGGCGTCACATTTTCTTGCCCAAAGTGTAAAGCTACGGTTTGTTTCGTTAAGCTTCGTGAAAACACTGTTCAATAATAGAGTTATGTTAGAATTCTATAATAGAGTTATGCCAGACGTCTATAATAGAGTTATGTTAGAATTCTATAATAGAGTTATGTCAGAGCATTGATGAACAATAGCTGCAGGACTCATCTAGAGTTAAGTTGTTTTTTTTTGTAACAGGCAACAGCAAAACACGGACATTTATAGCGCCCGACCAAACCTCTGTGAGGAAACTTTAATTTAAATTTCACTAATCTTTCCATATTTATGTCTATTATATACATAATAGAGTTATGTCAGACCTACGTAAATTTATGAACAGTAAATAATTACTCATTTTCAGCAGGATGGAAAGTGAGTAAATTAGAACCTGAGTACCGACTCTACAAATGAAATTTCTGGTTCACTGAAACAAAACCTAGAATTCCAAATTTCAGTTTTTGTGTATTTAATCATCATCATCATCATCATGCTGGAGATGGGTTGGCCACGTCATCAGAAGGGACCCTGATACGATCACAAGAACAGCCATGTTATGGACCCCTGAAGGAAAGCGAAAGAGAGGCCGATCAAAAACAACTTGGCGGAGAACTCTGGAGGCCGATATGCAAAGAATGAACCAGAGCTGGGGCACTGTACGAAGGATGGCAGCCGACCGAACAAAGTGGAAGCACACGCTACCAGGCGTGATGTCCACTGACTGCTTTGACAGTCGGCGGCTAAGGATCAAAGAAAGATCATCATCATCATAGTCGTCGTCGTCATCACCATCATCATAATTCTCTTCTTCTTTTCATAATCATTTTGTTACCGTACTTTTCAACATTCTTCTTATACATTTTACAAATATATATTTTCCTCCTTTTTCCTTCATTTCTTTTATCTCATCCCATTCTCCAATATAAAACAAAAAAAAAAAATGTATTTTGCTACACAACTCTTTTTCCCACTAGCAGCTCTTTCCTTTTAATACCGTTTCTAGATCTCCACCGTGTCCCCGCAGCATGTCTTACTGTATTCATCAGCGTGACAATCATCTTCAATTACCATGCCTAGTGGCGCACGAGATCATGTCTCTCCACAACTTCCTGTCTCCAGTACAATTTATCATTCTGTTGTTGACTTCTTTCCATGCCACGATGTTAAACTGTCCAGTATTTGCTCTCTTTGTCTTCCCCTGTCTCTTTTTTCAATCAATCTTACCTGTTGTTACGATATATTCCAGCCTTCCTCTTCTCATACATGCCCCAAAAAGGGGATTGTTCTTTCTAACTTGTGAAATAAGTTTCCTTTGCGCATTGGCCTCTTTCGGGACATCTTCATTACTCTTTTTGGCTGTCCATGGTATTTTTTAAATTCTTCTGTAAAACCACATCTCTGTGGCCTCTAGTGTCTTCCCTACTTGTTTACTAATTGTCTATGGCGCACTCCCATATGTCAGGATTGGTTCTAAATAACACTGAAGAACTCTCTTTCTTACTTCCAATGACAAAGAATTGATGCATAAAATACTCTTCATTTTAAAAATGCTGCTTTTGCCTGAGTTATTCTAGAAATGGAAAGAATCAATGTAAATGTATTAGGTCTATCTGAAATACAATATACTGGAACAGGTGAAATATGTTCTGACAACTACAAAATAATTTTTTCTGGAGGAAATAAACATGAAAGAGGAGTAAGCATAATATTAGATGCACAAAGAACAAGAACAGTGTGACAAAACGTCTGTAAGTGTTCTTTGGTGGCTCTCTCACACCTTCAGCCACTTTGGCAGTATTCCTTTTCTTCTTAATTTTTCTCTCCGATCGCTTATTATTTGGCAATATTTTGTTCTTCCATTCATTATTGTGCTCTTTGCTGAATCTAGTAGGGGAAGTCTCTAACACTCTACTCCTATACGGCCGTATCTGCTCTACACGCAGAATTATTTACGTTCTGCCAGGTGAACTGGGGAATTATCGTAACAATACCCGGTCATTATCACCGGTCAGAGGTAATACGTTTATCTTATTCTCTCAGTCTGACCACCCTCTGAAACGCGTTGGTCCAACATTTGACCCCAGGTGAAAAGCTGAGGACGGTGTTTACCCAAGACGGTATAGCGCATGAACACGCAAAGAAAGCCGTCGGAAGGATGGGTGATAATTAGATTATCGCATCCGCTGGCCCCTGTCTGTATCATTATCACAGACAATTTGTCTGGATAAACAATCTTGACGGAAGGCACTTAAGACAGGTAAACAATTCACACATTTGTTTGTGAGAGTGCACAAGATGTCACCGGAAATATTATGTCTTATTATAAAGAGATCACGGGTTGGAATATTAAATGTAATATTTTAAAGCACGTGGGGGATTTTTTGAATTAAACACCCCGACTCACATAGTTGATAAAGGGGGAACGCACAAAGGTTATTATTTCAGGAACCACTGTTCAAGTTATAGTGTTGAAGGGTGTGAGACCTCCCGGCAACGCCGGGTACTTCCAGGAGAATGAAAAATATTATTATTATTATGTGCTGCGCTGATATAGGCGATCAGCAGGTCGGGCTTACAGGTGGCCGACGGGATGTGTGTGTGTTAAGCTATCAAAGGACGCGAATGCATGTGGTTCTGGAACAAACACGAACAATCACACACCATAATGCACATAACAGGTAACACTGCGAACTCTGGTAAACCTTCTAATCAGAAGAATGAAGAGACGGCTGAAACGTCTATACACTGTTTATTATACTGGTACAAGCGACACATCAAACGTAAACATCCTGGTAATACAGTACATAGGCCCATTGTAAACGATTCACTGTCACTGGTACAGTTCAAAGCACATCATGGAAAAACATCGTGTAAATATTCTTTTCACCTTCCCTGTCAATACAATATATACGCCGTATAAGTTCCTGGCTCTAAGCAACGTAAATATCCTTTTCACCGTCTCTGGCGATACAATATGTAAGCAGTATAAGTTCCTGGCTCTAAGCAATGTAAATATCCTTTTCACCTTCTCTGGCGATACAATATATAAGCCGTATAAGTTCCTGGCTCTAAGCAATATGAATATCCTTTTCACCTTCTCTGGCGATACAATATATAAGCCGTATAAGTTCCTGGCTCTAAGCAATGTAAATATCCTTTTCACCTTCTCTGGCGATACAATATATAAGCCGTATAAGTTCCTGGCTCTAAGCAATATAAATATCCTTTTCACCTTCTCTGGCGATACAATATATAAGCCGTATAAGTTCCTGGCTCTAAATCAATGTAAATATTCTTCTTACCTCCTCTGGCGATACAATATATAAGCCGTATAAGTTCCTGGCTCTAAATCAATGTAAATATTCTACTTACCTCCTCTGCTTTGGTAATACAATATCTAAGACACATTGCACAATATAAATACTACCCATATATCCTAGGCTTTAGAAATATCTCGGTGAGTCTCCAACGTTTCTATCTCACCACAAATATCTTCCCCAAATACACAGTTAGAAAACATCGCTGACCAGCCCGGTCAAACGCCCAGAGCGAACTGTCACGGGTTACCGCATATCAGTCCCGCTCAAACAGTCACGCATGCGCGGCTAACCGCGAAACGTGAACTGAACTCAATCTCGAAGGTTCGAGAGAATTCTAGATCAAATATTTTTAAACCAGTCAAGGGAGATAACCAACGTCTGGCCTGTACATCCAAGTATTACAACGTGTAAACTCCCCTTGACTACAAAATATTAAAATCTGTCTTAACAGTCTACACCGACTCCCCGGGAAAAAAAATGATAACATCAATTTTTTTTTGAAAATTACATCAACAAAAAACAAGAGGTCGGTATAGTTCTAATATCTGCATACAAGAATTCACCTATGTAAAGTTCTATGAATACATCGACAAAAAATATAAACAGTAAGCGTAAAGTAAAAAATGAAGCATACAAAGTAATCAGCCAAGTATACAAATATAATAAGTTTCAAACAAAGTAAAGTATAGACAGATAATGGGACAACCATACGAAGAACGTCAACCTCAAAGAAGTATGAAGTATATGAAAGTATAAATTCGCCATGACACCATAAGTGAAAAGTGAACAAAGACCACATGACATACGAGAGGAAAGAGCAGAAATGAAGGAGACTAATGCCATAAGAATAAAGAAAAAAGCAATATGGCATGGTAAACAATTACATGAAAGAGTGTATTGCAAAAATGAACTACATTATGGTACACAAGTATACATCCAAAAAACAATGCATACACAAATTCAAGATAAACAAGTAGCTATCATCTAAAAAAAACATAGTGGGCATGATAAACACGTTAATAGATCCGTGGAGCACAAATGATGAGCTCAAAATGGATATCAAAATAAACATCACTGTTATGCATAGCTATTGCTGACGCACAATCAAGCGTCGGGTGAGGAAAAGAAAAACAAAAACAAAAAAAAATATACCTCACAACCTCGGAAAAAAAAATATTTTCCAAAGTACCAATATCATGCTATTTAGTTACCCCTAGCGCACAATGAAGCGCTGGGCACAGAAAACGTTACAATGACAGAAAAAATTACATTTTCGCCTGTTTCCATATTCTTGAAAACTACAGTACTGAAATAAATCGCAATGATGAGTTACATAAAAAATTAGTGGCATTATTACAATAATCATATGTTCATCATTTCCAAACACAGTAGCACACGAATAGAACAATAGTGGAAAGGTGCATACAGACGATTCAACATACCATCACAAAAAACCACATCATATATTAATACAATACTCTCTAATAGCCTGTGCTATAACAATATACAATATTCAACATTATCTGCCATATCGAATAAGCTCCATATATAAGATGAGTCCCGTAGGCTTAGAATGTCCCATGGTAAGAAGACACAAAGCTCTAGTGTAGAGTCACACTGCCGATAAGTTAAACTGGACTAGCAAATCTTGTGGAATATCATCAGTAGTTGGTTGAAACCAACAATATAGCAGTACTGACTCTCATGGAAAAGCATACACTGAAAAAAATACAAATGAAATCTCTGTTTGATAAAGGAAAAAATGTTATGATATACAACAATTAATTTTAATTTATCGAATGTGGCCGTATAAACTTCCGACCCCTGTATGGTGATAATCAAACCTTCCTCCGTTACACAAGAAAGAGTAACAGAGAAAGATGCACAGAGTGATCTGAAATCCTGAATTAAACAGGGTCATAAAAGTATCTGAGAAAAATAGTAGCATGTAATTTATGTAGAGAAAAGTCGCGAATATACTCCTGATACCCCCGTCAAAAGGTAAATCTAGAAGATGGTAATGATGACTAAGAGCGTCATGATGGCTGACAATCTGAGATTTTGCGCAAGACAAAGTAAATGCAATTGACAAAGGCGTATATCTCCAATGCTGAACTGAAGTCATAGCCTGTGTACTGGACAAAGAATAAAGCAAGAAACATATAATAAAGATGCAAAAGCAGCAAGTGGTAAGCTTGGACCTACGTCGAAGTTTAAAAGAAAAGCAGTGAGTGCGACAAAAAGTCGTAAAGGACGAAGATACTGAGCTAACCGGCCCAGTAGGAAAAGTAAAGAAACTCATAAGGTATAGGTATGTACTAACAATTAAGTTCGTACATGTAGCAAAGAAAACACTAGTCACAGCAGAAAAGAAGTTGCAATTAACCTGACTGAATGTAGATTCAGTCGTAGCTACAAAGTTAGTGTGTGTTTCTGTCAAAACTGAAGGATCTTCTTCTACAATGGTACTTAAAGAAGGATCAAAGTTAGAGTAACGACGTACTGAAGTATGTCGCACTGGGCTAAAAGAAGCACCGAAATTAGCGTGATGAACAATAGTATCATCAATGCTGCAAGATTGCACAAAACCAGCAGAATGTATCACGTTAGCCGAATGTACCTGGTGAAAAGATTTTGGCATAGTATCGGCAGTAAGATTATGTTGCCGTTCCCAAGCAGCAATTTGTACCGGCGTACAAACATTTACACCATGTATCTGTCCGACAGTAAGGTCGGCGATAGGTGCTCTGAGCAAACATGCGTGTATATAACCAGTGAAAAACGGTGTGGCAATGTGGACTATGGCAGTCGGAAAAGTCTCAACTGTCCCACCGAATGTCACACATTTCACCATCTTACCTGTTGCGCAAGATGGATGAACTAGAGACTGTCTGATTCCAACAGTTGCGCATCCAGAATCAAAGAGAACTTAGACTGGATTATTGTTCACAAACCCTTTATGTAGAGTAAGAGACCCTCTTCCGTCATGCGCAGCTAAGGCAGGAAGAGCGGGTAGAGGATGACCGCAGCTCAAGGTAGTTAGAGCTGTAGGTTGGAACAAGTTGTGCACTCCGGGAACTGAGATGGTCTCTCGAAATCGAAAGCAGAGCAAGCAATAGTGTTAGAGGCGCTATTATTATTGTTACCTTGAATATTAACACCCTGGGATTCTTGTTGAGCAAAGTTAGCATGGCGATACGATCTATCATTTGGAGATCTACCGTCGTATTGCGATCTCTCGCGACTATTATCTCTGTTGGAAGCATTGTTATTTGCTCTATTGAAACTATTGTTCTGATTTGAACCCCAGTTTGTATTTTCGCGATTGCTATTTCCTCTTTGATCAGAATATCTATTAAATGGGTTTTGTTGTCTGCGAAAAAATTATTATAGGGTTGATAGTTTCTCTTGTAGTAGCCCTTTGAAAATTTCCATAATTGTTGGAACTAAAATGTTGAGGACCATTAAATTGTCTCCAGTTCCTTGAAGAAGAAGAATCACTATGTGGTGGACCCCCACTGGTTCTGTCTAAAATTTCGATTATCTCTCCTATCAAAATTGCGTTCAGCACTTTGAGATCTACGTCGCAAATTAGGACCATATGGTATTGCTGAAGCCACGGGTAAACCTTCTTCGACTTTAGAATTGCTTACTGTTACATTTGGATGTGCCGTGACATATTGGCGACAGTATTGTTCCATATCTTTCAAATGTGGAGGTTTTCGCTCATGTAGAAAGGAAAGAAAAGATTTATTAACTGACGACATGACTTTGTCGCGCAGCAATAAGTCCATAAGGGCTTCATATGTGTGTTCAGTTTTTGAAAGTTCAATCCAACGTGAAAACGTAAGGCGAATATTTGATATAAAGTCTGAAAAATCTTTCCCTGTCTCTGGCAACAGAGTCGTAAAGCGCAGACGATAACCTTCTTCATCCAGTTGGTATTTTTTTAATAATGCTACTCTGGCAACATCATAGTTATTTTTGCCAGGACCTTCTAACATACTTATAGTATTCAACGAATCACCCTTAAGTATCTTCATAAGTTGCTCACAATATCCTGACTTGTCTATCTTATGAGATTCGCATGAAAGTTCAAATCTATTTAGATAGAATGAGATCTCGTCGCTGGCAGGGTTGAAAGCAGGTATTTTAATATCATGAGGTTTAGTATTTGCCTTATTAGAAGTTGTTTGATTATTTGACTCATTTTGAGCATTATCCATATTCACCACCTTTATTTTCTCCAGCTCCATAGCTAAGACTCTTTCCTCTTGTAGTCTTTGGTTTTCTTCAGCTTCTATCTGAAGTTTCTGTTTTCTCTCTTCAGCTTCTAATTTCTGTTTTCTCTCTTCAGCTTCTAATTTCTGTTTTCTCTCTTCAGCCTCCATTTGCATTTGGATTTTCCTATCTTCAGCTTCTCTTTGCTGTTGAATGTTTCTATCTCCAGCTTCTCTTTGCTGTTGAATTTTTCTCTTCTAATTTTTGTTTTTCCATTTCCATTTGAAATTTTCTTTCTTCTGCTTGCATTTGCCATCTCCTATCTTCAGCTTCCATTTTCTGTCTTTCCACCTCCATTTTCTGTCACTTTTCTTCAGCCTTCTGCGCCTTGGCATATTCAGCAAGTGCAAATTCTTCTAATTTCTCCGCAGTCTTGCCAAGGGATTTCCCTTGTGCAATGAAATAATCCAAAGTAGACATTATGCTGGATTATATGAGATAAATATCTTGTGTAATAATTATTATTTGAGAAACTCACTTTATCCCAACTCAGTGGGTGACAAGTCTTTGCCCAAGAACTTGTATAATTACTTTACTTATCAATAATATAATTAATCACCTATATACCTATTGTGCATAACAATATTGACAGTGTATAACAACATATACAGTACAGACAAAATAACAAAGACAAGATATAAGCACAAATGACCACGTTCGCAGGAATCAACTAAACAATAAAGCAAAATAAATCACAAAATATTGCAAAACTCGCAATGATAGCTGCGAAAAGTATACAATTCAAATGACAAAACAGTGTATAACGAATATAACTCGAAGATAGCAAGGGAAGGCAGACACTCACAAACAAATTAATCAAGAACTAAAGAACAGAGAGAAATATAACAAAAACAACACTAAGACATCTCGTCACACTTAAACAATAATATCACGAAAGACCAAACGTAGTGGACTAAAATACGCCAGCAACGAAAAAAAAATCGCTGGAAATTTCCACTGCGGGAAATTCGCAATAGTGTCCCTAAAGCACGCTTAGGTAGGCCCTCGGTGAAGTGGGATATATCCTACGTAAGTCTCCACCCAACCTGCCCGCTGAAATATGAACACATATAACATAGAAACATATAATATAAAAAGAAGGAATATGTCTTGCCTTAAATAACTTATAGTTGACTGGAACACTGCAGATCTTCTGTCGAACAACTTGTGCTTCACAGTTTATAGCCCCGTATTACTGGCGACCACTGATAAAGGGGGCACGCACGAAGGTTATTATTTCAGGAACCACTGTTGAAATTATAGTGTTGAAGGGTGAGAGACCTCCGGGCAACGCCGGGTACTTGCAGGAGAATGAAAAATATTATTATTATTATGTGCTGCGCTGATATAGGCGATCAGCAGGTCGGGCTTACAGGTGGCCGACTGGGTGTGTGTGTGAAGCTATCAAAGGACGCGAATGCATGTGGTTCTGGAACAAACACGAACAATCACACACCATAATGCACATAACAAGTAACACTGCGAACTCTGGTAAACCTTCTAGTCAGAAGAATGAAGAGACGGCTGAAACGTCTATACACTGTTTATTATACTGGTACAAGCGACACATCAAACGTAAACATCCTGGTAATACAGTACATAGGCACACTGTAAACGATTCACTGTCACTGGTACAGTTCAAAGCCCATCATGGAAAAACATCGTGTAAATATTCTTTTCACCTTCTCTGGCAATACAATATATAAGCCGTATAAGCTCTTGGCTCTAAGCAATGTAAATATCTTTTTCACCTTCTCTGGCGATACAATATATAAGCCGTATAAGTTCCTGGCTCTAAGCAATATAAATATCCTTTTCACCTTCTCTGGCGATACAATATATAAGCCGTATAAGTTCCTGGCTCTAAGCAATGTAAATATCCTTTTCACCTTCTCTGGCGATACAATATATAAGCCGTATAAGTTCCTGGCTCTAAATCAATGTAAATATTCTTCTTACCTCCTCTGGCGATACAATATATAAGCCGTATAAGTTCCTGGCTCTAAATCAATGTAAATATTCTTCTTACCTCCTCTGCTCTGGTAATACAATATCTAAGACACATTGCACAATATAAATACTAGCCATATATCCTAGGCTTTAGAAATATCTCGGGGAGTCTCCAACGTTTCTATCTCACCACAAATATCTTCCCCGAACACACAGTTAGAAAACATCGCTGACCAGCCCGGTCAAACGCCCAGAGCGAACTGTCGCGCGATACCGCATATCAGTCCCGCTCAAACAGTCACGCATGCGCGGCTAACCGCGAAACGTGAACTGAACTCAATCTCGAAGGTTCGAGAGAATTCTGGATCAAATATTTTTAAACCAGTCAAGGGAGATAACCAACGTCTGGCCTGTACATCCAAGTATTACAACGTGTAAACTCTCCTAAACCTAGGAATTGGATCACCCGTCAAAGAGGAATTCTTACAGTTTCTCAGACCAAGTGTATCGCAGAACACCCGTCGAAGAGGAATTATCAGTTTCCAAGACCAAGTGTATCGCAGAACACTCGTCGAAGAGGAATTATCAGTTTCCCAGACCAAGTGTATCGCAGAACCCCTTTCATAAGAAGGAATTACTATAATTTCCCAGACAAAAGTGATTCGAGAGCATATAACCTTAATTGCTCGTGTCCATTCTACCCTGCGCGAGGAGATTGTGCATTCCCAAAGCTTTGGGGTAAGTGTAAACCTTTATTTTACAAATGTGAATTTAACATGTTTTCTTGCTAAGTGGTTATATATGAGGCTGGCAACCTCAACATACGAAAATAGTATATTCATTCACTACTACAGCATGCGTTGGTGATTTCTTCTAGCAAGTCGTGCGGAAAACCGACAACAGAGGTGACCCCAGACTCCGAATGGAGCAGTGATGACTGATTGATGAACCATAGCTGCAGGACTCATCTAGAGTTAAGTTTTTTTTTGTAACAGGCAACAGCAAAACGCGGACATTTATAGCGCCCGACCAAACCTCTATGAGGAAACTTTAATTTAAATTTCACCAATCTTTCATATTTATTTTAACCTGTTAAAGACTAATTCACTATTAAATTTGTTACATATTATTTTAAAACTAAACAAATATAGTTGATTCAGTTTTTATTTGTAAGAAAGCAAACGTATGAGCCAGAATATCTGATATATATAAATATACCTAGACATATATTTACCTCTAAACAGAGCTATGAGGAATTCGCTGAATTAACTCAGCTGTGTGCTTGAACGGGCTAAAAACCATTGTTAAAATCCTTCACAAAAAGCGACGGACAGATATAAGTTAACCATTGCTCAGTGCTTTGCCGCATTGTTCGTGACTTCTGAATTATCTTGTGAAGACTACCTTCGGATAGAAGCGCCATTACACTTCTATCTACATCTCTGCCAAGAATAATATTGAGCGAAGGCAAACACCTTTGACGACCCATTTAGATACTCTTGAGTTTTGGCCATTGTTGAACCACTACTGCAAAGAAGGGAGGCAATCCGTGACAAACAGTAAAGGGATTCAATATCAGATCGAGTCTTGTTAGTTAAATTGAGTGGCAGACCAATTGGGATCAGTCAAAGTGACAATAGTGATTTCTGTTTACAGAGCTATTCATTTTATTTTTTTTTATTTATTTTTATTTATGGATTTAGATTAACTATACTTTTTTTCTCTATTGTTTTTGTTCATTTATCCCTGACGAAGACCTAGAGATCGTAACTAAGTTAGTTCATTTCTTTGTCCTTGTTACGGGTTGCCTCCCCTTAGCTCTGCAGTAGTAGTCCAACAGTGCCAAAACTCAAGAGTAACTGTGGGTCTTCAAAGGTGTCTACCTTCGCAAAAAATTTCTCTTGGCAGAGTTGTAGGTAGAATAATAATGATGCTTCTACCTCAAGGGTATGTCCACAAGATATTCAGAAAGCGATAACAATGCTGCACGAGGCAGAGCAAATGTTAGCTCTAGTATCTGACGTCAACGTTTGTGAAGGATAGGGATATCCTGTAATTCGTTAGCTCGTTTATGCCTCCAGCTGAGTTAAGTCAGCGAAATTCCTCTTATTATTAGATAGCTCTGTTTAAGTGTATTTAAGAAATTGTCTGAGACATACAGATGTAGTACATTCAAAATGATTAAATCAACTTTAGATTTGTCTTTATACAAGTAACAAATTTAATAATCAATTGTGTTTAACATAAAAAATGAATAATTTCTTATAGACAAAGTTGTCATCACTGGGTGACAGTTATGGCGTTAAAATTGGATAGTTCACTGAACAGCTTTTATGTTTCTACTTAGCTGTCAATGAGTTTGTCTGTTCTGCTCCAGCTGTTGTTTGGTTGTTTGTAGATGAATGACTGATTCACACTCGTTGTTGGTTAAGTTGAAAATTGTAGCACGTTCTAAGAAGTGTCAAGGAGTAACTACCAAGCTGGTCCCGCGTCTCTAAGACCCGTCTGATGATGGTGTCTAGCGTCGACTTCAGGCCGCTTATACCCTCACTTGTTCCAGAGATAGTACCCTCAGCTGGCACCACCAAGCCAACATTTAGGTTCACAGACTGCTGGCTCAGAGAAATATTTTAAGGCAGCTTGACGATGCCTCTTACACGTGGTCTGGATTGTTGTTATTTCAGCAATAAGTTCCCACTTGGACTTCGTGTTACAGTTTCCTCAGATTCCGGTTTTTCGTGTTAAAATGGTAGTGTTTTCCTGGGCTGTAAGTCCTCAAGATGCTCAAACAAGGTCCAGTCTGGTAAATGAAATCTGCTGCTATTCTTAAACTAAAGTGTTAGGTTATATTACACTTTGCCCCCCCCCCCCCCGCCCCCCCCCTCCACCCGCAGTACTTTGTTACGATTTAGGTAGGGTCCAATCAGGAATTTGGTTCTTCCTATGTTTCGAATGCCCTCCAATCGTTTCAAAACCTGTGTGTTTTGGTGTGGTAATTCAAAATATTTCCATTAGGAAATTTCTGTGCGTTAATGCAAAGGTCATGTCTTCTAAATATTGAAGTGAGATTTCCGTACTATTCTCGTCAGTGATTACAAATAACTTCTTACTTTTATCTCAAGTAATATCTTCGTAATAATTCTGCCGGAAGCTTATTACAACACTCCGTCTTTCAAGTGCATGTCTGTAATATGTCCGCAGGCGGGTAATTTATTTCCCCGTTCTTGTGCAAACACCCACCCTCGTGTAACCATCTGGGCTGTGACTCTTCACGACAGTAATTAGGGAATCCTAATCGCCATATCAGCGCTAAATAAACTGGCTGGGCGTACGTCGTGCTAATCCGGCGCGGCCAAAGTTTGGTACACAAGAATTTTACAAACATGACTGTCGGTCAATATTGCACCATCTGTGTACTCTCTCATCAATGATGGTCAGGTAAACAGACAAGACGAATTATTACTAAAAGGAGTGTAAGGTGTTTATAAAATAGCTAATATCTGCTTCTTCTTCTTCCTCTTCCTCGTTCGCCCTGAAAAGGACGGTGGTTGCGTTGTGTCTGTTTACGCTTAAACTGTGATATCTGCCGCAACCTCTTTCCTCCATACCAACCCCACCACATATTCTGCAACACACGAGCAAACATATATACACAGTTTCGCCTGTAGTAATTGCGGGGCCTGATTTGGACCATTCAGGTGCCGCAATTTGGACTTTAGACCATAGGTTGTTTTTTTTAAAAACACGTTTTAAGTCAAAATATAGCTAATAAATATAGACAGTTTTATGTTTAATAAAGTGTAATAACATATATTCCTGACATCTAATTTGAAATAAACTTCGTTCCTTATTCTTTTCAATGCTGGACGTTGGAACCAGAGTACGTGGCCCTATGTGGGCGTGGGGCTCGATTGGTTAAATCGGCTTAAGGTCGGCCGTGTTTATATACATTACAAGGTGATAATCACACAGTCACATCAATACATTAATTTGTTCATCAACATCTATAGGCACTATTTTCTTTCCATTTCTTGTTCCATAACTCATATAACCTCATACTCACTGAGCTTCAAAGAAGTAAAGATAAACAGTAGTTTCATAGCAGATACTACCAACGGTGAGTGAAGAGTTTTTCTTTTTTTTTTTTTTTTAACCAGCGGCACTTGGGCTTTCACCCCTTCGGCCCAATGACATGTCATTGCGAGGCTGGGGAACCTGAGGACTTTCCTTCCAACCCGGTCAGGAGCTTCGCTCCTTCCCATCCACAGAGGGTTTATCACAGGAGCCGTTCAGGCTATTCAGTCAAATTTCCGGCCGTAAACATTTCTTCAAACGCCGACGCCCGGGTTTGAACCATGAACACCTGGTCGCCAGTACAACGCCGAAGCCATTACACCAGCGCGGCTCCCGAGTGAAGAGTTAAAGACGTTAATTTACGAGAACTCAGCTTTATGAGATTCCGTTCATCGCGGCCTTTACCGTTCCTAACTCAAGAGCAGAGTCAGATACCCAATTACAGCTGGGTAGACTGGAGCGTGACTCTCCCAGGTTTCGAACCCTGTTTGCGGTAATTTTGTCGCGAGAAGTAAGAGCTCTAACCGCTTTGCCTATTAAACACTCTATTCAGCTTTAGGAAACGTAAAATGGCAGTGTCGAAGGATATCGGGGGAGACAAGGAAAGTTGGTTAACTGCTCGATCAGTGTCCTTGTCTACTCATTATAAGTATCCAAGTCTCATTACTAATTTGGGGCTATTTATGTGGACGTTAATATGTCAATATGTAACTTATACTGCTGAAGGGCACCAGACTATCTAGACGCTAGGATGTACCTCTTACTGTTCAAAGCCACATAAATGTCTTGTCGCCAGCATGTAACTCATCTCGGTGAAAGTCACAGGTATGTCTGGACGCTAATATTTAACTCATCCTAGATACACCAGGGTGTCTAGAGCATGTCACAATGATCTGGGAAGCAATTCAAAAGGCACAGTCTGACAGAACAAATCTCCGTGTAATCTGGTTGGATCTAGCAAATGCATATGGATCAGTTTCACACCAGATGTTGTGGCAGGCCCTGGAAATGTACCATGTTCCACAAGGGATTGCAGCAATTCTGAAACTGTATTTCTCAGGGTTGTCTGTCAGATTTTTCAGCCAGAGAGTACACAACGAAGTGGATTGACCTACAAGTTGGAATTTGCGATGGGACGCACCATCTCTCCGATACTCTTCGTGTTGGCTATGCAGGTAATCCTCAAAGAGGCTGAAGGATTCACGATAGGTCCAAAGCTCAATGGAAGGTGTCACATGCCACCGCTTAAAGCATTCATGGATGACACAACAATTCTGACATCAGGTGAACACCAGGCCCGGAGAATGTTAACACGCCTGGATGAACTAATCAGCTGGTGGAAAATGAGCTTAAAACCTAAGAATTCTAGAAGCTTATCAGTCAGTAAAAGGAAGATATCTGAGATCAAATTCATGGTTTCAAACCAAAGAATCCCTACTGTCATTGCAGAAACTGTTAAAAGTCTTGGCAGTGTGTATGGTGCCTCATTAAAAGACTCAAAGATAGTTCAGCAACAATAGAAATGGCAAACAGAGGACTACAGATCATAGACCAAAGCAGACTCTTAGGAAAGTTCAAAATGTGGTGCTTCCGGTTCATGTTGATCTCTAAATTGTTATGACCCCTGCTTATATATGAAATAAGTACCAGTACAGTGGAAGCTATAGAGCAAAAGGTCAACAAGTTCATGAGGCTGTGACATATTATGATAATAGCTTTCATATATCTATTTCATTATCTACATTTTTTCTTTCACCTGGCTTTCGCCTACACACGTTTTCTTAACATAAAACCCTCCTACACTCAGAGATATGTCTCTTTTTCTAATTTAGCACGCCTATGTTATTTTCTGTTCCCTATTTCATTAGGAATGTTTACCAACAGAACTATTTAGCTAACGTTGAGCCGGTTACCTGTAATTATAAAGCCAGCGATTGGAAATTGTCGTAATAGGATCAAACAGAGAGAGACGGGACGCGTAGAAAGGGGCGACTATTTCAATAGAGTCGTAATTTTGGCTCAGGGGAAAATAAGCTAATGTAGTGGTAACGTATTTTTCGTTAGACAGTGATCAGGGGAAATAATTTGAGTAGAAGGAGTAGATAATTTAGAACCAAGGGCAGATAATCACAGTTACCTCACCCTGAATCCGTTCGTTTGGAAGGTAATTAAATACGGTGAGAATCGCCAGATCAAAGGACGGGCTTCGCTCGATTGCCAGAGTCTGCAAGCGGTAAAAGCGTGAATTTTCCCTCTGATTCGCAGATCGACCGAGGAAAAGCCCGAAATCTGAGCGAAGGCGTTAAAAGTAACTAGTCTGAGCAAAGTTCTGCAAATTTTATATATATATATATATATATATATATATATATATATATATATATATATATATATATATATATATATATATATATATATATATATATATATATATATATATATATATATATATATATATATATATATATATATATATATATATATATATATATATATATATATATATATATATATCTGCCTTTAAACTCAATTTATCCAGTACAGACAGAATTTCAGTGAACAACTAGCTTCGATTTTCTAGACCATTGTTATAGTGGATGTCTTAGTATTTTCGATTTGGAGAAATTATAATTCTGTGTTCGCGGCAATTATTTTATTCACTAAGATTTTTCTGTGTAGAGTGATTTAATTGTTAAGTCCGTCATTGTTATTTCGCTAGGAGTTTTGTGCAAAGTGACTAGCGAATTAATATAATCTATAGCTAAATTGTTCCGGCTGTAGCGTAAATCTAACTAACTGATATTAACCAGTAGGAGTTATTTTAATCGTCTAGTAAATGCCATATTCATTATGAGTACTGACGAAATATATATTTATTTCTAATTCATGATGATTAAAAATATAAATGACTAGCACTTATTTTACGGAGACTTTTATTAAACGATTTAATATGAGATACACGTGTAGTTCCATTCATAGTTAAATAACTGAGTGTATGAATATATTATATTTTACGCGAGTTAAGGATAGGATTGAGAATACTGTGGCGTGAGGTTTTTATTGGCTTTAGATCAGTATAGTACTGACAATTTCAGAAATAGAATTTCTGCAGAAAATGGTGAAGACCCAGTGTCTGAGAGAACTACTGGTATCACAAATTAGTTACGGCTGTGAATGTTCTGATCTCGAAAAATTAGTAGAGAGGAGACCGACATAACTTGCCACCTCCGCCGTGTAACTAACTGTGATATTAAGACAAGGAAACAGATTTTACATAACAATGATAAAATTGACAAGTCGTTCAAATACAATTTCCTTATTATTTATTTAGTATATACACTATCTACTCTTGTGCTGAAGGGTGAATGTTGAAAAATGGAATGTAATGAATTTGTAAGTTTACATATGATTTACAAATATTTATATTTATATAGATATGTAAATATATTACAACAAGTTTTCCAATTATAGGAACAAAAATTATATCAGCTGTGCCGTTATTCAATTATAGTACATGTATCAGCTGTGCTGTTAATTACGTATAATTTATCAGCTATAATCTTATTATTGTCTCTTGCTACGCTAATTCACTTTCTCGTCACTGACACTAGCTTTTGCTCACAATGCTGACAGAAATGGTACTAATATGTACTCATCTCTTAAAAGGTCTGTCCTTCTTGCTTTGGTTGACACAAAACACCCGCTGATGATCGTTTCGCTAGCCCACCCAAGACTGAGGGGGACTAAAGAGGTTGATCCTGTGCAATCACTGTGCTCCTTCGACGTTCCAGGCAGCTGGATTGACACGACATCCGACCTCAGGTTTGATGACACGAATAAACCCTCTAAGATTCAAACAGGCCAGTTTTTGACTCGACTTAGCGAAGCAGGCTGCAGGTCGATGCCCTCAGGTAAGCTATAAATCAAAGCTGACAGCTCCTCTCTTCAGTCGGTCGGATCTGGCTTCGTGGTCGGTGATGTGTGATTATGCATAAAATCAGCCCGATTATATAGGCAGGTAAAGTAACTTCTACTGGTTAAGGAAAGCGTTTGGGTGGTTAAGGAAATCGTTTGGTTGGTTCCTGGCGGAGCAAGCTGATTGGTTTCCTGCAGTTTCGTCTTTTGCTCGTACAGCCTAATTTTATTCAGTTTTCTTCGACCATCTTGCGTGAACAAGATGGCCACGACCCACATCCGAAAAAAACAGGGCTTAAGTTTTTTCCTGGCGTAACTTCAGGTAATTTATTCCGGCTCAGCAACTGTGCGTTGATTGGCTGGGGCAAATTTGTATCCCGACATAATGATTTAACAAAGTAGTGGGGTTACACACATTCGTTTCACGACATAGCCCCATCCTTTCCTAGCTGTGACCTGTCATAGCTGAAGTGTAAACACCTGCTGTAGTTAATCATTTTGCGTCTGTCCTTCCAGAGTAATAGGGTGTCGACTTAAAAAATCAGCTCCTACATTGTCTCTTCCCGGAATGTAATTCACGGTAAAGGAATAAGGCGCCAGAAGCAGACTCCACCTTAACAATCTCGAATTTAACTTTTTAGATGCAGCCAAGAAAGTTAAAGGTTGGTGATCGCTTTGGACAATGAAGTGTGTCCCATACAGGTAAGGTGAAAATTTGTCGATGGACCAAATTAGAGCCAAACATTCTTTCTCTATGGTCGAGTAGTTCAACTCAGCTGCATTCAGCTTCCTACTGGCGTAGGCGACTGGTAAAAGTTCCTCCGGCAGGGCTTTTGATTTCTGCAAGAGAGTTGCACCAATACCTATACTGCTAGCGTCCGTCCTTAATACAAATTCCTGTGTGATATCGGGTAGCGTAAGGATTGGTTTGCTGGTGAGTTTTGCTTTTAGCTCTGTGTAAGATTTTTCACAATCAGCATTCCATTGGATTTTATCAGGCTGTCCTTTCTTAGTTAAGTTAGTTAATGGTGCACACAGAGAGTTAAAGTGGGGTATGTACTTCTGATAGAACCCACATAATGGCACGAATGATCTCACATCTTTCTTCGTTTGAGGTCTGGGTGCCTTCTTTAACTTCTCTATATTCTTTGGGTTAGGATACATATGACCTGTAGAAATCGTGTGACCTAGGAATTCCAACTCCTTACAACCGATATAGCACTTGGTTGGACGAGCAGTCAATCCAGTGGCTCTCAGTCTGTCAAACAACATGGAGAGCGCTACTATATGCTCTTCAAATGTGTTTGTAGCAACAAGAATGTCATCCATAAAGTTAGTGATATGGGGATTTTGTAGAGGTTCCAACAACTTCCTCATCATTCTTGAAAAGATACTGGGAGCATTTTTCAGCCCAAAGGGTAGTACATTAAACTCGTAGTGTCCGTCTGATGTACTAAATGCCAGCATTTTCCTAACTTCTGGTTTCACTGGTATTTGGTAGTATCCCTTGCTTAGATCTACCTTCGATAAATACCTAGCCTTACTCAGTGTAGAGAACAGCTGGTTGGTGTCAGGTAATGGGTCCACCTGAGATTCTGTGATCGCATTAAGCTTCCGGTAGTCAATACATAACCTGTGTTCACCACTCGGTTTTCTCAATAGCACCACACTTGAGCTATAGGGAGAGTCTGACTTCGAGATAATTTTCTCCTTCAACAGATAATCAACTTCCTCCCTTAGTGCTTGGGCTTTCGCATAGGGTATAGGGTATGTTCTCATGCATACTGGGGTAGGGTCTGTAACCTTCATGTCGTACTCTAACAGATTCGTTCGACCTGGCTTATCTGTGAGCACATCAGCATGGATTTTCAACACTTTCTGAACCCGCTTCTTCTGCTCTGGAGTTAAATGTTCACTAATATATACTTGAACATAATCCTCTGTAGTTGTGAGTGGATACTCCATAGAGTGAAGTGGTTCACCGTGCATTTCTGTTGCTATGGCTAGGGTCATGATATGTGCAACTTCTGATAATTCCTTGTCATAGTATTTTTTAAGAAGATTGACATGATATACCTTCTCCTTTCCTTTCTTGTCAATCTTATAATTTGTCCTGGAAAGTTTCTCCAGTATGACATAGGGGGTCCCTGCCATCCAATCTGCAATTTATTATTGCTGCTTGGCAACAGTAATAACACCTTTTCACCAACCTCCAGTTCCCTATCCTTTGCTTGTTTGTTGTAGTAGGCAGCATGCTTCCTCCTGGCCTGTCTTAAGTTATCATTGGCCAGTTTCCAACCTGCTTTCAATCGAGATGTCAACTCGTTGACGTACTGGTATGAGGAAGTCACTGTTTCCTCTGCCTTTTCATCAGTCCACGTTCGCAGCAATGCTTCAGTGGACCTTTTATTGGTCTTCCAAACAACAATGTAGCTGGAGCCAATCCAGTTGAATTGTGGGGTACTTCCCTAAATGCAAATAGTGCAGCGTGTAAGTATGTATCCCAAGTATCAGGTTTTTCACTCGCCAGCTTTCTAAGGATTGAAATTAGCGTACCGTTGAACCGCTCTACTTGACCGTTCCCTTGGGCATGGTAGGGACTACAATGATAATGCCTGGCTTGAAATATCCTGAATACTTCTTGTGTTAGCTTTCCCTTAAACTGAGACCCATTGTCAGTCAATTTCTGATGCGGGA
The DNA here is from genome assembly GCA_024509875.1 of Oreohelix idahoensis. NCBI lineage: Eukaryota > Metazoa > Mollusca > Gastropoda > Stylommatophora > Oreohelicidae > Oreohelix > Oreohelix idahoensis. The sequence continues at coordinate 65,087 of JAMPIV010007630.1, read as the reverse complement.
AACCTAATCGGGTAAATATTGTCAACAGGGCCTCTGCCACGTGCTTTGAATCTATAGCTGACATGGCCACTGCTTCTCCCCACATAGAGCAAGTATCAACCAAGGTTAAGATGTAAGCATTTCTCTTCTTGGTCCTAGTGAGGGGTCCAACAATATCTACTGCAACACGTTCAAAAGGGGTTCCCATAATGGGCATTTCTCCCATTGTTGCTGGTGCAGTCCTATGCTTAGGAGCTACTCTTTGGCATTCTGGACAGGATCTTACATATCTTTTTATGTCCTCTGTAATTCCTGGCCAAAAGTAGTGACAGGCTATCCTTTGTCCAGTGGCCCCTATTCCCATATGTCCACTGAAGGGTATAGCATGTCCTAGCGTTATAACCTTCTCTCTGTAAGATTTCGGCACTACAAGCTGTCCATGCCCTTTAGGTCCTGTTCCAGCTTTTCTGTATAGTAGGTCATTCTTCATATACAAGTCTCCTTTCTCTGGAGGGTTATGTGCTTTAGGCAATTTGCCAAAACAAGGCTTCAAGGTGCTATCTGCTGCTTGAGCCTTTTTCATCTCTTCTGGCTGAGTATTGATAGGATTCTCCTCCATTTTCCTGGAGCTGTCCCTGGTCTGGACTGTTGCCATAACTACAGGTTTTATAGGTTCTCCAAGGAAAACATACCTACACCCCAAAATCAAAGGGTAAATAGGGTCGTCCATCACTGCTGCTTTGATTTCTCCTTCCACATAGCGAGATCTTATGTTGATTCGGGCTATCGGTAATGTCATGATTCTTGCTCCCTTGATCGGTCCTCTGATTTCCACTGTTTCTGTGGTTATCTGGTCAGGATTCACTAGAGAAGAGCACACAACTGAATCAAAGTCCAAGCCTGTGTCATATAAACACAGTACTTGAGTGCCATTCACGGTCACTTCCTCACAGACAGGGGGATGATGGAAGTCCTTCTGACTTACTGCCATTTCCTTCCTTCCCTGATTCCCTGTTGTAAGACATGCAGCATGATGAGGAGGATTCTTCCTTCTGCAGTCCGCAGTATTGTGGTTACTCATTAGACAAGTTTTACACCACTTTCCTTCCTTCCGGTAAGGTGTCTTATCCGATCTTAAAGGGTTTTTGTCCTTTTGGTCAAATCTTTGTTTGTTTCTTGTGGTATTGTCCTTTTGTTCATATTTGGTATAGTTTTGTGATGATTTGAAGTTTTCACCCTGCTTCTTCCTATTTCCTAATAATTCTGCCTGAGCTGCTTGATATCTCTCAGCAACAGTTACAATATCTTCCAATCTTTCTGCTCCTTGTTCCATGATAAACTTCCTCATTTCTTGAGGCATGGACTCTTTCACTTGCTCCATCATTATCATTTCTTTCAGATCCTGACACTTTCCTAAACTACTCCATTTTTCCAAGTAAGTTTCCAATCTAGCAGAGAATTGGTGATAGTTTTCTCCTGGAAGAAGTTTAGCTGTTCGGAATTTCTTTCTATATGATTCTGAGTTCTTTTCATATCTCACAAGCAGTGCCTGCTTCAGGATTTCATAATCTTCCTGGTCATCTCTTGAGAGCTTCAAATATACCTCGTAGGCAACACCTCTCAATCCCTGAGATAGTTTAAGACTCCACTTTTCTTTCACTAAGCCATAGGTAGTGGCAAGTCTTTCCTTTCGTATCTATCCAGGTACGACTCAATGGTGTCTTCTTTCTCAACAAATGGGTCCAGATGAAAATTCATGGCCCCACTTGAGGTGCTCTGGATGGCGCTACTCTCAGAGTGAGGTGAGCTACCACCATTATTGCCAGTATTTGCCTGAATTTCAAGCTCTTTTAATCTCAACTGATGGTCTCTCTCTGCTTGTAATTTCCTTTCCTCAGCTTCAATTTTCTTTGCCTCATTTTCAGTCTCCCATTTCTTGGCTTCAATTTCTAATCTTTTGGTTTCTCTCTCAGCTTCCAGTCTTTTGTCTTCTCTCTGAGCTTCCAGTCTTTTGTCTTCTCTCTCAGCTTCCAGTCTTTTGGCTTCTCTTTCAGCTTCCAGTCTTTTGGCTTCTGTCTCTAATTGCAACTTTCTTTCTTCCCTATCCATGTGTTTGTCCACTTCTGTTGTGACATACTGAGTAAGAGCATCACCTGTCATGTTTAATTCCTTACCCATCTGCATGATCGCAGTTATGAACTTCACTAGATCGGCCATGGCGTTACTTAGATAGGGTATGTAAATTTACTATAACCAAATTACTGTACTTAAACTTAATTAATTTAAATGAACAAAAAATGGCCGTGCAACTTTGTGAGCATCAACTATTTACAGAGTACTAAATCGCACTCCTCCTAAGAAAACAATTTTTAAAAAATAATCCTATTATGATTTTCTCAAAAAAAAATTTCCTTATTTTATCTATGGGTGGCACAAGATAGAGTGTAGATAGATGAATAGACTAAGTATGGCTCAAGATATACAGAAATATCCCAGGAACGAGCCCCCAGTGTGGCGTGTGGTTTTTATTGGCTTTAGATCAGTATAGTACTGACAATTTCAGAAATAGAATTTCTGCAGAAAATGGTAAAGTCCCAGTGTCTGAGAGAACTACTGGTATCACAAATTAGTTACGGCTGTGAATGTTCTGATCTCGAAAAATTAGTAGAGAGGAGACCGACATAACTTGCCACCTCCGCTGTGTAACTAACTGTGATTTTAAGACAAGTAAACAGATTTTACTTAACAATGATAAAATTGACAAGTCGTTCAAATACAATTTCCTTATTATTTATTTAGTATATACACTATCTACTCTTGTGCTGAAGGGTGAATGTTGAAAAATGGAATGTAATGAATTTGTAAGTTTACATATGATATACAAATATTTATATTTATATAGATATGTAAATATATTACAACAAGTTTTCCAATTATAGGAACAAAAATTATATCAGCTGTGCCGTTATTCAATTATAGTACATGTACCAGCTGTGCTGTTAATTACGTATAATTTATCAGCTATAATCTTATTATTGTCTCTAGCTACGCTAATTCACTTTCTCGTCACTGACACTAGCTTTTGCTCACAATGCTGACAGAAATGGTACTAATGGGTACTCATCTCTTAAAAGGTCTGTCCTTCTTGGTTTGGTTGACACAAAACACCCGCTGATGATCGTTTCGTTAGCCCACCCAAGACTGAGGGGGACTAAAGAGGTTGATCCTGTGCAATCACTTTGCTCCTGCGACGTTCCAGGCAGCTGGATTGACACGACATCCGACCTCAGGTTTGATGACACGAATAAACCCTCTAAGATTCAAACAGGCCAGTTTTTGACTCGACTTAGCGAAGCAGGCTGCAGGTCGATGCCCTCAGGTAAGCTATAAATCAAAGCTGACAGCTCCTCTCTTCAGTCGGTCGGATCTGGCTTCGTGGTCGGTGATGTGTGATTATGCATAAAATCAGCCCGATTATATAGGCAGGTAAAGTAACTTCTACTGGTTAAGGAAAGCGTTTGGTTGGTTCCTGGCGGAGCAAGCTGATTGGTTTCCTGCAGTTTCGTCTTTTGCTCGTACAGCCTAATTTTATTCAGTTTTCTTCGACCATCTTGCGTGAACAAGATGGCCACGACCCACATCCGAAAAAAACAGGGCTTAAGTTTTTTCCTGGCGTAACTTCAGGTAATTTATTCCGGCTCAGCAACTGTGCGTTGATTGGCTGGGGCAAATTTGTATCCCGACATAATGATTTAACAAAGTAGTGGGGTTACACACATTCGTTTCATGACGAATACTATATTATGGTTAAGTATTTGTATTTTTTTCTCCTTTACACAGTATTGGGTCAAAACCAAAAGCTACCAGCGGCTTCCATATAAATCTGACAATAACCTTACAAAAGAACATTTTTTCTTAGTATCTGGGTCTTCAATGTGAACCTGTCTGGCTTCGTGTTTACACCCAGAAAGAGACAGAGTACCAACCCAAAGAACATTAAGAGTGACTTTGTAACTGGGCCTATAGATCCAGATTTCTTTTTCCCAATTTCATTTACATTCAGCCCGTTGTGGCGACCTAACAAACATTAACATTTCCCGACGTTTGACCATTCGTGGTGTGACAAGGATTTTTTATACTGAGAGAAGTTACCGACCTGACATTCCTATGTACTGCAAATCTCAAGCTATTGACACTGTGAGCACTGTTAAATTTCTTACCTGGTCTAATAGTAATCCTAAATAAAAGTAACAAAGTGAACGTTCCCCGGAGAAGTGGATTTAATCTGTCTTTGAGGAGCTGGGGTTTACTTTGCCAAAATAACACTGGATTTGCTGTGTGCGTGTGTCCTAAAGATTGTTTCAGAAGGTTCAAACCAAGTATTAGGTAAGAACGAATGCACGTGGCCACGGTTGTCCGAGAAGAGAGGAAGGATGAATGACTAATTCCCATATATATCTTGTAGAATCCATGTACTCACGTTGTTTAATTCTTTTAGTAAGTTTTGCTAATACTGTCACCTTTCAGAATAGATTAACGTATAAACTCTGTTCTTTACTGTAGAGGGAAATCCTAGACCATAGCGTATAAATCTTTGATTCTTTGGGGGTTAATAACTTTCTTCTAACGGGATCTTGTCTCAACAGAGGGAGGGAGGTTTACACCTATGAGTCTATTTCTTTATTAATTTCCTTAACCTATGTTTATTTGTATTTGATTGATATTCATAATATTGCTGTTGTAGAGTTTCTTTATAGTAAATAAAATTTACATTAAAACTTTATTTACATGTGTTGGTCAGCTCGTCCCAAAATATCTCTATTCCATAAAAAATAGTTTTCACGTTTGTGCGTCTAACTGTCGTCACTTATGTGTGTGTGTATGTGAGTGGTTGATATATATATATATATATATATATATATATATATATATATATATATATATATATATATATATATATATATATATATATATATATAGGTATACTGTCTGACTAACAAAGTTCTGATGTAGAGATAGGCTGAACGAGTGGATCTTCTCGAGTCCAGAGACAGACTCTACCTATTTTTCCACCATTTTCACTCGTGAAAATCTATTTCTTATCTTATCTCTCACTGCGTCACCACCTGTCTAGTTCTACTCAGAAGGGACCAAACTATGTCTCAATCCCCCTATCAAAAATCTACGACAGAGGCAATGGCTTAGAGTAGCACCAGGTCTGTCAGACGTTGCACTGTACTGCAAGAAGGCAAAGCTCTTGCTTCTTTCAAGTCAGTTATTGAAGAATACAAAGCAGGAAAGGCATAGCTCGCAATGACGCTGTGCGAGTCAGCAGATGATGTAAGGTAAAAGGAAAGGATCCCGTTACACGCCCATTGAGGCATATTGGGAATATGGTGTTAGGCCCATATTTTCTTGACCATCGGCACACTAGGGGTGATGTGGTCAGCATCACGCCGGCCGCCTTAACCTTCCCAGAGTTGCTCTGGTACCCAATTGGGGCTGGGTCGACCCAGGAGCCGTTTGCGGCCTAAAAAAATTCCCACCTCATCTGGGGATCGAACCATAGACCACTGAGCTAGGAAGCCAGTGCACTAACCACTACAGCAGATGACGTAGTTAAGTCCATTAAGCCCACACTGTAAACTGGAAGGAAGTGGAAAGTGGATGAAGCTGTTGGTACTGCCCAAGAGTCGCTCAAGCTGAGAAAAGTAATCAGATACACAGAGACGAATAGACGGGGATTTCACCATGGTGACAGTCGCTAGTGGTCCAAGGCATCAAACAGGGAACGCAGAGACATGGTAGTTCAGGAGATACGAGAAGCTGAGAATAATAAGAGGAAATAAAAAGCTGCACAGCAGGCCCAACAAGGCCAATGGACAACATGGGAAGGAGCCCTGCAAAGGTCCTTGACATGGAATGATATATGGCATATGGCGCATCTTAGACTCAGCTTCATTACACTGGACAACAGCCAAAATGTACGAGTATCCGAGACAAAAGTAGCTATTGTAAACTAATTTGGACATGCTGATCACGAAAATGAACTTAAAAATCGCGAATTAGCTCTAGTTTTCAAGATTCGGGGCAGGGGGGGGGGGGGGGGGGGGGGTTTCACACGAGACGGATAGCCAATTGGATGACGCAATCTGTAGCAGTCATTGCAACCACATTTCCTCCTTGTCATAATTTGTGTTGTGGATTCTGTGCGTGCAGACGTGTCGTTCAAGATGCCTCGTGAATGTGTGAACAGTGCGGATTATTTTTGGATATATTTGCGGACAAATAACTTTGCAATCACAAAGGCGACCCATTACACCGATGATAAAGAAAGCTTACAGCCTTTATTTTGGTTGTGAGATCGGTGACCAGGACTGGTATTGGGCCCCACACATATGTTGTCAATCCTGTGCAACGAATCTGCGCTGCTGGTTGAACCGAAAAGGATGATCGATGCATTTTGCATTTCCAATGGTGTGGAGGGAACCGACAAACCATCTTAATGATTGTTACTTTTGCATGACTCCTCCAATTGGACATGGCATTTCTAAGAAGAAAAAGCGGCCTGTGACCTATCCGAATATTCCCTCTGCTTTGCGGCCAGTGCCTCACGGGGAAGGACTTCCTGTTCCGGACCCACCAGAATCTTATACTCTGGATGATGAAGAAGATAATAAGGTCCGTGGACATCCATCACCTGTGAAAGCATCTACATCAAGAGATCCTGATTTTGTGCCTATTGAAGAGTCTGCACAGGCACATAAAATTATCCAGAGTGAATTGAATGATCTAGTGAGAGATCTGGAATTGCCAAAAAATAAAGCAGAGCTGTTGGGGTCCAGACTGCAGCAATGGAATCTTCTAGAAGAGAATGTGCATGTGTCTGTGTTTCGTGCTCGGCAAAAAGATCTGCTTCCATATTTCAAAATGACAGATAACCTCATTGCTTGCGTTGATATAGTGGGTCTGATGGCAGCACTACACATCAACTACAAAGACGACGATTGGAGGCTGTTCATTGATTTGTCCAAGTTGAGGTTAAAAGCTGTGCTGCTCCATAATGGTTACGTTTTACCATCTGTTCCACTCGGGTATGCAGTCCACATGAAAGAAACGTACAACAACATGAAACAACTGTTACACACCATCAGCTATGACAAGTATAAGTGGCAGATTTGTGGTGACCTGAAGGTCATTGCCGTCTTGATGGGGCTACAGCAGGGTTACACACAGTTTTGCTGTTTCCTCTGTCTGTGGGACAGCCGTGCTAGGACTTCCCACTACAAGAAAAAGGATTGGCCCCAACGACAATCACTTGAACCGGGGAAAAAGAATGAACTAAACGAATCACTTTTAGAATCCCACAAGATCTTGCTCCCTCCTCTCCACATCAAACTTGGACTAATGAAGAATTTTGTAAAGGTCATGGATCGAAATGGGGCAGGATTTTTATACCTTCGTGATAAATTTCCAAGACTTACGCGTAGTAAGGCCAAAATCAAGGAAGGTGTATTTGTCGGTCCACAGATACGTCAGCTCTTCCGAGATCAGCATTTTGATGATATCCTCACAGGTGATGAAAAGTTAGCTTGGAATGCTTTCCAGCAAGTGGAAACAAACTTTCTAGGAAACAATATGGCTGACAATTACAAGGAGCTTGTTGAAACCCTCTTGCAGCGCTACGAGAGACTAAGGTGCAACACGTCTTTGAAATTACACTTTTTACACTCTCATCTGGATTTCTTCCCTGCTAACTGCGATGCTGTCAGTGACGAGCATGGGGAACGATTTCATCAGGACATTACTACCCTCGAAAAAAGGTACCAAGGGTGACTCTAGCTTGGACCAGATATCCATTTTCACTTTTAAAACTAGAAAGATCACATCCTGTTGTATCGCTCTTTATAGAGTTTTCTATCATCATAGCTCATATCGTTGAAAGTCACAGGTATCTTTGGACTTTCAATGATATGAGCTACATAATAGCGTCTAGAAATACCTGTGACTTTCAACAACGTATTTCTAGGCGGTAGTGTGTAACTCAAATCGTTGAAAGTCACAGGTATTTCTGAACGCAAGTGTGTAACACATATTCGTTGAAAGTCACAGGTATTTCTGGATGCTAGTATGTAACTCATATCGTTGAAAGTCACGGACATTTCTGGACGATAGTGTGTAACTCATATCATTGAAAGTCACGGGTATTTCAGGACGCTAGTGTGTAACACATATCGTTGAAAGTGACAGGAATTTCTAGACGCTAGTATGTAACTCATATCGTTGATAGTCACAGGTATTTCTGGACGCTAGTATGTAACTCATATCGTTGAAAGTCATAGTTATTTCTGGACGCTAGTGTGTAACTCATATCGTTGAATGTCACAGGTATTTCATAATTGATATCGTGGAAAGTCACAGGTATTTATAGACGCAAGTATTAAATCATATCGTTGAAAGTCACAGGTATTTTTAGACACTAATATTACCTCACATCGTTGATAGTCATAGGTATTTCTAGACGCTAGTGTGTAACTCATCTCGTTGAAAGTCTAAGGTATTCCTGGACGTTAGTATGTAACTCAAATCGTTCAGCATGCCTGGGTGCTAGTACGCAACTCTTATAGCTGAAAGCCACCACTTTGTCGGACCCTGTTGTTGTTGTTTAACTAGGGTTGCTGAGCTTCTCGCTCTTTAGCAGCCAATACCAAGTTGACGACTCCTCGGTATTATCTACACTGTAGATCTAGGCTTTTCCTGTCGCATTTCTGTCATTCCGAAATGTGTTGAGTTGAAGTCATGAGCTCAAGTCTCCAGGTTGGCTTGCATTTAAAGGATCGTCACATCTGGTCCCAAGCTAGGAGTAAGAAGTGTGTGGCATAATGTGCGTTCCCCGCCAACAAAGGGGGCTATCCAACTATGCAGAGCTTAAATACTGTATTCTGGGCTCTCCCAAGGAATTGTCAAGTCCTGCACAGAGCCACTTCTCAGCTTCCACTGCCTATCACTGGGTCCATAGTGAGATCTTTCTGCATGCAGTCTACCAAGTCAAAGCCAAAGAATTACGCATGGGGCTCAAGTGACTACTTCTTTTATATAATTCGTTTTTTTCTTTCAAGACCACCAGTCTGTCTGGCCACTAGTATGTAACTCATTTAAGTGAAAGCCCCCAGAATGTACCTTGGAGCCTGATAATGGAGAGCAAAGAAATAGGACTACTACGCCTTATATATGTAATAGAATGGTTGAACAAGTTCATCATGTAAAATTAATAGCTAAAATAACTACCACTGCAAGGTGGTCGCCTGCATTGATAAGTAAGCATAGAAATCATCGCATTAACTTTTTGGGAAAATACAGAAACGCCTTGTGCTGTGTTTGAATGAAAGTTATCTAGAACAACCATTAGACTCAGCCCCAAGTAGTAGCCAACAGACTATTTTATTAGGATTTCATAGAACTCTTCGCAAGTACCACGTCAACAAATGGTGGAGAAGTTTAAAAATTTAGTTTCATAATTAAAAAGCTACTTACGTAGTACCGTGGTATCTGTTTAACTTTAACTAAAATTAAACTAAAGACAGGATACTGAATTTTAAAAAAAAAGTCATCAGCGTAGGGGGCAATTAAGGCGGATGACTTTTTATTTCACACATCAGTTCAGAGGTAAGCGATGCAAGCTTTAATTTCATCTTCAAAAATTGTCAGTTTCCTGTGACTTTATCTTTTGCTTTGACAATCAATAAAGACCAGGGACAATCATTTGATCATTTAGCCTTATACCTACCAGAAACAGCCTTTGCTCATGGTCAACATCATGATGTGCTCACGCGAGGAAGGAACAAAGATGACCTTAAAGTACATGCCCAGGACACGTGCTACCAAGGCACACGTTTTAAACTTAATCGCACATTTTTAAAAATGGTGTGATTAAAGAGCGGTTAAGTAATTAATTAGTCAAATTACACTCTATTTACATATTCCAACTTCTCAGTCTTCTAAATGTGCTGCAGGTGCTGAATTTTTAACGTGTTGGCTTTAATTCTTCTTCCGTCACTGTTATGGTGGGTTTGCTTGCTCACTATATGATAAACATTCAGCTCGTAATGATGATGAACTAAGTAAGACACGTTGCGAAAGAGCAGGTCTGTTGCGCTGGTCTGATATTTGATACTTTAAACTCACGCGCAAAAGAAGAAAAAAAATGTCTCCTTTTCTGAACTCGGTATTAGCTATCCATATTGTGTAAACAAAAGAAGCGCGAACAATCTTGATTAATACTTGACTGCGCAAGTGCTATACCACTGTTTGCCTTCCACCTGAACCAGAGATCTCGTCTTGCTCTCAGAATCAACATCGCGGCACCTTGACCTTTGTTGTAGTCACATTATCATCCTTTCGGCACGTCCCCAGTTATCTTCATTTTTTTTTTTTTAAACCGAATCACCAGTTAAAGAAACAGCTTTCCTCCATCGGAGTATCCATTTCACTTTTGTTGTCAGAAAAGATAAAGCCGTTTTAAAATTTCAGTCGCTTCATTTTTCAATTCGCTTTTTTTTTTCTTCAGTTCTGAACGAAAGTCAGTCTCATGTGCAGATAGGGGCACTAAAAACGAAAGTATGAGAGATTTGCAGTGGTGTAACTACAATGTAAAGGCCCTCGGGCCCTGTTTCACAGGGTCAACTAGAACGTTAGACAGGTCAGAACTTCATCTTCGGGCGGAACGAGGCACTTATCTGATAGAGTAGAGCTCTTTAACCTACGGTTGTCACGGAATTTTGGGTTCGATCCCTTCTCCACTACAGCAGTACTCATTTTCAATTGAAGAGAGTACTGATTACGAGAAATTTCCGGGTCGACACATTTCTTTCTCTGCTATGTAGCAGATATTTGATATTGTCAAATCATTTGACACTTCTGTTGGGTGATAATGTATCATATTTGCTTGGCGTTTCACAGCTTTGTCGAGATTAGCGCAGGTAAAACCCGTATGGGAATGGTCAGTTTTCACATAGTTTTGTTTGTCCAAGCCGTGCCAGGCGATAAAATTACTCGCTAGCAGGCGGATTTTGTGTGCACAAGCGACGGATAAAGAGATTGCTTGTCTGTGCGACACATTGTGGACATACATTAATGACATCATCATATGTCCACCTGTTTCCGAACAGATTATTTTAGATAAAAGTAAGATGTTGTATTTGAACACATTGCTGACAGAGTGTACGGACGTGTTACTTCCATTTATGGGAGACGTCACCTTTGGCATCACGCGCAGAATTTTTTCCTACGTGGAAAATATTTGAATTACTCCACAAAACATGCATGTTTAAAACGATTGGAGCCCTGTTTAGCATCTATCGTAACAAACAAATGCGGGGGGGCCAATAACCTAACATTGTTTCCAGACCTTTGAAGGTTTTTTCACTGGTCATGTGAATATTAATATGTGAAAATTGCTAGTGGATGTCCAAGTCAATTGAGGCTGGCAGCCTCAGCATATAGAATATTGATTTCATGAACCACCACTGCAAGGGCTGGTGACTGCTTTATTGCTAGTCCCAAGTTCCACATGTAGCAGGGAGGTAATGATGAAAGAAATGATGTACATTCTAATTATAATATTTACAGTTTCAAGCCCGTGTAAAAGTCTGTGTAAACATATTCACTTTTAAACAATAAAAGTTTGCAAGCTTTTCAACCAGTGCAGAGGTAACTGAAAACATATTTTATCTATATTGTGAACATTTTTCAACCAGTGTAGATATAAATGTAAACATATTCTTTCTATATTATTAAACCTTTCATTTGAATGTAAAATAAATATGAAGCTATTCAGTTTAAATGTAAAGCAAGTTTTCTCTCGACGGATTAAGTTTAATTCTCATCGATGGTAAAGTCTGAGGTAGATGGGAGGGTGAAATAGGAGGATGGGGACACATAAGTATGTGCCGAGAAACTCAATACTCAGAGCGTATTTGTTTCTATTCTTTTACCATATTAGTTGGTGGTACCAGTTGAAGGTACTATCTCTGGAACAAGAGGGGTACAAGTTGCCTGATCATCATCAGACGGGGCTTTAAGACGAGGGGTCAACTTTGTAGACACTCCCTGACACTACTGGGAATATGCTGCGCCCTACAACCTTGACCAGCAACGAGCGTGATCAGCGATACAGTTCTAAGGAACCAAACCATCAGAAGGAGGAGAACCGTCACTGACAGCTAAGTAACACATAAAAGCTGCTAAGTGATCTCCTTCTCAAACTGTCATTCCATCACAACAGTGATGATAATTTTCCTGATAAATAATTATTCATTTTTAAAAACCTTGTTAAAACCTAAGTGATTATTAAATCTGTTATATGTAAATATACAAATTTAACGTCGATTTAATCATTTTGAATGTACTGCATGTTTGTCTCAGTCAGTTTACCAAATACACTCTAAACAGAGCTATACCACAATAAGAAGAATTGCACTGAGTAAATCAGGGTGGGGGCTTGAACGAGCTGAAATTAATAATTGCATAATTCTTCATAAAAGGCGGCGGATCAGATATAAGTTAACAATTGCCCTGCACAACGCAGCATTGTTCTTGACTTCTGAAATATCTTATGAAAACTCCCTTGAGATAAAAGCATCATTATCCTTCTATCTACAACTCTGCCAAGAGTAATCTTGTGCAAAGGTAGACATTTGAAGCCCATATTAGATACTCTTGAGTTTTGGCCACTGTTGGACCATTACTGCAAAGCGGGGAGGCAATTCCGTTATAGCGGTCCACGGTCCCCTTTGCGCCCATTAATGGATTCTTAGGAAAAAATATACATAACCTAAAATGTAAAATTTATAATTATAGATTCATGTTTTCTGAGAAGGAGTCCGTAGCCTTCGCCAGAAAAAGGGATCCATGGCACAAAACAAGGGTAGACACTCTGCTGTAAAGAAATGCGAAACTGGGCAGGATGTACAGTAGAACTCCATTTATCCGAACCTCATGGGACCGAGCATCGTTCGGATAATCAAATGTTCGGATAATTGGATTACATAATGTATCGAGTGCATGTGCACATATTTCTAAAAATAATTAACCATCACAAGGAAATTACACTATAAAACATATTTACTTGTACTGTAATAATAATACCCACACTGTATTAGATCACTGTATCACCAAAATCTTTCATTACACTGCAGTGCATGTACTACTTGTATTAATTATTTTTTTTAAGAAAGAGAAATGTTTTCAAAATAACATTACAAACGATTCAAAACCAGGCACAACTTACGTATACATGTACTTGCACAGATGTAACCCACTATTTAAATAGTGAGGAATCCTCTTTTGCACCAAACTATATAGTCTCCTTTTGGCTGCTAAGTCCCGCATTCTCTTCAACAGCAGAAGCTGTGTAGGACAGCTGTCATCTTCTTGCTCGTACCAAGCCATCGCTGTTTCTAGTGCTATAAAGGCCTCTTCAGGACTTGGTCAACGTTTTGGGTTTTCTTCAGAATCTACAAGTACATCATGTACTTCTGAGGTGTCTTCATCATCGGTCACTACATGTATTTGGTTTTCTTCTTGCACAAAAGACAAAATTTCTTCGTCATTCAAAAACTGAAAACCAGAATCATTATCATCTTCTAGCCACATGTGTGCATCATCTTTGTCACAGGCCGAAAATCCGGGCATTGCTTGAAACAGTTCCACAACTTCATTTATACAATCATCATTTGTGTCCACTACAGTAGTTTCATTTCCTCCTTTTTTCCCAAGCAATCTATTCCAAGCCTCGTTGAGATTATCTTGTGAGAGGGTGGTCCAAGCATCAGCTAACATATATCAGCAGTCTTTGAGATTAAGCTTTTTGGAAAACGCCACCACACTTTCTTCATCTTCAGCCAATGTCATGGAGCAGTCTATCCTTTCTCTTCCTAAATCTTCCACATTCCTTTACTCAGTCCATCCTGTCACTGTTTTCTAGTCTTCCCTATGACCCCCTTCTTTTTTTTCCTACGAGAACGCGAGATCAGGTGAAGTTCTTGTATTAAATTTCGTTAACAGGCCATTTAGATTCCGCAGGTAGGGTTTTGCGAAGACGCGATGGTAATGGTGGGTTTTTTCTGGGTGACATCAATTAACCCGTGACCCATAGACGACCACCTATTTCCGGTCTTAAACTGTATTTATCAGAGGAAAATGTAACTTTACTTTACTCTCTTGATGAACACCGTGAAAGCAGCCTAAACTAAATTTTAAGTACATAAGACTTTTAAAGAATATACACAGATTGTACACAACTGTGTGTAAAGTCAATAACGTGCTTATGAATATATTCAAATATTCAAGTTCTGATTGTGTGAACCTGAAGTGATTTTGTGTGGTGAGTTATCTCCCAAAATTATTTGTTTAATTATTGCTTAATGATACAAGTGTAATTTGCAGAAGAAGTATGTGGTTGACTATGATAAGAAACATATGTTATGCTATTGGATTTAGTTCTTCCATATCCATTATGTACCTGTATAACATATTATTAATTTTCTTATATGATTTGCTTATAGTATTTTATTACTGTGCATTATTGCTTGCCTTATTAGAACACAACTCTGTTATGAGTATACATTATGAAAGCTGTTGTTCCTTGCTGAAAAATAATTAAGAATTAATTATTAACTAAAGATACACCAGACTACAAGACAGACTGTTGATTGTGGAAAATAGTAAGACATATTAAGTGTAGAGGAGAGACACTTGACTTGGAAGGATGAGGACAGAGCCTGTTAGACAATGGTCACTGAGATATATTTTACATACAGTGTACTGGACAGTCAAAGTCTTCAGTTGTTGTAAGTGTGCCTATGCTCTGAGACCAAAAGTCTTTCGGGGAGGAACTTAATACATGTAAAATCTCTTTAGACAAGAGATTAATGGTCCCCTTACTTTGTTCTCCAGTGCAGAGTGTCAGTAACATAGGACCTGGCTTCGACCTCCCTCAATTTTGCTGAGCCCAAAAATCAAGAAGGGACAGGGACTGAATCTTCACCCCTGAGTGTGAACCAGACATCCTTAAAGACACTAGTGCCACACAGGGCAGTCAGTCACCACCACGTGCTCTCATCAAGAAGTCACAGCAGAGTGTCCTCTCAGCCTACATCCTACAAGAACACTACGATAAGTATAATAAAGCGAAGGAAGACCACATACACCCATAGCCATCAAACGCTCAGACTTAGTCAGGGAAGAAAATAAGGCACCCCACTGGGACCTAGATTCCTGTTTATTTTTCAGATTTAAACGTCCATATTTTTTTTTTTTATCAGATGTAAAATAACCCTTTGTAAATGTGATTCCCTTAATAAATAGCATATTGTTTATTTACTTACTACACGTCTGAGTCAATTTGATAAAATATCATAAGCCTGTCCAGGGCTCTCTTTTTGTGATTACTTCCCTTTCTTGTTTACTGTCCTTTTTTTACTGTCGAATTGTCAACATCGTGTGGTGTATGTTAGTTGTGGAACAAAGTCACGTGGGAGAACAACTTGTCTGATATTCTTATATGGTATTTAATTACCCTTGATTCCAGACAGTTAACCTCTTGGTTTCATAACACATAACATCATTATTACAGTATTGCAAGAAAATCAATCTATATTCTTAGTGTTATAGTGAGCAGTTGACCTGTGTCGACCTTGCTCTCTCCCTACGCGTGACAAGTGGGGGCTCGCCTCGAGATTTAAGTATCCTAGCGCACAGTAGCTCTCGCTGGTGATACGAATAGCAAAGAGCTGAGGCATAAACCATTGCCTTTGCTCAAAAATATTGCTTTTCTTCACCTTCTAGAGTGAGAATCTTTTTCTATCCCCTAGACTTTATCGTTGTAGCATCTGGACAGGATATTAAGAATTAATTGAAGCTAGTAGTGTGGTGGTTTTTCCTTTTTCAAATAACTTTCTAAGAAGTTAATTTTAGTTAAGGAGTGAGTGAGTGTATGGAGTTAATGTGCTATTAGTCATATCCTATTCACTAGACTAACATTATTGCTTTGGTAAAAAATTGTTCTTGTATATTGGGAGATAATTTACCCACAAGATTTATTCAGCACCAACAATGGCTGAATTAGCCAAAGTAAGATCTAGTTTAATGGAATTCGCTAAGGACATGGGGATGGTAGGTAATGAGTTAACGAGTTTCATTAGCGCCGAAATCGATAAACATCTTGACAGAGAAGAGAGATTAGAAAAGGAGCGAGCAGAGAGAGAAGCACAGGAGAGGAGAGAAATTCGACAAGCAGAGGAGAGAGAAAAAGAAAGGCAGCATGAAACTAGATTAAAGGAATTAGACGTAGAAGCTAGAAGAGTTGAAGTAGAGGCTAGTCCCAGTACATTAGAATCTTCTGGTGCCTCTCCTTCAGCAGATGGTAACACAATTACCAGTCATGCTACAGGAACTAATGCTATGTCATTTCCTTTAGAAATTTTCTCCAACAGCGCCGAGAAAATCGACACGTACCTTGATAGATTCGAACGATTTGCCTCGTCGTATGGTCTGGACAAAGATAAATGGGCGCTCAAACTCTCACAAGGATTTCAGCGTGGAACAGCATATGAGGTGTGTAAATGAAGTTGCCAATTACTGAGCAAAAAATTAAATATGATACTCTAAAGAAGGCCCTTTTACAAAGATTTGAACTTAATTCAGAAGCTTACAGGAAGCAGTTTCGTCGGGCCAGAAGAGACATAGGGGAAACATTTGCACAGTTTGCATCTCGCCTCGAATCTATCTGCAAAAAATGGGGCACGTTAGGAAACTTTCCTGAGTCTCTGGAAGGGATTCAGGAAATGATTATTATGGAACAACTCAAGGACACAATGACACCAGATATGAGAAGGTTCCTAGCAGAGCATGGGGCCGAAAACCTTGAGTCGTTACTCACTCTGGCTGAAAGGTTTCAGGGAGCTTTGGCAGAAGCTCAGTCTACAAGACGGAAATATACTGATATGCCTGCAAAAGCATCTACACACCCCTGTTCCGACAATCACCCTAAATCTAGTGGATTTTCCCATAAAGCACAGAACACATCACAAAAACTTATAATAGGATAAAACAGGAGAGGACCTCTACTAACCAGGAGACGGGGAGGAAGTGGTGTAAGGTGTGTAAGACAAAAACACACACCACACTCAAGAATGTAAAATTAAACCCGCTCCTCAACATGCTGCATTCATACAGACAAAATCGCCAAAGAAAGAATTCAATGAGGCAAACGAATAGCCTCAATCGACCGTCCGTTACCGACACAGTGAAGGTAAATGGGACAGCACGTATTATGCCTCTATGACACGGGACTGGAATTTGATGCAGTTGTCGCCTTCATCACTGATAGGACCAAACATCTGGCCAGGTAACACCAGACACTGTGGAAACTTCGTGGAGCCACAAAAGGTGACAAGACAATGACTCTGCAAATAGCAAATATCCAGGTGGAATCCCGCTTTGTGTCAGGACAGATCAGAGCAGCAGTCATGGATGACCCAATCTATGACCTGATCTAGGGTTGTAGATACGTATTCCTAGGTGAACCAAAAGAACCTCTTGTTATTGCGGCAGTGACAACCAGAAGTAAAGCTGCGAGTGAACAGGAGCCAGCACCTGTGCAGAATCCCCTCCCTCAGAAGTTAAAGAATGCTCAAACACAGGATACAACTCTGGCCTCCTGCTTCAAGAAACTGCCATTTGCCAATACTCCCCTGCAGAAAGGAAACTTTTATATGAAATTGGGATTAATATATCGTAGAGCAGGAACTGCATCCACGCACACTACTTGTAACATGGATGTGGCCTAATCTAGTCCAAAATTTCCTTCCATCATGTAAATTCTCAACAAGAGATTATGTCCCCTTACTTTGTATAGGAACCAAAGGCCCAAAAATGGGGGAGCGGAAAAACCCCTGAGTGTTGAACTGGTCACACAGGGCTCACCTTATAAAACATATGCACCTAGTATGATGAAGTCTCTAACACTTCGCTCATCTGTGTCAGTTTCTGTTGTGAGACTACCTTTACCTACCTTATTGGAGACGAATTTAAAAAAAAAATGTTGGTATTTGTTTATATTTATAGACTGGGTGTGGCGATTACATGTGTGGCGATTACCTGTTTGGCGATTACCTGTGTTACGATTACCCGTCGGGCGATTACCTGTAAGGCGATTACCTGTGTGGCAGGGAATAGAAGTTTTTTAAGTTTTTCGGTTTAAAATTGATTTTATAAATTCGAATTATTCAGCTATTTAGCTAGTGAGATAGAAACGCACAAAAACAGTATGGGCGTCTTGTCGTAATGCAGCCAGAGTAGACACTAGCATGAAGACGTCAACATCAGATCAACTGGGTAATGGAATGCTCGAAGGAAGGTGAAGAGTCTTATTCCTTCTTTGAACAATCGCACACGTCATCTTGAATAACAACAAAAAGTAAAGTTAGTCACACATCAGATAATGCCGTAGAGGAGTGAAGTGTTAAAAACTTCACCATATTAGGTCCAGCATTGAGAGGTGGGGTGACCTGTTCCCTTCATCGCGGCCTTTTCCTTCCCTAACTCAAAGAGCAGAGTCAGGTACTGATTTACAGCTGGGTAAACTGGAGCGTATCGGTACCGTGATTCGAACCCTGCACCTTTGCCGTGAGAGACCAGCGCTCTAACCACTCTGCCAAGCGAACGCTCTCATATTGAACAGTCTTGGAGAAAACAGTCGTTATCCTCAAAATGCTAATATCTCCTGACTGCTACTTCTTCTTTTCACTCCTTACGCAGCATTGAACCACTACAGCATCTGGTCTCCTTGTAGGAAACATGCACCAAGAATTCATGCATTTTTTGTCGTGGTTGTTTCTGTAACAATGTGTTTTATATACTGAGGTTTCTATACGGAGGTTTATATACTGAGGTTTATATACTGAGGTTTCTATACTGAGGTTTCTATACTGAGGTTTCTATACTGAGGTTTATATACTGAGGTTTGTATACTGAGGTTTATATACTGAGGTTGCCAACTCCACACGTAATTTCACGTTAGTCGCGTCTAATTTGCACTATCATCACACGACGCCGCAGCGACTGTACGGCTCGTAATGTTTGTATTTATACTTCACGTTTCTTACTTAATTTTATTTTTTTATATTTCATTTATGACAGCAGAGACATTTTCATATTTTCTAAAGATGTTTAATGTGAATTATATAAAATTATCATCCTCTTATTATATTAAATCTTTTCATATAGTTCTAGTCATAATTTCTGTTTCTCAATACAATCTTCAGGAAATATGTAATAAATAAGTATATTCCTCAGTGACGTGGCTCAATATTTTTAAATTTACAGACCAAAAGTGCAGATTTCTCTGGTAGAAGTCTCTCTCCAATCATCTAATAACATATCCTTTCTTCTTTGGTCGTGTAGGATTAAAGGAGTCAGTGATGCGATCAACCGAATTGCGTGGGATCCACTCATTGTGTTTGATTTATAACCATTGTTTGATCCAGCCATCCTTGATGGCTGACAGTTTGACTGGTGGCTGTTCATCCTGAAGTCACACAGCAAACACCATCACATGTCACCAAGCTTCATTATGCAGTCATCAACAACGTTGCAAACTTCTTCCAGAACACGCTGAGAGGGTGAACATAATCACTTGTTAAGACATTACCGTCCGCAGGGTTTTTTCCCCACTAAAAATTATGGTACCACAATATTGTGACTTCCGGTCGCTTATAAGGTTAATGCCATTAGAAGAAGTCACAGACCCTCGTTGGCACCTCAGACTGTTGGTTAGGTCTTTGAAACACAATGAAGACAGGAAATTAAGGTCAAGACAATTTGACCTCACTTTCCTCTTGTGCAGCCTTTGAGGAAAACACACGTGCCATTCCTTTGCTCTTTTAATGCCTAGGAAACCGATATTTGATGACAACTAGGGGATTCAAACCCTTTTCCAGCGGTAACTTCGAACAAAGACTGAATTATCAGTATAAAGAATTAATATAAACAAGAATTCATTTCTTTCTCAACTAGCGTTTCAGTTTTTACTTCGACTCGTGACTAAAGTGAGGCAGACGTGAGGGAAGGCGTCACGTGACTATATTTCCACTCCACCCCCACCTCGTACCGGAAGTACAGCCAAGAATGGTTATTAATTTCTCATGACTTTTCCTACCAGTTATCTCAGGTGTTAAACTTGCGTAGTTTTTACTATTTTTCAAATTAACTGTCCCGTAGCTGAGGGACACAGCTGGGCGCTTTCAGGGCTGGCGGGCAGTGAATGCTCTCGGTTCTTGGCGCATTAGGGTTCCTTATTCACAAACAGGTGAACGTGTGTCTTCATTCATTCATTCATCTACCATCACTTTTTTTTTCCTTTTCATTATTACTGGTCACGTACTATAATACTAATACTACAGCTACCAATAACACCACTACCACAGTAACAACAACTACTGCTAATACTTTTACTACAATACTACTACCACCAGCACTGCTACTACGACCGCCACCACAAATAATACCACTACTATCACAGCCACTATTACCACCACATCACAACTAATAGCACTACAACAACTACTACTACCACCACTAGAACTACTACCATCACCACAGCTATTACCACCACACTACTAATACTACCACCACCAAACTACTACTACTACCACCACACCACTACTACTACTACCACCACTAGAACTACTACCATCACCACAGCTATTACCACCACACTACTACTACCACCACCACTACTACTACCACCACCACCACCACTACTACTGCTACCACCACACCACTACTACTACCACCACCACCACTACTACCACCACCACCACTACTACTACTACCACCACACCACTACTACTACCACCACACCACTACTACTACTACCACCACTAGAACTACTACCATCACCACAGCTATTACCACCACACTACTACTACTACCACCACCACTACTACTACCACCACCACCACCACCACTACTACTGCTACCACCACACCACTACTACTACCACCACACCACTACTACCACCACCACCACTACTACTACTACCACCACACCACTACTACTACCACCACCACCACTACTACTACCACCACCACACCACTACTACTACCACCACACCACTACTACCACCACACTACTACTACTAGCACCACACCACTACTAATGCTACCACCACACCACTACTACTACCACCACACCACTACTACTACCACCACACCACTACTACTACCACCACCACCACTACTACTATTACCACCACACCACTACTACCACCACTACTGCTACTACTACCACCACTACCACTACTACTACCACCACCACCACCACTACTACTACTACTACCCCCACCCCATTACTACTACCACCACTATTAATACCATCGCTGGGGGCCGCGCTAGCGTAGTGGTTACAACACCGCTCTGGCGACCGGGTGATACAGGATCAAACCCGGGCGACGGCATTTGAGGATTTTTCGTTGACCGGGATTTGGACTGGATTAACTCGAGACCTGGCGAAGACATTTGAAGGAGTGTCGTCGACCAAGGACTGGCGGCTCCTGAGCCGACCCAGCTCTAATGGGTACCTCCGAAATCGGAGAGTATTTGCCTGAATGGCGAGGGACACCTGTCTCTGTACAAGAAACAAAGGGATACTCACGTAAAATCAATGTCAGGTTAAAATATTAATAATAACCTGAGATTTCGCCTCGAGTATTAGCGGGCGTACGAAAAAAAAAAAAAAAAAAAAAACCATCGCAACCACTAATAATACTACCACCAATACTACTACTATGACTACTACTTCCACCAGCACCAAGGCTGATTCCTAATACCACCACACTACTAAAGGGGAAAAAAATCCACCAGAAATTCGTGGCTCTAGAATGAGAGAGAGAGAGAGAGAGAGAGAGAGAGAGAGAGAGAGAGAGAGAGAGAGAGAGAGAGAGAGAGAGAGAGAGAGAGAGAGCAAGACAGACAGAGCAAGTGATATTATATACACCATAGATGCACTGTGGGAACATTGTAATTTCAGCCTTTTCAAGGTATCTTCCGCAAGAATAAACTTCCCATTGGAGGCAGTTACCATCTTATCGTTAAGTCTATAATGCCAGCCAAATAAGACGTGTCCCACGCTACGACAAAACACGTTTACAAAGTTCCTTTCAACAGAGTGACTCAAGTCACGCCATGTTTTCATATTTACGCTTAAGCGAGCATTCTACCGTTGAAGAGAATCGACGCTACCTAGAACTTGTCTCCATTGGAAAGCAGCCTGCTTCCGTTGCAGCGTTTAACAAATGTCCAGGTTCTAAGAAGGTGTGAGAAGTTAATGTGATTGCATTTACAACAGGCCCCTAGTCTTTAAATTTGCATTTATTTACGTTTTTCAGGGAAAGATTACGGTGGGATTTTTATCTTATTCGTTTTTTTATTTCTCTTTGTATTATAATCGAGTTTGGATTTTTTGTGTAGATTAAGTATTACAGTTTCTAGAAAAGATGGTAGTTTTAACTTTTAGACTGGCACCAGCGCGCTGTTTCATTGAGATAATTCGTTCATGGAAGATTTTCCAGTGTAACATAATGGCAGAGCATTTTCGGTTCTTCTCAGTGAGCGCGCTATAAATTTTTAGTAAGGGTGAAATCAGATGGGGGTAGAGGGGGAGTTTTAAGCGCGTGGAAACAGGTCAGTGTTACGCACGGATCATTATTATTTTTCGTTTGTATAAACATTTTTTCATATGTATGATCATTTTTTTGACTGAAGTGTGTATTATGTTTTCTATGGTCAAAGGGACATAATCCGAGTTATCGAGACTACAATTTGTTAGGAGTTGCCTTCTCTTGTATAGAGACACGTTCGGTCTATAATTTCTTGAACGAAGCGTGACCACATCTCCTTATTTGGTAGTATCAGTCAACTATGGTAGATGTCTGAAACCTTTCTTAACGCTTCTTTTCATGACCATAAAAGGCGCGACTGTGTAAGACTTTTATCTCGAATGTTCTTCGAATCGTCTTATTGTGAACGGCAACTCAGAGATTGTCGTTCTGCGCATGTCAAACCGGGAGTTCGTTCTGTGTGTTCCGCCCAGTTGGGGCAGTTTTAGAAATGGTTTAAGAAGCGAGCAGACGCAACTGCGTCTTGTGATTCTCTGAGGGAAATACAGTGTCTTAGTGAGTTAGTTAGCTAACTAGACTATTTCCCAGTATTATGCAGCCTGCCTGGAGGCATATGTTCATGGTTGATTTTCCGAAATAAGGTAATTCCTCTTGTATCGAACTTTATGCTATCGTCTAGAGGTTCGTCATTTTGTCGCCTATTTGCTCGCCTGTGTGATGCAAAATGGAGAGGTACTTTGACTAGGATTAAGTCACCGGTATCTGTATACCTGAACTAGTTAAATATATATGGGTCGCTCTAGACCAACAAGACTGTTGTCTGTGTTCCAGGATTCGTTATATCAGAGATCACGTCCAAGTCAGATGGTTAGACTTAAGAACATTATAAAGGTCGAGCTGACCTGTAGCCCATGTATGCTATTCACGTGCAGACAGTGAACGGACTTATTGTATACAACTGATCTGCTAGCATCAGAATGGGAGCATTTATTATTGTTTATGAACATTGAAGATCTGTAGCTGACACTGTTGCAGAAGTTATAGAAATTATTATTATTTATACAGCTTCACGAACTAGCACTCGATGATTGATGAATTTCTGAATCTATTGAACTGTGATGTCTTATGACGCATATATACAACAGCTATCATTTGCTGACTACAGAAATTGTTTTCAATGTGCCATATCATCTTGCTGAACTCGTTAACCATGTTGATGTCATAAGTATCATGACTGTTTTGTGGCGTGCAATAAATGAAAGAAACTTATACAACGAAGTTACCCTTTCTATGACTCTACACGTCATGTTGCCTGTGTGATAACCCATTGAACTGTTCCACTACCACATACACAGCAACATCCTAAATCAGAGAAGACACCTACATCTTACACTTTAACACCAGGTGTCGATAAGGGTGGCAAGTTACCACTTCAGCACAAATCCACCCTTATCATTTTTTGGTGGCCAGAGCTGGTTCTATCATCTGATATTTTGGCGCACCATATCATTTTTGGTGGCCATAGGTTGGTTCACTCTGATTCCAGCTATCAAGGGGGTCAGCAAACCCAGACATCATCATCATACTAGATACAACTACAGCATCAACTACCACCTTACAAGAAATTTTATTGAAAGTATCCGGATTGTCTGACAGTTGCTGATTTTGAAACTACCCGGCGCTGCTCGGCAATATTGAAGTTTATGTAAAATTAGAAGGACAAGTACCGAGCGAATGGATTTCCTGATCTGGTGAAAAGAAGGACAAGTGCCGTAACAACTGTTCCGGTCTCAGGGGTACTGTTGCGGGTTCAGAAGGTCAAGTGCCGGTTAAATCAATTTAGAAGATTCAGAAGGTCAAGTGCCGTAACAACTGTTGCAGTATTAGAAGCTCATTTCCTTCGTCATGGCTGTTTATGGGAGCAGAAGTTAATCAACGTTGGATCATTATCCTCAGAATGCTGATTACATCCTGTTCTGCACCGTGCTGACGCTGGATTTATAGAAGTTAAGTGGCCTGTTTTGTTTGTGAACTGTGCCCTTATGTTCTAACTGAGCCTTCTGTACTTTCACACTTTCTCCTATTGTTTTCATGATACATGTTTATATGTTATATGTTATTTGTTATTTGTATATTTATATGTTTATATTTCAGCGGGTTTTCTCGGTTGGGCGGAGTCTTACAGTAGAAGATACCACGTCACAGAGGTTCTACTGTTAGCGTTTTCGTTAGGGACTGTGCGAATTTCCTACAGTGAAATTTGCTAGCGACAATCGTTGCTATATCTGTTTAGTTGTGACGAGTTGTGCTTTATTTTTGTTTCTTGTATATATATATTTTTTTTCTTTTTTCTTCTCTCTCTTTCTTTGTGTTTTTAGTTTCGATTTCGATTGTTTGTATTTGTAGGTCTCCCCTTTGCTATTATTCAGTTCTTTACGTATATTTTTGTATATACACTGTAGCGTCATTTGTTAGTCATATCTTCGCATATTTCTTTTTAGTTTTGCTGTTTGTGTATTTGACTTATGCGAATGTTTTCGTATTGTTTGATCTTTGTTGATTGTTTACATTGACTCTGATCTTTGTTATTGTTTACATTGACTCTGATCTTTGTTATTGTTTACATTGACTCTGATCTTTGTTGTTGTTTACATTGACTTTGATCTTTGTTATTGTTTACATTGTTGATGACCTTTGTTATTGTTTACATTGTCTTGTTATTGTTTACATAGTTCTTGCATAGTTAGCTTTCACTATTGTTGATATATGCTCATGCACTATTGGTCTATAGTGCCCTTATCATAACAAACTGGTGTTTTTTGCTTATGCACTATTGTAGTGCAGTTATGATAAATAACTGATGATTATGCACTGATTTGGGTAGTGCACTGTTAATTAAGAGGTGACTTGTGATATTATTATACATTTGATAATACAAGTTGGTGTCAACTCCTGTTTCCCACAGAGATTGGGTTCAACATAGAGATTATACAAGCACTTTATTAAGTCTTGTTGCTATTTAACATTGAAATAAGATAATTAATTATTTCAGGTTCTGTACTCACATTTTGGACATCATGTCTACATTTGAGTACTTTATTGAGCAGGGTAAAGCCCTTGGGAAGACAGGTGATAAATTAGAAGAATTTGCGACTGTTCAATATGCCAAGGCATTGAAGTCGGAAGAAAAGAAAATAAAAGAACAAACTGAACAAAAGAGAATAGAGGCTGAAATAGAACAAAAGAAACTGCAGATGCAGGTGGAGGAAAAAAGATTTCAAATGGAAAAACAAAAAAGAGAAGCAGAATCTCAGGAGAAGAGGCTTCAGGCTGAAGCTGAAAATAAGAGACTTGAAAAAGAAGCTGAAAATAAGAGACTTGAAAAAGAAGCTGAAAATAAGAGACTTGAAATAGAGGCTGAAGGAAAAAAGTTACAGGCCCAGGCTGAAGAAAGAAAGTTACAGGCTGAGGCTGAAGAAAGAAGGTTACAAAGAGAGGCTGATGAGAGAAAAGCAAAAATGGAACATGATGAAAAAATCTTAGCTTTAGAGTTAGAGAAGTTAAAGTTATTGAACACTGGTAATGCTAATGATGCAAATAAGGTGTCAAATAAGACTAATGCTAAGGATTTCAAGCTTAATCTACCAGCATTTAATCCCTCAATCGATGATATAACATTTTATCTAGATAGATTTGAAAGTGCATGTAATGTGCATAATATAGATAAAACATTATATGTGTATCATCTGTCCAAGATACTTAGAGGTGATGCTTTGACTTTGTTGAGTATGGTAGATGTGCCTGACAAAAACAACTATGAGGTTGTCAGGGCGGCATTGTTAAAGAAGTACCAACTTAACGAGGACGGATATCGTCTTAAATTTAAAACCATGTTACCAGAAACTGGAGTTGAATTCTCTGAATTCATCTCAGGCATCCGTCTTACTTTTTTTACGATGGGTTGAGTTGTCTAAGACAGAAAATACATTTGAAGCTCTTATGGATTTACTACTTAGAGATAAGGTTATGTCTTCTGTTAATGAAGCTTTTCTATCTTTTCTTCATGAGCGTAAGCCTAAAAACATAAAAGAAATGGAAGAATACTGTAGCCAGTATGTTACTGCGCATCCGCACATAACCATTAGTAACTCTAAGGTGAAAGAAGGTCTGCCAGTTGCTTCGGCAGCACCTTATGGCCCAAATTTTATGCGTAAATTTCAGGGTAGCCAGAAAAATTTCAATAAAAAGAGTAATCGTAATTATGCCCAGAACCATAGTGATCAATTCCAGGGTGATTCTTCTTCCCAGAACTGGAGACAACCTAATACTACACGTTATTCTACTCCGGTTAACTTTAGAAATTTTCACAAAGGTAATCGGTATAGAGGAAAATATTTTATGCAGAGACCTCAATACCAAGATAATAGAGGTTCTCAACAGCATAGAGATAGTAATGACAGTTATGGAAACTGGAACTCAAACCAGGATAAAAATTACAGTAGGGACTTTAATGATAATTGCAGAGGCAATAATGGTCGCGGTAGATCGCAACATAAGAGAAAAAGATATCAACAGACAAACTCTGTTCAACAAGAATCTCAGGGAGCAGATAAACAGGTTAATAATGATAAAGACCATAATGCTATCGGATGCTCATCTTTTGATTTTGGTAGGGCAAATAAATGTATCCAATGCAGTACTTTATTTGATCCGAAAACCGTTAGTACTTTAAGCTGTGGTCATCCTTTGCCCGCTCTTCCTGCTAATGTTGCTCATGATGGGAGAGGTTCTCTTATATTACATAAGGGGCTAGTAAATAGTAATCCAGTCTCAGTGTTGTTTGATTCTGGATGTACTACTGTCGGCGTTAGGCAATCTCTTGTAGATCCATCCTGTGCTACAGGAAAAGTCATCAAATGTGTCACATTTGGTGGCACGTTAGAAAAGTATCCTACTGCTATAATACACATTGCTACTCCTTTCTTCACGGGAGAGGTCCACGCGTGTCTACTTCCAAACCCTATTGCGGACCTTATTATTGGTCGTATTCACGGAGTTAGGGAATGTACCCCACAGCAGATTGCTGTTTGGGAAGAGCAAAACATTGAAGCTACCAATGCGGTGGTCACAAGAGCACATGCTCTGGATCCACCTCAAACTTCATTAACTAATAATGATGAAGTAAATGACCAAGATAGTCACTTGACTATTACACGTGACTCATTTATCAAATTGCAAGAAGAAGATCCTTCTTTACAAAAATTCTTCATTCTAGCAAAAAAAGGTGATCCTAATCAGAACACTAATAGGAAATCTTGGATTTCTATGAAGAACGGCGTACTTGTACGTATGGTACAAGACTCGACTACGTCCACTCATTCACAAATTCTTGTGCCTAAGAGCATGAGATTGCAAATATTGCAACATGCTCATGACTCGCAATGTGCTGGACATATGGGTTTTTCCCGTACAAAGTCGAGGGTTCTTGCGGCTTTCTTTTGGCCATTTGTGAGCAAGGACATACGAATGTACTGTCGCTCTTGCAAAGTATGTCAGGAGGTCAAATCTAAAGGACCACGACATGCTGCGCCTATCCAGGCTGCTGACATTCCTATTCGCCCTTTTCAAAAAATGGCAATAGATATTATCGGTCCTTTTAGAATTAAGTCGGCTAGAGGACATCAATTTATCCTTACATGTGTCGATATGTGCACACGTTGGCCAGAGGCAATACCTCTCAAGAGCATCTCAACTGCTGATATCGCAGACGCTCTTTGGCTGATATTTTCTCGCTTGGGTTTTCCCGGAGAAATATTGTCAGACCATGGCACTCAACTTATATCAGACACTATGTCACAGGTAATGTCTATGCTACACATTAAAAGGTCTCTCAGCAGTATCTATCACCCAATGTCTAATGGGTTGGTCGAACGTTTAAATAGGACTCTGAAAACTTTACTTGGTAAAATAACTGAGGATCATCCTCAGGATTGGGACAGGGTCTTACCCGCGGCTCTCTTTGCGTATAGAGAGGTCCCCAATGAACATACGGGGTTTTCCCCTTTTGAACTTGTCTTTGGCGCGCAACCGCGCGGCCCTATGTCTTTACTTCACGATCTAATCACTGCCGATAATATTAGCGATGAGACTCAATCTTCTTATGAGTACGTCATTGCTCTTAGGCAAAAGATCATCGAGGCATGCAAACTAGCAACTTCGTCTTCAGAATTTGCTAAAGAAAAGGCAAGGCAGTTTGCAAATAAGAATAGATGTCTACGACAACTTTGTCCAGGTGACAAAGCTCTCGTTCTACTTCCTTCAAGGGAGAACAGACTTCTAATTGCATGGAAAGGTCCATATGCAATAGTCTCCAAAATTTCTGATGTCGACTATGTTGTCGATATTGATGGAAAGCATAAAACTTTCCACATAAATATGCTCACAGAATTTTATGAAAGACCTGACTATTTGCAGCCTATTTTCCAGGCTACGGACAATTCACAAGCAACTCGTGGTCAGTACTCATCTCTGTCAGTTATACAGGATGAGGAAACTACTTTTTCTGATGTCAATCTTCCTCTTTCTATGGTCCCACTTTATTCTACGGAATCTTGGAAAAACGTGACCGTTTCTCCAAATCTTTCCGCTGAGGAACATCGACAAGTTTCTTCGATGTTGCAAACATTTCAGGATGTTCTTACAGACATCCCGGGACACACACATGTCATAGAACATGACATTGTGCTAACTGATCACAATCCTATCAGAGTCAGACCATATCCAATACCTATTCATTTCCAGTCTCAAGTCGAAAAAGAGTTGGATGAAATGATACGTTTGGAAATCATTGAACCATCCACTTCAGCATACTCTTCGTCTATGGTTATTGTTCGAAAGAAGGATAATAACATTCGCATTTGCGTAGATTATCGCAAATTGAACCAAGTTACGAAGTTCGATGCTGAACCTATGCCTTCATTAGAAGAGCTACTCAATAAACTTTCTAATTCTAGATTCTTTACCAAACTAGATTTGTCTAAAGGTTATTGGCAAGTCCCGCTAACTGAACGTGCCAAACCTTTTACAGCTTTTTCTACACCTAGGGGTTTATTCCAATGGAATTTCATGCCTTTTGGTCTTATGAACGCCCCTGCTACATTCGTACGCATGATGCGGCGAATTCTCGCATATCGTACAGATGTCATAGCATACCTAGATGATATCTGTCTATTCAGTGATTCTTGGGAAGATCACTATTTGGGTTTATACGAATTACTGTCTACTCTTCGCGAGTATAACTTGACTGCAAAACCCTCTAAAGCCTTTATAGGATTTAGCGAGATTTCTTTCCTAGGTCATCGGGTTGGTCATGGTCTTTTAAAGACAGAGGACCACAATGTTTCAAAAATACTTAACATTTCGGTCCCTAAGACGAAGAAACAAGTAAGGAGTCTATTAGGTTTGATTCAATTCTACGGACGATTCATTCCGAATCTGTCCTCCATTATGGCACCGCTTTCTACTTTATTGAAGAAAGGGTCGCCTAATCTGATCCGCTGGTCTAAAGAATGTCAATCCTCATTGGACCAGGTTAAAGCCCTATTTTCATCTCCACCTATTCTTAAGTTACCTACTATTGAGAAGACTTTTGTGCTTCGAAGTGACGCCTCGTCAACAGGGATTGGGGCAGCACTAATGCAGGAGTATTCTGATACTTTGCATCCGGTGATGTATATCTCTAGGAAATTAAACGCTGCAGAAAAGAATTACTCGGTTTTAGACCGTGAGTTATTGGCTATGGTATGGTCTATTCTGAAGTTACAAAGATTTCTTCTAGGCGCACATTTCATTGTGGAAACCGACCAGAAAGCGCTTACTGCTATTCAGAGCAAAAACTTGAAGAGCTCGAGGTCCACTCGTTATGCCATAGCTCTTCAACCATTTCATTTCTCGGTTCGAGCTATCCGTGGTTCGGATAATGTAATGGCAGACATTCTGTCCAGATGTCCACACGATTCCACATGATTCTTCTGTCATATATATATATTTCCTGATATACAGTCCAATGTTATAATGACATGTTAGTAGATTTTGTCTCACTTTTTTTTTTTTTTGAGGGAAATTTATAACATTGTACCATGTAATTATCTAAGAAGGCTTAGTTAGTGATATACGGGCCAAAAGATCACTCGGCCACATTTAAATAAATTATTTTCAGGATTGTATTAAGAAATTTACCAGTTGTCTTTAAGATTTGTGTTATTGATATTTTCGCAGCACATCATTGAAGTCTGCGAGTTTATGTCCATTGTGGAACTTTGAGGATATCAAGTCCTGTCCTACATTGGGAGCGGATGATGTCCACATCTTCTTCTATTGAATGTTTTATGTCACCGAAGAGCAACACATGTATTACTTATTAATTACTGTTACTTTATATAATGTAATAATATAGTGCGGTATATTAGTAAATTACACCGCTATTTGCAACACATTGTATGATAACACATAATATATTTAATTTCATATATTGGTATGAGTATAATTTGATTGTCATTATGTTGTTGCCATCATTGTGGCGTGTGTTGGTGGCACCTTCCTGGAATATATCAGCGTATACTTAGATAAATTTTTTCTCTAAGGATCTGAGATATGATCTCAGTGTCGCTCCATGCGTTGAGCTAATTTGTTAGGTATATATCCACGCATCATACGTGCGTTAGGAGCCTAGATTTTTTCCGGCTCCAGGATTTAAAAAAAAAAAATGTCCCATTTTTTTTTTTTTTCCAGGGAGGGTGCGGTAATGTTACGCACGGATCATTATTATTTTTCGTTTGTATAAACATTTTTTCATATGTATGATCATTTTTTTGACTGAAGTGTGTATTATGTTTTCTATGGTCAAAGGGACATAATCCGAGTTATCGAGACTACAATTTGTTAGGAGTTGCCTTCTCTTGTATAGAGACACGTTCGGTCTATAATTTCTTGAACGAAGCGTGACCACATCTCCTTATTTGGTAGTATCAGTCAACTATGGTAGATGTCTGAAACCTTTCTTAACGCTTCTTTTCATGACCATAAAAGGCGCGACTGTGTAAGACTTTTATCTCGAATGTTCTTCGAATCGTCTTATTGTGAACGGCAACTCAGAGATTGTCGTTCTGCGCATGTCAAACCGGGAGTTCGTTCTGTGTGTTCCGCCCAGTTGGGGCAGTTTAGAAATGGTTTAAGAAGCGAGCAGACGCAACTGCGTCTTGTGATTCTCTGAGGGAAATACAGTGTCTTAGTGAGTTAGTTAGCTAACTAGACTATTTCCCAGTATTATGCAGCCTGCCTGGAGGCATATGTTCATGGTTGATTTTCCGAAATAAGGTAATTCCTCTTGTATCGAACTTTATGCTATCGTCTAGAGGTTCGTCATTTTGTCGCCTATTTGCTCGCCTGTGTGATGCAAAATGGAGAGGTACTTTGACTAGGATTAAGTCACCGGTATCTGTATACCTGAACTAGTTAAATATATATGGGTCGCTCTAGACCAACAAGACTGTTGTCTGTGTTCCAGGATTCGTTATATCAGAGATCACGTCCAAGTCAGATGGTTAGACTTAGGAACATTATAAAGGTCGAGCTGACCTGTAGCCCATGTATGCTATTCACGTGCAGACAGTGAACGGACTTATTGTATACAACTGATCTGCTAGCATCAGAATGGGAGCATTTATTATTGTTTATGAACATTGAAGATCTGTAGCTGACACTGTTGCAGAAGTTATAGAAATTATTATTATTTATACAGCTTCACGAACTAGCACTCGATGATTGATGAATTTCTGAATCTATTGAACTGTGATGTCTTATGACGCATATATACAACAGCTATCATTGCTGACTACAGAAATTGTTTTCAATGTGCCATATCATCTTGCTGAACTCGTTAACCATGTTGATGTCATAAGTATCATGACTGTTTTGTGGCGTGCAATAAATGAAAGAAACTTATACAACGAAGTTACCCTTTCTATGACTCTACACGTCATGTTGCCTGTGTGATAACCCATTGAACTGTTCCACTACCACATACACAGCAACATCCTAAATCAGAGAAGACACCTACATCTTACACTTTAACACCAGGTGTCGATAAGGGTGGCAAGTTACCACTTCAGCACAAATCCACCCTTATCAGTCAGCAACGGAAATTTTCCGCTTGACCGTAAGTTCTAAATTTAGAAATGACCGTGGGCGATTCCTGGCACGTTGGTTGGTTCATAGATCGACCCGCTTAAGAACAAAGCCTAGCTATGACTCACGCGTAGCGTGGTCTGGGGTAATAAATAAGCGGGGTTCCCTGGCAGAAGGGGGAGATTTTTTTGAACTTCTACGCCTTGGAAAAGAACTGTCTGTATTTATATACAGAGCCGACTGCTCTTTCGAGAGAAATTCGTGCTGCAGATATTTTCCAGGCGTGGCAGCTAGGGCTATAGTCCTTCAGCGGCTAGAAGTTCGCCGGTCTTCTCAGGAGAAGAAGAGTCGGCAGAGCCAGAAAAGAAAGTGGAGTGGTGACAAGGTGGTCACTGGTGCAAAAGTTTTGTACCCAAGAGAGAGCAGGGAGCTGGAAGCACAGACTTCTTCAGCAAGAACAGATGTTCTTACCAAAATTCGGAGCTAGTTACGCTCATGTTAAACACACACTGATCATAGGCGCAGAGCCTAAAAAGTGTCGTGAATTTCGGGCATAATAATCCCGACAGCCTTGAGCCCACGAGCAGGGTATCCGGGCTACTGCAAAGTAATAATTCGTCTATTTGGAAGCAGCAATAGACCACGTCCCGAGTTTAATTTACCAAGCAAGTCAGCAGCTACAACAGGCGGAGAAGAGGGGAAAGGGTTAACATCCCTCTTTACTGCACGAGATAGATAGATAGAGAGAAGGAGAGTAGTGGAGGAGTCGTGTTTCTGTAGGAACTAGGAGTGTCAGACAGACACTGAACATAACATTAGAACTCAGCAAGTCATCTGTAAGTTGTGTCGGAGGTGATAGAAGG
Organism: Oreohelix idahoensis; assembly: GCA_024509875.1. Classification (NCBI taxonomy): domain Eukaryota; kingdom Metazoa; phylum Mollusca; class Gastropoda; order Stylommatophora; family Oreohelicidae; genus Oreohelix; species Oreohelix idahoensis. The sequence goes on along the minus strand of JAMPIV010007630.1, from coordinate 31,382 downwards.
GTTCTGGTCGTGGACTATGTGAGAGTCAGAGAATATTTAGCCTATAGTGGAGCAGCGGTGTAGGCACGTCATTTGTGTAGACCCACGTCTGCAGACAGACGGACAGTAGGAGTTAGGGTGTGTTTACATGATATCAGGTTGATTAGGAGAAAGACGGATCTGGTGTTCGAGATCCTCCTTCACATGTTGTTGTATTACTTACCTTTCTTCCTTACAGGTTGAGGGGAGGGCGACTGTGGGGTTACCTTACCTAATCACTTGAAATTAATTGTTATGTTCTTTCCAGGTGTATGAACACGCATGTTTATTCTATTTTTGTAGTATGTTATATGAATTTTTTTGTGTGGTGTAAATAAAATCCATTGTAAATTTCCGGCTGGATCAGTCACTTACTTCAACCTATATGTTGTCTGTAAGTGGTGTCTGTGGTGTTAAGTATTAAAACCTTATCCCAGTCTTGGTAGCTAGAGGTAGTGAGGTTATCGCAAAACATTACGTCACTTAGTGGCAAGGGAGAGTCAATTTCGGTTCTCGACCCTTGACGCCAATAGCCTCATCTCCCACAGTCACTGTTATTTTCTTCTGAAATCTATCTTCTTAGTCTTTCTTTCCACTAGAGTCTAGTCTATTTAGGTAGGCAACCTCTAGTCTTAAATCCACTTCGTGACAAAGTGGGTGCTATCGTCCGGTGAATCATCTTTGTTACGTTCAATTCTGTGATCTTGACAAAGTGGCGGCGTTCGTCCGGTAGATCATCATTGTTGGGATCAATTCTGTGATCGTGTCAAGATTCATAGATTGTTTCTATAGGAAGTTCTGGGAAATAGATTCTTTATATCCCCTAGACTAGAGCTATATATAAACTGATCCAGCTAATAGTTTTTTTCCACAGGAAGTTTCTCCACAGGGTGCAGTCAGATTGTAGCTGTAGTTAGTTGATGACTAGAGGTAACTGATGGTTAACTGAATTTTTCTTAACAGGAAGGTAAATTCGGGTTTTTAGGTAGCTGCTTAATGAAAATTTTTTCAGGTAGTTCTTCAGATTGGTGCTAGTCTGAGTTCGGGTTTTGGGACATTGGTTACACAGGGAGTAGTGCCCAGAAGGTAACAGTAAATTTTTCGTGTTCCTTTTTTGTCATTTCCCCTCGTGGTGAGTTACTGCTGATTTGTCAGGTAAGATGGTTGAATTGGTCAAGCTACTTACTGCATGGAAGGACGCAGCTAAAAGCATGGGGATGAATGAGGCCGAGACTAGGGCTTACATTATGAGGGAACAGGACCGACTGGCAGAGATGGACCTGCGTAAATTGGAAGCGGAGAAAGAAGAGAGGGCCCGACTGGCAGAGATGGACCTGCGTAAATTGGAAGCGGAGAAAGAAGAGAAGGCCCGACAGGCAGAGGAGAGAAAGGCAGAAAGGGAGGCGAAGGAAAGGGCCACAGAAGCAGAGAGACAGCATGAACTTGCCCTGCGTTCACTGGAACTGCAGTACCGATCTTCGGAAGGCAGTTCCGCTAACGGAGATTCTCCCGGAGCAGGGGCGACAGACACCTCAGGAAACGGAGGGCCCCGGATGGCAGCCATGAATTTTCCAATGGACTCTTTCCCTAACGGGAATGAGAAAATTGACATATTCCTGGAAAAATTTGAACGAATGGCAAAAGCGTACGGGTTGGATGAGAGTTTGTGGTGCCTCAAATTATCTCAGTCGTTGAAAAACCAGGCCTACGACATCTATAGTAAGATGCTCAGTGATGAACAAAATAACTTTGAGGCCCTTCGAAACGCACTGTTACAACGCTTTCAGTGGACTCCCCGTAAGTGCCAAGCTATGTTCAGGGAGAGCAGGCCGGAGAAAGGAGAAAGTTTTCCCCATTTCGCAGAAAGGCTGAAGAATTATCTCACTCGTTGGAGAGAATTGTCGGGTCTAGCAAAAACTTTTGAAGGACTCGAAGAGCGTGTCATGTGCGAACAAGTGAAAGCAAACATGTCTCCTGACTTGAGGAGGTATCTGGCAGAGCAGGGCGCCCAGCAACTGGACCAGATCATTCTTTTTGCTGAAAGGTTCCAGACGGCACAGGCCGAAGTACTGGGCCAGAAACGAAAACACCCAGACCTGCCAGCACTGGACCAAGGAGCATCGGCATCGCAGTCGTTTTCGTCTTCTGCTCATCAGCAGCAGGGGCCGTCTCGCAAGGAGCCCCATCCCATTCATAACCTGCGGCCCCAACCGCATAACAGAGCACAGGCGACAACGTCTCATGAACCTGCTAGAAACAGGGGAGAAAACGACAGGTACTGTCGCAATTGCCGTACCACCTCTCACTGGACTTCTCGGTGTGTAAACAAACCACCCACACACCATACAGCGTGTTTAAGGGCGGTGAGAGTGAAAAAAGGGAACAATTGGGAACCTTTCAAAGCAGAGAAGTGTTTCTCTAACAGTGGACCAGCAGTAGTGAATGGGACTGCTACCACTTGTTTATTTGACAGCGGGCTTACTTACCCGAGTACAGTCGCCCGACATTTGGTACAACCAGGCCAAATGACTAAGGAAAAGGTTGATATTGGTGGAGTTTTGAGGGGAGGGACCTCACAGCGTCTGCAGATAGCCAATATTAAGGTGGAGAGCAGGTTTGTGCGTGGCACAATCAAAGCTGCTGTAATGGAACAGCCAGCTTATGACTTCATCTTGGGGGCCCCATATATAGTTTTGGGAAACCCCCCAGTCCCGATCCTTGCTGGTGCAAGGGGGCCTACTACAGGCCAGAGAAGTGAAAAGGGAATGTCCCGGATTCACGGAGCCCCACGAGAGCTCAACCAGCCACGCCTTGAGATGGAGAGGTTAAATACCTCCAAGGTTAGTGGAATGGTTTTTGCAGAGGCGTATCCCTCTGACAGCCCTGTTAAGCCGAAGGGCCAAACAGCGGCGACGCCTTTGATTTTGGAAATACCTTCGTTGTCGTCGGGAATTAGGCCCCCGATGGTATTACCTCCTGAGAGCGAGGAACATACTGACAAGAGTGGTAGAACGTATGTACACGACCAGCGCAATCTTCATAGGGCAGAAGACAGCGAATCGAGCGAACATATGTTTCCAACCAGCCCTGGAGCCCCATCCGACCAGCACTTTACTCAGACGGAGGAGGACAGTGATCTGAGAAACCGTTTGCCTATAAACGGAGATGGGCCCCATCCCGCTGCTAGCTCGCTAACAGAAAGCGGCTCTTGCAAAGAGGCAAGAAGCAAAAACGTACCACCAAATGCGTTCTGCTTAGTAGGGGAAACGGATGTCGCTGAGGTCAGGCGCAACCCAGTGAGAACCCCTGGTGGGAGAGTAGAGAAAGGAGCAATCTCTACGCAACCTCTAGGCAAACCAGAGGGGAGTGAAGCGATCGGAGAATTTATGCTGGAAGCACCAGATAGTTCGCACCTTCATCGCCATATACCTGCGGTCTCAAACCCGCCGAGATGCAGCAAGGTAGTCGCCATCGTCAGGCAGCCACAAAGCCAGTTGGTCAGGGCAGCCGACCAAGACAGTTTTTTTACGGACATAGCCAAGGAAGGTTCAGACCCACCATTGGATGGCACAGGTCCGAAGAAAGATCAACTCTTCCACCGGAGCATGGGAGTTGGTAGAAGAAGAAGAAGGAGGAAACGTAGAAGAAGAAAGTCGCAGGACAACCATGGGAGTTGTAGTCGCCAGGCGGAAATAACCAGTCGTGACCATGAGACTTCAGGACTGACAGTCAGATCTGTAGACTTGTATAGGGGCCAGTCTGGAAATACAAGATCACATTAAATTAGATCGTGTACCACGAACTTGAAGAGGGGGGTAATGTGAGAAGTTAATGTGATTGCATTTACAACAGGCCCCTAGTCTTTAAATTTGCATTTATTTACGTTTTTCAGGGAAAGATTACGGTGGGATTTTTATCTTATTCGTTTTTTTATTTCTCTTTGTATTATAATCGAGTTTGGATTTTTTGTGTAGATTAAGTATTACAGTTTCTAGAAAAGATGGTAGTTTTAACTTTTAGACTGGCACCAGCGCGCTGTTTCATTGAGATAATTCGTTCATGGAAGATTTTCCAGTGTAACATAATGGCAGAGCATTTTCGGTTCTTCTCAGTGAGCGCGCTATAATTTTTAGTAAGGGTGAAATCAGATGGGGGTAGAGGGGGAGTTTTAAGCGCGTGGAAACAGGTCAGCAACGGAAATTTTCCGCTTGACCGTAAGTTCTAAATTTAGAAATGACCGTGGGCGATTCCTGGCACGTTGGTTGGTTCATAGATCGACCCGCTTAAGAACAAAGCCTAGCTATGACTCACGCGTAGCGTGGTCTGGGGTAATAAATAAGCGGGATTCCCTGGCAGAAGGGGGAGATTTTTTTGAACTTCTACGCCTTGGAAAAGAACTGCCGACTTATCTTTCAGAGCCGACTGCTCTTTCGAGAGAAATTCGTGCTGCAGATATTTTCCAGGCGTGGCAGCGAGGGCTACAGTAGTCCTACAGCTGGCTAGAAGTTCGCCGGTCTTCTCAGGAGAAGAAGAGTCGGCAGAGCCAGAAAAGAAAGTGGAGTGGTGACAAGGTGGTCACTGGTGCAAAAGTTTTGTACCCAAGAGAGAGCAGGGAGCTGGAAGCACAGACTTCTTCAGCAAGAACAGATGTTCTTACCAAAATTCGGAGCTAGTTACGCTCATGTTAAACACACACTGATCATAGGCGCAGGGCCTAAAAAGTGTCGTGAATTTCGGGCATAATAATCCCGACAGCCTTGAGCCCACGAGCAGGGTATCCGGGCTACTGCAAAGTAATAATTCGTCTATTTGGAAGCAGCAATAGACCACGTCCCGAGTTTAATTTACCAAGCAAGTCAGCAGCTACAACAGGTGGAGAAGAGGGGAAAGGGTTAACATCCCTCTTTACTGCACGAGATCGATAGAGAGAAGGAGAGTAGTGGAGGAGTCGTTTTCTGTAGGAACTAGGAGTGTCAGACAGACACTGAACATAACATTGGAACTCAGCAAGTCATCTGTAAGTTGTGTCGGAGGTGATAGAAGGGTTCTGGTCATGGACTTTGTGATAGTCAGAGAATATTTAGCCTTGTGATAGAGAATATTTAGCCTATAGTGGAGCAGCGGTGTAGGCACTTTATTTGTGTAGAGCCACGTCTGCAGACAGACGGACAGTAGGAGTTAGGGTGTGTTTACATGATATCAGGTTGATTAGGAGAAAGACGGATCTGGTGTTCGAGATCCTCCTTCACATGTTGTTGTATTACTTACCTTTCTTCCTTACAGGTTGAGGGGAGGGCGACTGTGGGGTTACCTTACCTAATCACTTGAAATTAATTGTTATGTTCTTTCCAGGTGTATGAACACGCATGTTTATTCTATTTTTGTAGTATGTTATATGAATTTTTTTGTGTGGTGTAAATAAAATCCATTGTAAATTTCCGGCTGGATCAGTCACTTACTTCAACCTATATGTTGTCTGTAAGTGGTGTCTGTGGTGTTAAGTATTAAACCTTATCCCAGTCTTGGTAGCTAGAGGTAGTGAGGTTATCGCAAAACATTACGTCACTTAGTGGCAAGGGAGAGTCAATTTCGGTTCTCGACCCTTGACGCCAATAGCCTCATCTCCCACAGTCACTGTTATTTTCTTCTGAAATCTATCTTCTTAGTCTTTCTTTCCACTAGAGTCTAGTCTATTTAGGTAGGCAACCTCTAGTCTTAAATCCACTTCGTGACATCACTCACTCACTCACTCACTCACTCACTCACTCACTCACTCACTCACTCACTCACTCACTCACTCACTCACTCACTCACTCACTCACTCACTCACTCACTCACTCACTCACTCACTCACTCACTCACTCACGCACGCACTCACTCACTCACTCACTCACTCACTCACTCACTCACTCACTCTTCCATATTTTTTAACATTCGCTCTGGTTAATCTGGAGTATGTTGATACTATCATCTGACCATCCATACAGTCCAGTCATACATCGATTCATCCATCAGTTAACTTATTACAATGTTGTCCTAAGTCAATCCACTTCTTTCCTAACCTGCAATCGACATATTCCTTCATTCACAAATTCTCTTGTCAGTCTGTCACCAGATAGCATTCATCCGATTAATTATTTTTCTACCTATTATTAAGCTACACTCCTCTCTACTATTATTTACCGGTCATTGTAGTACTCTTCGCACTTATCTAACGATATTATCTTCTTCTCGGGCTGACACCAGGTATTTTACCGGCTTGCCACCTTCCTGACCGGTTTATCTTTCCTTTGTGGCCGGTGGCGTTTAGCGAAGACAGGGATCAATGCCACCTTGACTTATTTGTTTAAGACGCTAGCGATAGATGTATTAGGCCGTCTATCCCCACACTAGATTGCAAAATTACTTCCGATCATCTGGTAGTGATAAAAACATATGGTCATTTAAGAGATAACGTGAGAGCGACGTGCAATGTACAGGTATTCCTCGCTTTATTGCGCTTCACTTTATTGCGCTTCGCAGATATTGCGCATTTTTCAAATTATTCATGTTTATTTATTAGAACGTGCCTTCTTCTTCCGTTAGATTTTCTCTCTCCACCAGCAAAAAAAAATTACGATTTGCTGAAGGCTCAGATGATGAAGATTAGCATTTTTTAGCAATAAAGTATTTTTAATTTTGCAATACACTGTTTTTTTTTAAGACCTAACGCTATTGCGCACTTAAATAGACATAGTTTTTTTTTTCCCCCCGTACGCCCGCTAATACTCGAGGCGAAATCTCAGGTTATTGTGTCTAACCTAATACTGATTTTACGTGAGTATCCCTTTTTTCTTGCACAGAGACAGGTGTCCCTCGCCATTCAGGCAGATACTCGCCGATTTCGGAGGTACCCATTAGAGCTGGGTCCGGCTCAGAAGCCGCCAGTCCCTGGTCGACGACACTTCTTCAAATGTCCTCGCCAGGTCTCGAGTTAATCCAGTCCAAATCCCGGTCGACGAAAATCTTCAAATGTTCTCGCCCGGGTTTGATCCTGGGTCACCCGGTCGCCAGCGCAGTGTGGTGACCACTACGATAGCGCGGCTCCAATAGACATAGTGTAAACATGATTTTAGGCTTTTATATGCACTGGGAAGCAAAAAAAAAAATGGTATGACCCGGTTTATTGCGATATTCGCTTTATTGCGGTGGTCTGTACCCGAACCCGCAATATCTCCGAGATATATATATATATATATATCTTGTCACAAGATGGATTTTGAGGCAACCTGTTTCCGATCCCTCTTTCACTATGGCAGCAATCAGTTACATTTTTGTACCGATTTTATTGCGATTTTTTCCGTGTCGTACCCTGTTCTTTCTCTGTTCACTGTAGCATATATTTTGTATTTTCCTTCTTACACCCTCTCAGAGATAAGTCATAACGTCTGTTTGTTACCCGTCCATTCCCTAAACATTTGCAGGAGCGGCTGAGATAATATTATCGACAACCATGTTAGTTAATATCGGCAGCTGCCGACATCAGACATCAGCTTAACACTAAATCGCCCCCCGAAAGTGTTTAATTGTTCATAAGGCTAGACTGCGCTCGTCGCCAAGCTGGTAATACGGGATGACACATTTTGGACAGAGAAGACTGACCTGGTTACTTTCGATAAAGTAATAAGATGCTACATCGTACACATATTGCTGAAAGAGTTTACCGATGTGTTTGTGATTTGGTACACAAGGTATCGGAGGTTTGATTGGAATCTGCGGAAGACATGACCTTTGCATCACGCGCAAAATTATTCCATGTCGGAATATTTTGAAATTACCCCACCCAACATTTATGTTTGAAAATGCTTTTGCTTAGCTTCATAACAAACAGATGCGGGACAGGACAGTGAATATAACCTGACGCATTTCAGTGTTAAGACACTGTGAGATTCCCGCTTGCCAAGACAAAATCAGACCCTCTCAGAGTAAAGCCTAGAATTCAGAATTTCAATTTATCAGACCGGACTTTATGGAACAATCTTGAAGGACTTACATAGCACAGGAAAACCATTTTAATAAGGAAGGCTGAGGAAACTGAAACACACGGAGTCATAAAGGGAATTATCTTATAAAAGTAACGACCCCCAAGAACAAGTGTAAGAGGCCTAATCAAGTGCCTTAACTTCATTCATCTGAGCAAAAAGTATGTGAGCAGGATTGGCGTAAGTTGTCGATAATCCCAAGTTCGATATGGAGCAGGGAGGAAAAAATGAAAGAAATAATGTACATTCTAAGTATAAAACAGTTTCAAACCAGTGTAGATGTCTATGTAAACATATTCACTTTAAAGTTAATGAAAGTTACAAACTTTTCAATCAGTGCAACATTAAATGAAAACAGATTTCGTTTATATTGTGAACACTTTTTCGAACAGTGGAGATGTAAATGTAAATATATTCTATCTGTACTATTAACATTTTCATTTAAATGTAAAGAAAGTTTCTCTCGAGGGATTAAATTTAATTCTCATCGAGGGTAAATTCTGAGTTAAATAAGATGGTAGAATAGGAGAAATGGGACACATGAGTATGTGTCCATATATACATGGAGAACAACAAAGACAACTACCACAAGCTACAGACTTTCATAAATGGGTGCTTGCGTAGAATAGAAGGATTAAAATGGTATGACAAGATTACCAAAGTGTAACTGATGACAAGAACCAGACAAGTGCCAGTGGAACAAGAGATGAGAAGAAGACGATGGCGATGGATAGGACACACACTGAGGAAACCTGTTGATAGAATTACAGGGCAGCCCTTGCTCTGGAACCCCCAGGGCAAGAGAGGCAGACGTAGACCAAGAAGCACACGGAGAAGAGAGCTGGAAACAGAGGTGAAAATAATGAGGAGAACGTGGAAAGAACTTGAGATATGGCACGTGACAGGAGGAATTGGCATGTGTTTGTTGAAGGCCTATGCTCCTGTGGGATTGGATGGTTATGAATGAATAAAGTTTGTGTCGGGAAACGCATTACTCAGGACAGTGTTTCGTTTCTATTCTTTTACCATAGTTGTTGGTGGTGGTACCTGTGAAGGTACTAATCTCTGGAACAAAGTGAGGGTAGAAGTAGACTGACGTAGAAACGCGGGACCAGCTTGGCAGAGACTCCATGATTGTTCTGGAAACGTGCTGCACCTTTAAGCTTAACCAGAGACGTGAGAACTCTAGTGACCTTTCTGCACAGCACTCATCAGTGGGAGCAGAAACTACTATTGGCAACTAAGTGAAACGTATAAGCTGCCAAAGTGAGTTTTTTTTTCCATAAAACCTACTATCATTCAATGATGAACTTTTTCTTTTAAACTATTCAATTATTTTAACCCTTGTTAAAACTAAATGGTTATTACATCTATTATTTGTTAACTTCGATTTAATAATCTTAAATGTACTTTATGTTTGTCTCAGTCAAACGTACTAAACACACTCTAAACAGAGCTATACCAGAATAATAAGAATTCCACTGAGAAAATCAGAGTTGGGGGCTTGACAAGCTGATAAAAATAAATAATTGCTTAATCCTTCACAAAAGTTGTCTGCAGATCAAAGAATTAACGTACTCAGCCAATGTAGCATTTTTTTTTCGCTTTTCTGATTATCTTGTGAAAACTCCCGTGGGATAGAAGCGTCATTACCCTTCTATGCCGAGAGTAATCTTGTGCAAAAGTAGACACATTTGAAGCCCCTATTAGATACTCTTGAGTTTTAGCCACTGTTGGATGTGGCCTTCAAGGCAAATGGCAGTGTTTCAAAATATGTGGCATGGCCACTTAGCCAAAGTGTTTTAAAGATGTGGTATAACCACTCAAGTGTGATAGTGCATAACTAGGAAGTTATATTTAAAACAGAAATAAAGAATGTATAAGGACCCTTGAGTCTGAAAATATAAGACGGCAATATTAGCCGCAATAATTTATGATTAACGTAAGTCGTAAAATATGAAACGCAGTTAGAATATGTAGGGCTGATTAAGCCTGGCTTTGAATGCCAAAGTAAATTAAATATTAGACAGTGTATCTAATAGAACTAGCGGAATGTTTAATTCTATATATAATATATATAATATAATATATAATATATATATATATAATGTGAACTATATTACGTAAGTATTGTCTGTGGTTCATGATGGAAGAATGAATCCTTATTAAATTATTTGATCGTCTGTTCTGTGTTCAACCCGGTATCGATATTGATTACAACCTTGGATTCTTTTGATACTTCTTTCAAGTAATTGCATTTTAAACGTGCTTTCAATAAAAGTTCATATATATTTGAATGACCATGTTATTTATATCGTTTCATTTCATGTTACCAGTGTGACAGTGTGTGTATTCATTTGAAGGTCAATGGTCATTCTTCATAAAAACAGTCATAACTGGAACCTTGAATACGTTACTGAATAAGACCAGTTTTTGACGACATAATAATTTAATAAGGATTCATTCTTCCATCATGAACCACAGACAATACTTAATATAGTTCACATCAAGAGCACTGGATACATTATAGCGTAGAGTCTATATTTTCAGAGACATTGCATGTCCGATACATTATCGTTATAATTAACGTTCGATTATATTTCCACCAAAACTGTTTGGCATAATTCTTGTATTTATACAGAATTAAACATTCCGCTAGTTCTATTAGATACACTGTCTAATATTTAATTTACTTTGGCATTCAAAGCCAGGCTTAATCAGCCCTACATATTCTAACTGCGTTTCATATTTTACGACTTACGTTAATCATAAATTATTGCGGCTAATATTGCCGTCTTATATTTTCAGACTCAAGGGTCCTTATACATTCTTTATTTCTGTTTTAAATATAACTTCCTAGTTATGCACTATCACACTTGAGTGGTTATACCACATCTTTAAAACACTTTGGCTAAGTGGCCATGCCACATATTTTGAAACACTGCCATTTGCCTTGAAGGCCACACAACGACTCTCGTTACTATGTCTAACGCGTCATGCATCGATATACGCGGTATATTTCATTTATTTATTCAGCCGAGGTGTTTCATGGTGCAACCATCCGAATCGAGCTCAAACCCAGATGCTTGCAAACCATGCAACAATCCTCAACATCATATATATATATATATATATATATATATATATATATATATATATATATATATATATATATATATATATATATATATATATATATATATATATATAAAATTGGGGATGTAGGTCAAGATGGCGGCGTGGTAGGCCGCACTTTTGTGTTGTGTATTTCATGTCGTCGTTTTGGAGTCTGCATCAGTGGTAACAGCCCTTATTAAGGCTGTATGAGTTTGTAGTGTGTTTGGCTTTTTCTGGATTATGTTGCTAAGTATTTTAAAGATGAAAACATCAAGTTTGCCTATCATGTGAGTTCGCTGTTTGTGTTGATACAAGTAGCCAAGATGGCGGTTTTGTGATGTGTCGATCGGACAGTGTTTCAAAAACATTACAGATTTATTGAGGGCTATTGTTACTGCTCCAGGTACATTTTTGTATGTACCTGCAAGGATACTTGGAGAGGAGATGGGCACCGCCAAGCAAACCTCTTGCCCACTGAAATGCTATGATGGAAAGTCAACTCAGTAATAATTTGCCGGATCGGCCGATGCCCGGATTAACAACGACCGCGCTCTCATTGCCCCTTGAGAGTGATAAGTCAGCGAATGGGGTAAAAACACCTGTTTTGAAACTTCCAAGAGAAAGTTTTGTTGTTGGAACTTGGAATGTACGCACGCTATATGCGTGTGGAAAAGTCAAAGAACTAACACATGAACTTGTTAGATACTCGTGGGACATCCTGGGCCTAGCAGAAGTCAGATGGACAGGATTAGGTGAATCAATAACGGATGATGGTCACAAAATTTGGTTTAGTGGAGATGAGTCTAAACATCAGCGTGGAGTAGGTTTTATCGTACATAAAGATAGATTGAACTCTGTCATCAGCTGCACCCCAATAAATAGCAGGCTTATCACCATTCGTATTGCAGCACATCCAAAGAACATCTCCATCATACAGGTATATGCCCCCACTACTGACTATGAGGATGAGGCAATTGATACATTTTATGACAATCTGGATGAAGCAATTAAGAAAATTCCAAAGAAAGATCTTCTCATCGTGTTAGGTGATTGGAATGCTAAAATAGGGCCAGATGCATACGGTCACTGGGCTGGTACAGTGGGGAGATTTGGGACAGGTGAAACTAACGATCGAGGACTAAGGCTACTAGAATTTGCCAACAAGTATAAACTAACCATTGCAAATACACTATTTCCTCATAAGTTATCAAGAAGAACAACGTGGCATGCCCCAAAAACTGAGATACATGGCCAAATTGATTTTATTCTTGTATCCAAAAGATTCAAGTCCAGTATTAATAAAGCCAAGACTAGGACTTTTCCTGGCGCCGACATTGGTAGTGATCACGACATGGTATTGATGACGCTCAAGCTTAAACTTAAAAAGAACTATAATCAAAACAGATGTTCTCAGTTAAGATTCAATTTAGACAAACTGAAAGATCCAGAAATCGCGGGAATCTTTGAGGCAACTGTTGGAGGAAAATTCGCACCTCTCAACTTTTTGGAGGATGATATCAACTCAATCACAGAGAACATAAAAGACGTGCTCATTGAATCAGCAACAGAAATACTTGGTAAAAGAAAGAAAATAAACAAACCATGGGTTACAGATGACATTCTGAAGTTATGTGATACACGGCGGGAAATGAAAAAGGTTAAGAAAGAGGTTCCTGAAGCAGCATGGCAATACAGTATGGTGAATAAAAATATTAGGAAGAAAATGAAACAGGCCAAAGAAAAATGGGTAGCTGATCAATATGAGTCCATTAATACGGGGCTAATAAAAGGTAACAGCAAGGCAGCTTTTGACACATTAAGAAAACTATCAAAACCCCAACAGCCCAGGGTAACTGTCATAGAAGATAGCAATGGGGCTCTGCTCAATGAAAAAACAGCTGTAATGAGAAGATGGACAGAATATTGTAAAGAATTATATAACTGTAAACTTGACACTGACTTAGGCATATTAAACAACATTAAGTGCGAAAACAGGGAACTCGGAAATGCAGCAATATTACGGGAAGAAGTGGAAGAGGCTATATGTTCGATGAAAGGAGGGAAGTCACCGGGTGTGGATAATATCCCAGCAGAGCTCTTGAAATATGGAGGACCAGATATAGTAAAAATCATGACAACAATTTGCCAGAAGATATGGAGTACAAAAAAATGGCCAAAAGAATGGACGCAGTCATTAGTAATACCGCTTCCAAAGAAAGGAAATCTAAAAATGTGCAAGAACTACAGAACCATTAGCCTTATTAGTCATCCAAGTAAGGTGATGTTAAGGATACTTTTGAACAGAATAAAACAGAAATCAGAAGAAATCTTGTCAGAGGAACAGGCTGGCTTTAGACCAAAAAGAAGTACCTCAGAACAAATCTTCAATATTAGATTACTTATCGAAAAACATCTTTGCAAAAAGCATCGAGTCTGGCAAGGCTTGGCAAGTAATGAGAAAATTTTTTTTGATACCAAAACATAGATATCATTGAAGCACTAGGCAGTTCAAGCAACGACATTGGAATTTTTCAAAACAACTGTAGGAGTTCGGCAGGGATGTATCCTGTCCCCAGTGCTCTTTAATATTTATCTAGAACATATTATGCAGAGGCTCTCTACGATTATAAATCAACCATATCGATTGGAGGCCGACCTCTGTGCAACCTACGTTTTTGCTGATGATATTGATCTGATAGCTGGATCAGAATCAGAACTTCAAGACCTTACCTCTAGACTGGAGAAAGTAACAAGAACGTATGGGATGGAAATTAATATAGAAAAAAGCAAGATATTGGTGAATAGCCATAAGAAACATGTTCCGACCAACATTACGTTAAATGGGCAAACGTTAGAAGAAGTTAACACCTTTAAATATCTCGGGTCCACTATATGCAGTGATGGAAGATCAATTAAAGAAATCAAGACAAGACTTGAGATGGCCTCAGCTGCCATGACAAGGTTGAATGTGATCTGGAAAAGTAACATCAGTTTTCCTGTGAAGATCAAATTATACAAATCACTTGTATTATCTATTCTCTTGTATGGGTGTGAGAGCTGGACACTGACTGCAGATACGGAGCGAAGGATTCAGGCTTTCGAGCATAAATGTTATAGAAGAATTTTGCGCATTTGCTATAAAGAGCACAAAACAAATGTCTATGTTAGAGAGAAGATAAACACCTATGCAGGCCACCAAGAACCACTTTTGTCAACAGTGAAACGTCGAAAGCTTGCCTGGTTTGGGCATGTAACTCGTCATGACTCCCTTTCGAAAACGATCCTTCAGGGAACAGTCGAAGGTAAACGGAGAAGAGGAAGGCAGAGAAAATCCTGGGCTGATAACATCAAAGAATGGGCAGGACACGGTTTTTCCACACTTGTACGCATTGCTGAGGATAGAGAGCAGTGGAGGACCCTGTCTGCTGATGCTTCCACCATGGCACCCCTACGACCCATGACCGGTTACGGGCTGAGATGATGATATATAATTCAATCTATTCATCTATTCGTTTATCTACCACCCCCTCCTATTCACACAATCATCCTTCCATTTAGCCACACATTAATTCATCTACCCATGCCGTCCCATCCGTTTGGTCAATCTATTCATTTAACCATCCATCCCTCTACAAATCCACCCTTCTGTACTTCACTCCGTTAATTCTTCCCATTGTCAAATAATTTTGTTTGCTCTCTTTTCCTCTCCGGCAGTATTGAACTACCTTTATTGTGCGTATTAATTATGTACCCCATTCGATTGTCGGCACATTCTATTTTATTATTTTGAATAATACAGTAAGGACACTCCATATCCCCTGAGTTATATGAAATATACGCTCAGGGAGAGTAAAAATTCAGAGAACAGATTCGGTTGATGGACAGCGGGTGTGACGAAATCAGTCGTGCAATTTTTATAACTCTGATCCACTCCGGCAGTACCATTTCATTTCTTAACTTTTCTCTTTCATCGGCCAATTCTTTGGCACATTTTACGCCCTACATTCTTTTACTGTGATCACTCCCCAGACGTATTTACGTTCCGCCAGATAAACTGTGGTATTATCGTAACAATACCCAGATATTCTCACCGGTCAGCGGTAATACGTTTATCTCATGAGTCGCCGGCCACCTTTGATAGGAGACGATCCTTGTTTGACACAATATTGTCTCGTACGATGATGAATAGGAAGCCAATATTGTCTGTCTGAGCGAGCTGTCTGAGGTGTGCGAAAACACAGACATCAATAAGATAATAGCTTTTGCCGGGCCATTCCTGTAAGATTATTACACATAATCTGTCTGGGAAGACGATATGGACGGAAGGTAGCATCTGGCCATCAAAGAGTTCAGAGATTTGTTTGTGAGTTGGCGGAAATATTACGTCTTATTATAAAGAGGTCACGCGTTGGAATATTAAATTTAATATGTTAAACACGCGGGGGAGATTTTGAAATTAAACACTCCAACCCAGTGCTAAAGAGCTTACCAATGGTTCTATTTGAGAGCCGGAATACACTTTGGTTCTCATTGGCAAGTTTTCCAGGAAGTACAATCTGGGATTTGAACTGAGAATGAGAGATATAATCTAGCGAAACCAGAGACACAGATCAGAGACTGCATCGCATCGTCAAATGAGCAGATTTCCAGAAGCCAGTGATTCATCGGACTCATCATCCAACTTTAGAATACCATACTTATAAGTGACAGATCGAGTATTTGGGCAACTTTGAAACTTACAAGTAAATCCAGCATATTTAAATACAAGACTAGAAAAACGTAAGGGACTAGTACTTTAAAAATATCAAGACTGGAAACTTAGGAATTGGATCACCCCGTCATAAGAAATATTTTCCAAGCGATTTGCAGAACACCAGTCAAAAAAGGAATCAAAATATTTTCCAGACCAAGTGATTCACAGAACACCCCGTCATAAGAGGAATTTCTCAGGCCAAGTGATTCGAGAGCATATAACCTTCTTCTTCTTCTTCTTCTTCCTCGTTCGTCCTGAAAAGGACGTTGGTTGCGTTGTGTCTGTTTACAGCGGAGCTGCAATATCTGCGCCTTTCGGCCGGCACATCCGACTTCAGCACGGCATTTTTTGAGACCTTGTTTGCCTTCCCTCTTCGATCCCTACTCTCTCAGCCAGACTGCAGTGATGCAGCCTGTTTCCAGGACCACCACGTGGAGGTGGAGTAGGGTCTTGGTCAGCTCTGGTTCGCTGACCCTGACGCAAGCAGTCAAGCTATGAGTCGCTGACTGCATTCTCTATTGCTGCGTCTTTGGGTCCCGCATATAACCTAAATTGCTCGTGTCCATTCTAACCTGTGCGAGGAGGTTGTGTTCCCATCGTGTCGTGACCAGGTAACTTGTACAAAACGTGACCAGAGGCAGACAACGAGCCAGAACGTGAGTTCGTCCCACAGACCACACGCTCAAACTGAGACGGAAGTCGGAGCGTGCCAACTTCGCAAGCCAAGAAATGCCGTTTCTCACGAGGCACTACAGGAGAGGATCATTAAGATCACTCAGATGTCTGGAGGTGAGGCCTCGCTCAGGGCCCTACCCGACGATAAAGTGATCGGTATCCTCGAGGCAATAACGGGTAGGAGGAGTATAATTAGAGTTACATGACACGAAAAAAGGGTTATAATAGCTCTAAATATCACCGAGAAGACAAACGAACTGATGGTCGAACTAGAGTCCGGCCACAAAGAAGTCCAGCTGCCCCACCAGATTAAAGTTACTGTGGAGATCCACAAGAAAACCAAAAAGATAGTTGTAAGAGGGGTCGACAACAATTGGTCTACACAAGAAGTCCACAGCCGCCTGCAAACAGAAAACAAGAATATCAAAATAACACAGGTTGAAAAACTGAAGACATGGGACAAGAAGGACACAAACCTAGTTATCCTAACTATTGAAGGGACTTCAAGACCAAGTCAACTAAACCTAGATGATAGATGTCGAGAAACAGAAGAGTACATCCCACCTGTTATGCAGTGCTGAAACTGACAGCAATTTTCGCACACTAAGAAAACTGCAAGAGAGAGAGAGACAGTTTTCCGGGACTGTGCGGGAAGTCACTCATACAATGAATGTCCTCACGCGAAAAGGGATACCAGCTATAAATTGTGCAACTCCAACAGAACCTGCGCAAACTGTCTCGCGAACCACGGCGCAAGATACCGTGGCTGTCCGATCTTCCATGAGACAAAGGCCATACTGAAGGAATCTGTAACCAAAAACGTCTCCTTCAGAGAAGCAAGACACCTAGTGGCTTCAGGTGGCACTGCTAAACAGGAACAGCACATAGAGAACCCAAGTAATAAAACTTACCACAGAGGTGCGAGACATAAAACAAAAAACTCAAAGTCGAGAAGAACAGGCAGCACAACGAAGACACAGATACCATAAGAGACGAAACAATAGGAGCCTTACAGAGCGACCAGGCAGTGTTACAGGACAATGAAATCAATTCAGCACCAAATAGAAGTCAACATCGCCAAACTCGCAGAGCTAAAGTAGGAGAACGAAGAAGTCCTCAAAAGAATTGAAAAAGAGAGAAGGATAATCGAGGATATCGTAACAAAAAAGCAATCAAGGAAGAGAAAGAAGCAAAGAAACCATAGACAAAATAATTACCGAAACCCTAGAGGAACGCCTTCCAAAAAGCAATCAAGGAATAGAAAGAAGCAAAGAAACCAAAGACAAAATAATTACCGAAACCCTAGAGCAACTCCTACCAAATATAATAGAGACAGTCATAAACAACATACAGCCGAAAAAGATAACAACGAGATGGGACCAAACAGGCAGCTAGCGGTCCTTTTCAGGACTAGGAACGTGCTACATCGAAGAAGTTAACGCCCTATATACCCCAAATATAACCGTTTTGGTTGAACAGGTTATAACGGCAAAATAATAGAAGGAAAGGAAAAAAATAAAAAAATAAAGTGGAAAACACACAGAGAAGTTTTACACAGTGGACGGAAGGAGAGAGCATAGTTACATCTTCATGTTCCGATCTGTATCTAGTGACAGACTGCCTTACCAAAACAAGTCCAACTTAGTGTATTTCTGAAAAGACCAGAGGGTGAGTAGGAATTGCTATATATATATATACATATAAAACGCACCACCTGTATAATCAAGGAACAGAGTGTGAAATGTAAATATAAGTGTTTACAAGTTTACATATTTGGAATCTTTATTCATTTTCCTATGAATCCATGCTGGTCATTAATTTGTACATTTGATTGTTATGAAATTCATTGCATTCTGTGCAGGCAAGGGAGAAAACCAAAAATGCAACCAATAAAAAAATTCATTCACACTATCCTCAGTATCTGGTATGTCCACCGTGTGCTTGTAAACAAGCTTGG
Organism: Oreohelix idahoensis; assembly: GCA_024509875.1. Taxonomy (NCBI): domain Eukaryota; kingdom Metazoa; phylum Mollusca; class Gastropoda; order Stylommatophora; family Oreohelicidae; genus Oreohelix; species Oreohelix idahoensis. The sequence goes on along the minus strand of JAMPIV010007630.1, from coordinate 12,841 downwards.
CAACGGCTCCGCATGGAACGCACAAGTCTCTGAAGGAAATTCCGGGGAATCAAGTCCCATTCACGTGTAAGAGCAGCTTCGAGCTGTTGCAGATTAGCTGGAGAACCTTGCCTGTAGACTCTGCGTCCAAGCTCGTCCCACAGATGTTCTATAGGGCACATGTCTGGTGACAGGGCAGGCCAATCAATCGTCACAATGTTCTGGTGCTGTAGATATTGCTGCGTAAAGCATGCGGTGTGCGCACGTGCGTTATCCTGCTGGAGAAGCTGCAAGTCTGGATAATTTGTGAACGCAGGAGCAACCAATGCAACCAGAACCTCATCTCGATATGTCACAGCATTAACATTTCCACGGAAGACGTGAAGAGGCAAGCGATGGTGAAAACTGAATCCTCCCCAAATGTGAATACTGCCACCTCCAAATCGGTTGTGCTGACGAACACAGCAATCTGCAAAGCGCTCTCCACACCGTCGCCAAATCCGCATACGTCCATCAGCAAAGGATATATTGAACCTGCTCTCGTCTGTGAATAGGACAGCATTCCACTGCAGTCTAGTCCATCTGACATGTTGCTCTGCCCATTGCAGGCGCTGCTGACGATGTCTGTGAGTCAAGTTTGGCCCAACATAAGGTCGTCTTGCAGTAAGGCCTGTATCTCTGAGTCGTCGTATGACTGTCATTCGAGAGACTTGCCCATGTCTACCCACTATTGCTCTTGGTATTTGACTTGCCGGGAGAGAACGATTCCTTAGGTGACTCAGCACAATATGACGATCTTGCGCAGGGGTAGTAACTCGTGGTTGGCCACTCCGAAGTCTATCCAGGGCACTGCCAGTGGTTCCGTAACGTTCATTGAGACATACAATAGTGCTGTGGTGGCAATTCATCCTTCTGGCAATGGCCTGCGAGCTCATTCCGGTCTGCAACATACCAATGGCTCATTGGCGGTCGGTTTCAGATTGTCGTGGCATTTCAAGCACATGTACTGGGTGTTTTGTCTCAACGGCCTTTTTATACCGAGTATACTGCCACAACGCGTACACATTTTCAGGGTCATAGCTGTAGGAAATCGTGTTGTGGGACCGAGCATCGTTCGGATAATCAAATTTCGGATAATTGGATTACATGATGTATCGAGTACATGTACACACATTTCTAAAAATAATTAACAATCACAAGGAAAATACACTATAAAACATATTTACTTGTACTGTAATAATAATACCCACACTGTATTAGATCACTGTATCACCAAAATCTTTCATTACACTGCAGTGCATGTACTACTTGTATTAATTATTTTTGTTAAGAAAGAGAAATGTTTTCAAAATAACATTACAAACAATTCAAAACCAGGCGCAACTTACGTATACATGTACTTGCACAGATGTAGCCCACTATTTAAAATAATGAGGAATCCTCTTTTGCGCCAAACTGGATAGTCTGCTTTTGGCTGCTAAGTCCCGCATTCTCTTCAACAGCAGAAGCTGTGTAGGACAGCTGTCATCTTCTTGCTCGTACCAAGCCATCGCTGTTTCTAGTGCTATAAAGGCCTCTTCAGGACTTGGTCGACGTTTTGGGTTTTCTTCATAATCTACAAGTACATCATGTACTTCTGAGGAGTCTTCATCATCGGTCACTACATGTATTTGGTTTTCTTCTTGCACAAAAGACAAAATTTCTTCGTCATTCAAAAACTGAAAACCAGAATCATTATCATCTTCTAGCCACATGTGTGCATCATCTTTGTCACAGTCCGAAAATCCGGGCATTGCTTGAAACAGTTCCACAACTTCATTTATACAATCATCATTTGTGTCCACTGCAGTAGTTTCATTTCCTCCTTTTTTCCCAAGCAATCTATTCCAAGCCTTGTTGAGATTATCTTGTGACAGGGTGGTCCAAGCATCAGCTTACATATAGCAGCAGTCTTTGAGATTAAGCTTTTTTTTAAAACGCCACCACACTTTCTTCATCTTCAGCCAACAATAAACGACGCAGGACTTCCTTCTTGTACATCTTTTTAAGCTTTGCTATAACACCCTGATCCATTGGTTGAATCAGTGCTGTTACATTGGGAAGCAGAAAAATTACTTTAAAATTTGCATCAACTGCATTCAATGTATCCGTCTCTGGATGAGATGGTGCATTGTCCAGTAGAAGAATTACTTTTCCAGTTTTCTTTTCTTGTTCTTTCAACCTCTTCACATTTGGGATGAACTGATTTGTATACCAATCAAGAAATATTTCACTATTCATCCAAGCACTCTTCTGTGCTTTGTAGCACAATGGGAGACATGTCACATTCTTTAAACAACGTGTTTTTTTGGCTTTGCCGATCATTAGCACCGGTAAACGATGACTTCCACTGGCATTCGCGGCTACCAAAATTGTTACTCTCTCTTTGCACTTTTTAAACCCAGGGGCAGCTGCTTCGCGCTGAGATGCAAGTGATTTTTGAGGCAATGATTTCCAGTATAAGCCAGTCTCATCGGCATTATACACATCATCGAGTAAATAACCTTCTTCTTCCAAAAAAGCCAAGAATGTTTCTTTAAAATTTTCAGCGGCAGTTGCATCGCTATATGAAGATTCCCCTTGAATCTCCAATTCTCGTATGCCATGACGAGATTTAAAGTTTCTTAACCATCCCTGGCTAGCCTTAAAGTCAGGAGGACCGTCAAGTTGACTGTTAAACTGAAGTGCCTTTTCACACAATAGAGAGCCAGAGATAGGTTCCCCTTTGCTTCTTCTTTGTACAAACCATATATACAAAGCCTCTTCCAATTTCAAATCTTTCGCATTTCTCATGGTTTTATGTTTCTTCGACCCATTTTCACTATCCAATTTCGATGCAAAACTCATAATTTTATCCTTGTTACTTTTGATGTCAGAGACGGTAGCTTTCTCAACATTGAAAATCCTCGCAAATGAAGACACAGTTTCACCTTTTCCTAGTCTCTTGATAATTTCTGTTTTCGTTTCAATTGACAAAACATTGCGGTTCCTTTTATATGCTTTAGGCCTACTGGAAGATGCCAGGTCGCACAGAGAAATACGTGTACACCAAAATTATTCTGCTGTAGTAGCAGACACAATTATTTTAAGTTGAACTGTCTGTTTAGCCAGTGTTCTGCCTAGAACTCACACGTACACTGGATTGGTAAACCAGATATTAACGGACTTTATGATCTAACTGACTTCATGTACGTAAGCGACCGTCCATTAGCCCATCTCATTGTCTACAAATTGTTCGCACACATTTGAAGCTTGCCGCATCAAAAGATTCAGAACTGTAGTCTAACGTGACTGGTGGAGACTGATTTTTTTTTTTTCTGGAAAAAGTGTTCGGATAATTGGATGTTCGGATAATTGGGGTTCGGATAAATGGAGTTCTACTGTATTTTAAATAGTTATTTCAGGATGTGAATAAAATTCATTGTGTAACGACATAAGTGATCATACCATGGATAAAGAATGATATATCAGAATTTATTTGATGGGTGATAAATAATTAAATAGTTATTCCAGGGGTGAATACAATTTATTGTATAACTACATAAGTAATCATACCATGTATGAAGAATGTATCAGAACTTATTTGATGGGTGAAATCCAAACTATATACCCACAGTGTTAACTATAAGTCTTGTAAACATGTTCGGAAGGATCCTGCTACAGTAGTTGACAATTTCAGCACTTTAATAGCTGACTGGAAGGACTATAAGTACAAGGGACTATGTCATTATATCAGTGATTAAATTAATTGATCTATATTATTATGTACATTATTATGTATATTATTATGTAACTGCAAGGTAGACATCTGTGTATACTGACAAGATACCATTAACACATGTGGCATCTTATACACGTGCATAAACTGATGACACTCACACCCACCACACTTAGTCGAGTGGAACTCATAAGTAGAGACTATCCACAGGCTATGTGATTGTTTCAGGTTTCGGTCGAGAATACTGACCTCAGAAGTCAGAAGTGTACACCACAAAGTGTTATCCTGCAAAACAACACGGAACACCGCAGTGGGTCACTCATATGTGTTGATATCCATTAGTAAATTGGGCAATCAGAAGAGGCTGTGTATCTCAAATGTGTGCAGCTTCAGTCGTTACTGTCAGGGACCAGTGCTGTCTATCCGCCAGAACATTAACCAAGGACATTGAGCTAAGTGACCAAATTCAAGAACTTTGAGAGCAAAATTATGTGAGATAGCGTCAAGTGAAGACAGAAGTTTTATCAAAAGTCAGTTACCAGACTACTACTTAAACACTGACCTTCTTACAAGCGTAAACATTCATTGTGTATTGGGACTTTAATGTAAATACAATTCCTATAAATATTTTTTTCATTCTAACATTTAAAGATAAGAAGAAGAGAAAAGAAATCCATATATATAAATTGATTGAAATGGTATTTTAGACTTTGTTAATTACCCACTGTTACAATTCAAGTTTATTGGGAATTACATTGTTCTTATTTTCATAGCATAGGGTAGTTGTTAACGAAAGGGAATCTAATTTTTACCACCGGGACAGGAGTACTTTACAACCTTTACTACACCTGTGTTATCCATACACCCGTACTCATTTCTGGGACTATGATATATCCTATAGTTCTTTATTCCTTCGTGAACTATCATCGTCTATCCACAAGACAACCTATCACTCAGATTATTGAGACCTTTACTAAATTCGTTACACGTCACAAGAGGAATTTCTCAGGCCAAGTGATTCGAGAGCATATAACCTAAATTGCACGTGTCCATTCTAACCTGTGCGAGGAGATTGTGTTCCCAAAAGTTACTTTGGGGTAAGTTGTGAACATGTATTTTACAAATGTGAATTTGACATGTTTTTCTTGCTTAAGTGGTTATATATGAGGCTGGCAACCTCAACGTGTGAAAATAGTTTATTTATGAACCACTACAGCAAGCGCTGTTGAGTGTTTCAGGCTAGTCGTTCGAAAACCTGACAGCAGAGGTGACCCTAGACTCCGACTGGAGCAGTAATGAGTGATGTTTATATCACATGTGCCTGAAGTGTATCATATCATTTTGTGAGAATATATAACTCGTTAATGTTAGTTCAGGCACAAATCATTATTCGCGCTGTCCAGACACATTTTCACAGTTTAATACCCAGAAGAGTACTGGTGATTTTTAATCATCTTTCTTGAGCTACGCGGTGTACTCAAGAATTTAATTCTTCTGAGAGATTAACATTGGTGGGTGGGCAGCGAGAGGATGCGCCTGTTAAACTTCCAACTCAGTGTACTTAGCAGAGGCATTTGTTCGTTCTATGTTTTCAAAAAAGTTCTTGGTTACAAGCTATCAGACGGTTTGAAGTACGAACGTTACTACGCCGCTAGTGTGAGAGAAGAGTATCAACACTGACCGCCTACATTGGACGAGTTATGTGGAGAAGTGCACTCATCACCAGAAAGAAGGGACGGAAACCACGGTGACAAGACTCACCTAGATCAGTTAAGTCTTGATTAAAAGGCATCAGCAAAACAGACTTTTATCACTCCCCTATTAAGTCTCTATGATCTAAAACTTCACCAATCTTTCCATATTTTTGTTAACCCGTTAAAGACGAATTCACTATTAAATTTGTTACATGTTATTTTAAAACTAAACAAACATAGTTGATTCAGTTATTACATGTATGAAAGCAAACGTATAAGCCAGAATATTTAATATATATATACATCTAGACATATATTTACCTCTAAACAGAGCTATACCATTATAAGAGGAAATTCACTGAATTAACTCAGCTAGGGGCTTGAACGGGCTAAAAACCGTTGCTTAAATCCTTCACAAAAGGCGACGGATCAGATATAAGTTAACAATTGTTCAGCCCAATGCAACATTGTTCTTGACTTCTGAAAATATCTTGTGAATCCTCCCTTAAGGTAGAAGCGTCATTCCCCTTCTATCTACATCTCTGCCAAGAGTAATCTTGTGCGAAGGTAGACACCTCTGTCGACCCATTTAGATACTCATGAACTTTGGCCACTATTGGACCACTACTGCAAAGCAGGGGAGGCAATTCGTGCCAGCGGGAAAAGCGCCTGATTAATATCAGGAAAACAAAGACTTAGCAGCGGAATTTGTTATTTTATTCCCTCTACAGTTAGTAATACGAGTTTACGAGACCATGTGAGGTACGATAACAGCTATACTGCTGTTCTGTGGTTCAAAGCTTGCGATCGACACTTGAAACTTACGTTCAACGAGTTGTGCAGATACTTGATTTGACCAGGAGAGGTGTCCTCGCCACAGAAACGAATTTACGGAAACAGAAGCATCAACACTTCAACAATTTGGAAGCTAAGTGACATTTTTAGCAGGCCAACACAACAGAACTTAATGATCTATATTCCAGGGAGAGGTGCACACGGATGAATCAGCATCTTTAATATATCTATATTTACATCTATAGAGCCTAATTATAATAAGAATTTCACTTTTAATTCAGTTGGGGGGGTTGAACGAGCTAAATTAAATTATATAATACATCTTCACAAAAGTTTTCGGGCAGATAAAAAAAAAATTAACATTGCTAAGACACATTCAGCATAGTTCTTGACTTCTAAAATATCTTGTAAAACTCCCTCAAGGTAGAAGCATCATCATCCTTCTATCTGCATCTCTGCTAAGAGTAATCTTGTGCGAAGGTAGATACCTTCGAAGACTCACATTAGTTACTTTAGGTTTTGACCATTGTTGGACCATCACTGCAGAGCAAAGGGGAGGCAACCAGTGACAATCATCCAATTACCTTTTTGTCCAATAACTTACCCGTCCATTCAGTCATCTGTCAGTCCCGCATTCTGTCCACCCAACCGTCCACAATGAGTTCTTCAGTTCATCCTTCATCTATTCATCTATCTGCCAGTACATTATACCATCCGCATATCCGTCCACTAATGAGTTCTTCTGTTCATCCTTCATCTATTCATCCATCTGCCAGTACATTATACCATCCGCCCATCCGTCCACCAACGAGTTCTTCAGTTCATCCTTCGTATATTCATCTATCTGCCAGTCCATTATACTCTCCGCTCATCCGTCCACCACTCAGTTCTTCAATCCATCCATTCATCCCTAGTGTTTTCCTCCTCTCATTAACCAAAATCTCAGTTGGACCCTCACAAAGCAGAACAAACATGATAGCTACGACAGACAACCGAAGACCTTATCTATCAGTGCGGCCTAAACAAATCTGGACAGCTCACAAACTGTAACACGCTACTCAACCTTGTCGTTAAAATTACAGAACCTGGGAGTCTTAGCCTGTTGAGAGAACATTTCACGACATCGATTTTAAAGCCTAAGATAAGACCGCCGTTGACCGCCTCCAAAGGAAGGGAATGAGGAAAATATTGTTAAAATAAACAAACGGAGATAAAGCGCGCGCGTTAGGTAATTGACAAGGCAAGGTGACCGCAATTGCACAGAACACAAAAATCGTTTTGACCAGGGCTTCTTAAAATATGATGGGGTTCCTTGAATGGATTCTAAGGGGTCCGCGCACATAACCTAACATTTGAAATATAACATTCTTAATTTTGCAAACTGAAATTAATGCGACGAGGTGGCTAAATATTTCCTATCTTTGCCATCATCGTAATCATCATCGCCATCGTCATCATAATCATCATAAAATCGCCATCATCATCCGTATCATTATTTTATAATCCCAATATCATCATTATTTCTATCATTGTCACATTTGTTATCCAAATTATCATTTGTTTATGTAACCATCAAGCTCATCCGACAATATCACAGACTGTATGAAAGCATACCACTAAGTCTGTTAAAGTATACCACTCTATTAGAGTGTGCCTGTCACGGGTTATCACCCCTTGCTCTGCAGTAGGAGTCCAACAGTGGCCACAACTTAGAGTATCTAATGTGGGTCTTCAAAGGTGTCTACCTTCGCACAAGATTACTCTTGGCAGAGTTTTAGATAGAAAGAAGGATAATGATACTTCTATCTCGAGGCAGTGTCCACAAGAAATTTCAGAAATTAAGAACAATGCTGAATGAGTCTGAGAACGTTAACTTTATTTCTGACCCGCCGCCTTTTGTGGAGATGGATTATCTTATAATTAGCTCCTTCAAGCACCCAACTGATTTTATTCAGCAAAATTCCTTCTGGATCTGAGGTTCTGGATCATACAAACGCCTTTCTCTCTGTAATGATTAATTCAACTACGAATTTGTCCAAATCAGCATATACAAATTTAATGCTCAATTACCTTGAAACCAATATAAATAAATATGACTGGTGATTATGAAAACATAATTAGGTTTCTTCACCGAAAAGTTTTTAGGCTTGATGAATTTTGAAAAAGTAAAGTTCGGTTGTTTTGTTGGCCTGTTAAAATTGTGACTTGCTAAATAAAATGTTGAAGTGCCGATGCTGCTTTTCCGTAAATTCGTCTCTGTGGTGAGAGGGACGTTTCCAGATCAGTTCAGGAAGTAACCTCTCCAAGTCAAGGCAAGAATCTTCAGGTGTCGATTTGAAGCTTTGAACCACAGTCTAGTAGTCCAATAAATGGTCTCTCCGGGTCGAACCACAATTAGTCGAGTGCCTCGTACTGGTACCACGAACTTTAGAGGGAATAAAAGAACAAATTCCGCGGCTAAATATCTGTTTGCCTGATATTAATCAGGCACCTTTTCCTACTGGCCATTTGTTTTCTCAGATTTTTTACTCTCCCTGAGCGTATATCATATCACTCAAGGCATGTGATGAAAAATCACTATAGTGCGTTTCACAATGTTTGTCGCTGTTTAATATTCAATATCTCTGCAACCACTTGATCATAATTGTTGCAACTTTGCATATGACCTAATGATCGCTATGTCCCGAGGGGGACATTTTTTTCCTCGTTAACAAACTTATGGTTTTAAATTTTCTTTATTTAAAGTATACAAAATCGACCACCTCCTAGTTCAACCGTGTTTTGAGAGGGCTTACCCCTTCATATTTGTGAGCTATTTCGATTTAACATCTTGAACGTATTTTACGTGATTTTCAGCTCACTAACGTACTGTTTTGAACATTACATTGATCCTTCCGGTGCGTTCTACTGATTGTGTATTTCAGTGCATAGGCGTATCTTGCGGTATTCTAGGTCTGTAATACAATGGGTATGAAAGTCAAGTTCCTTACACTGCATACAATGGCAGTGAAGATGTATAAATATTTTTGCAGAGAAGCTAAGCGTGGTAAACTGTATCGGAGTCTCTCAAATCCTGAAAAGAGAACTATTCACGCTTTGGGTTTAAGTAAACGCTCATTTCATCAATTACTCAAAGCTAATGGAATTTTCAGATCAATCAATACCAGGACGCAAGGAAGAAAGAAAGTAGTAGATAGTTTTGATATGGATGTGATTAGAAGAGAGACTTGTAGAATGTTCAATTCCAAGAAAACTGTGACACTAAGAACACTGAAAATTCGGCTGAGAACACACAATGGCTTTGATGTGTCGAAATCAACATTATGGAGAACTGTTAGAAGCATTGGCTTTACGTTTAGGAAGTATGCTAGGTGAAGAAACGTCATCTGCGAGAAGCCGCACTTAGTATATATGAGAAGTAGATAATTACGTGAAGTACGGGAAATGCGTAATCAAGATTATGATATTGTGTAATGAACGGAGTAGCATATGGCAACAACCCACTTCTGTCAACGAAAAACTGTTTGGAGATGTTGGGAGCCTTGGGTTGACTACTGCCTTTATTACAGTCATAAATGTGGAAGTCTGAAGGCGAACGAGGAAGAAGAAGAAGAAACTTGGATCAATGCTCACCACACAAGTGAAAAGGAATGGCGTTTATCAGATGGAACGATGAAAAGATGTGTACCCAGTGGAAATGGACAACGTCTGATAATGCCACATGCAGACATTATGGGCTAGTGAAAAATGCTGAACTTATTTTCACTTCCAATTATACGGACAACCGGGACTATCATACCGAGATGAACGGTAACATATTTAGAGAGTGAATTGAAAATACTCTTCTTCCGTCCCTAGATAGACCATTGTTACGTGCAGTCTTTGATATCTTACAATATTATACATAGGTAATTTTTTAGTGCTTAAGGGAAAGTCATTATTGAGTTACTTCCCTTGAACTCCGCGGATAAATACATTTTTACTGCGATTTATTCGTTGTTTGGGTAATAATAGATTGTTCTTGCTTCAGAATATCTATGGCCTGAATTTATGTGTATTGTTTGTCTGAGTAGGACAAGTCTGTCTTATATCTGTATATCTTTACATATCTAGGTCGAACTATATGTTCTGTTGTCTCTAGAGAGGTCAAAGGCTATTCGGCGGATGTGTCGCTTGAGTGGGGTGATTTGGCTTCGTCCTGATAGGGAATGTGTGTGTTTTGCTATGTCGGCTTGATGCCTTGAAAAGTGATCTCAGTGGTTTTGGGGAAAGTGATAGTCGTCTAGACCTATCGTGTATGCTTTACCCCAGTGTTTATTCATCTTGCCAAGGAATGGCAGTTTCATATTCCCTCTACCAAGGTAATCAAAGATACTCTTATGAACTCTCGATCGAAGCCACCATTGTCGATAATTACGATTTGAATGTTTAAGAGAATATATTTGACTCGATGAAAAACGACTTCGATTCCTAGCAGCACTATATTCTGTAGAATGCAGTCTATTGTTCATGACCAAATCTACAGAGCAACGAAATGTTGTATGAATGACTAACTTTAGAACAGATTCATTATCTGTATTCAAACGTGAGTGACAGTTCACGAGTGGAGCCATCTTGGAACCAAAACATGTAGGACTTTCAAGAAGAGAAAAGGGATGCCCGTATTATCGCTTGATCAGTCCAGAGATCACTGCTACACATGAGAACCCATTGTTAGCGGTTCAATATTATTATATGGAAAAAATATGTGCTGAACATTATGTTGAAGAATCGTTGCTAAACGAGATTAGGTTTAGAAGTCATCTGAAATATTGTTTACAAGCTGACGTGCTCAGTCAGTGACGTCAGATGATATATGTATGGGCGATACTGAGTGCTTGGCTATTGACAGTCCATTATACCATTATTCTACATGAGTGCCCATGTAACATTGCAAGACCATTTGTCCACTGTACTATGATGTATTATGGCAACCTGTGATTTGTCACTATCTGTGCTGTCGAGTGTGTACGTCCAATTAAACTTTAGAAAAGGTACACAGTCGTTGGTGTCGATGACTTCCGGTCATACATGAGTGTGAGAAGAGAACATTTGTCAACAACACGAACCCTTATCATCATTCGCACATTATACACTCCATCCATGTCTACACAACACTGCGTAGGTCAAGTTGACATTCCATACACTACAGTGGGGCAGGCAACACCATAGGGATCTTGTCAACTGATGATGATAGACGCCTGTCTTCCCGCCTAGGAGTGTTCTGGTGTACTTTATCAACATATATTATATCCAACTAAATATCAACTTTATCAACTGGTGGACCAGCTTTCTGGGTTTGACCTCGCAGAAATTCAGAAGTCAACAGATTACCGATACCAGACCGTTTCCTGTGGCTGATACGACACACTTGCAGTATTGGTTTGCTCTTTGTCAACGCTTCGTCACGTGACCTGTCAAGTGAATGCAGTATGTAGGTCAGCGTTGTTGACATTTTTTACATTAGACATTATAGAGTTTCACAGAACAGTTGGATCAATTCTTGTCAGTGTTAACAGAAAGACAGTATTTGTGAACTAAGAAGTCCTGGTTTCATCGATGGATCTTCTTGTTTGCCATATATGAACTTTAATATTTAAGGCCAGAATGTTTAATTGAATAAAGTGGCAGTTTGTTTGTTTTCATGAAAAATAACTTTGCCATTACTGTAAGACTGAGCCTATTTTGCAACACATACTATCATACACATAATTTATATATATTTATGTTTACATGTTATTTGTTTGTATAGTATGTTAGTTTCTATGTCAGCGGGTTGTGTTTAAGGTTGGGCGGCGTCCTCACAACAGAGTATCCCCGTCATAGAGGGTCCGTTGTGGGCGTTTTCTATAGGTGCAATTTTCTTGATTGAAAATTTGCTGCGACAACTGTTGCTTTTGTGTTAGCTGTGAAGTCTGTAATTATTGTTATTTTTGTAATATTTCTTTGTTCTTTAGTTTTGTTTTGATTTGTTTGTAATTTGTTGGTCTAACCTTTTCTATCTTTCAGTTCTATTCATAATTTATATTCATATATTGTGACGTCATTTGTGTTGTTATTCTTTGCAGATTCAGTGATTATCTTCATTGATTTCCCTATTTGATTTATTTTGATTTCTGCAAACGTTCTTGTATTGTCAGTCCTATTTGTACTTTATGTATTCTGTTGGTTGACATATGTTTTATATATGGGTATATTTCATAAGACACAATTGCCTGTGCACTGCACTTGGATTATGGTATAGACCAGTACCTGATTATTATTACTATTATACAAGACCTTATTAAAGGCTTGTGACCCACAGATATTGGGATAGTATACTGATTAATCAGGTCATTGAGAACTTGGGGTATTATTATTGATTCAGGTGATTAGTATTATTGTTAGGCATCATGTCTACTCTAGATTATTTCATTACTCAAGGGAAAGCTCTTGATAAGACTGGTCAACAATTAGAACAATGGGCAGTTGCTCAATATGACAAAGCATTAGCTGCAGAAGAGAAAAGATTAGCTGCAGAAGAAAGAAAAGCTATGGCGGAAGAGAAAAGATTAGAAAAAGAAGCTGAGGCTGCTGC
>JAMPIV010007629.1:0-141437 GCA_024509875.1 Oreohelix idahoensis | reverse complement strand
TAGCAATTTCCTTGAGCCCCTGATACATACATTTCAACTTGCTTCGCAGAGACCGACTGACTCGTCAGCGTTTTTTTCTGTCAGGGACCGAAGAGAAACTTCAAGGCCACCATTAATAGGTCTGCCAAATAACAAGTGTAGCTGGCAGCGAATCCCGAAGACCTTGGGACACCTCTCTGTAGCGAATAAGGCAGAAGATATATATCCAATTAGGGGTCCCTTTGTTGCGCCACCTCAGTTCGTTTGCAACAAAATTTGGCGCACGGGCGCTCCTCACCTTCTATTTGCGCGCCTATTGCGCTGGTTACCTGCTCTGGCCACAACAGCTTCGCTTTGAATCTCCCCAAAGACACACATCATTCTACATCCCAGATAACTCGGGTAACGGATCATCCATTATGCCGCTTTAATAACACTCAGACAAAACCAGAGAGTGCAATTTCTACCAGATGCGACTAGGAACCGTCCTGTTGCGCTCACTCTTGAAAACTCCAACTAGTTTAGACGTTCCTCCAGCTCCTGACCAGGTATGACTAAGGCCAGGCGACAATACAATCAAAACCCTCTTAATCCAAGTGTCAAAGAGACAAGTAGATGAGGTAACATATCAAATACAGTTCTCGAGTAGAGGGGTCTGTCCACCTCAGGATTGAGAATCCACTGACATTGACTCTACCTTGCGAGGCTGTAAGCATGCCTACCGATTCGTTTGGCCCGGTTGCGTGCCTTGATCCAGACATCACCTGGTGTAGGGGACTTCCCTTTTCCTTGACCTTGTGGCCGCGCTGCCCACGTAGGCCCTTGGTGGGTGATCAGAATTGCTTGTTTGGGGGAAATCGGGTTTTTGTCGAACTATTCGATTTTCCTGGGGAATTTCTCTGGGTAATTTTCTCGTTGGTTATAATTCATGAGAGGAATTTGAGCGAATAGGATACTGCTAGCTTTTGTATTACAAGCATGCTCATCTTGTGGTTAACGTTTAGCGCTAGGGAAGTTCGCATTGACATTGATACGTTCTGCGGTTTTCGTTTGACAAAGATGACTTTAACTCTCCACAAGAACAAGTTAAAGTAGTCCCATCAAATGTAAGAGGTAATTCAATAATTCAATGCACTTTTGGTCAAATAGCACGTGAGACGTACAAGAGAACTGGGGAAAAGTATCCGTGTTCTCTTTTCGGCTGTTTCTAGAATCATTTGTGCAGAAATTTTCGGGCGGTCCATCTCAAAAAACGCTCTAGCAAGGCCTATCTTTAGCGATGTCGTAAATCAAGTTGGATGTACCACCAGCTTTGTCTGTACCACGTCATAAGCCACTACCATTTTAATCTACGTTTGAGAAGTTTAAGTGACCACAGGGCGAACCTCTAACCCATACAGATTTGCGAAGCCTCCGAATTTTATCTATTAAGTGTGTCAATTTTCTCATTGGGGCTGGAAAAGACTCTAAAGCAAAAGCACAACGCAGTTAATTGGGCAGATTGAGTGCTGGAGAGACTTCTAGTTGACTGAGAATGGAAGCGAGACGGCTCTCCGTTAATCGAAGTAGAGGCGCCCCCGCCGACTCTCTAAAGCCTTAAGGCCAGTTCGTGCAGTCTTCCTCCTCTTTTCTTTTCTCTTTTCCCTGCGAGCTTCCATCTCTGCCTCCTTTTCTTCTGCTATCAATTGCGGAACGTACCCGCTTCTTTCTTCCTAGCTTCTTCTGCCAACTCACTTCTGCTTCCCTTTTCTCTGCTCACTCACTTGCCTTTCTTTCCTCTTATGCTTTCTTTTTCCTCTTCCTTCCTTATCAGCTTCTGCTCTCTGTTGTTTCCGCGTCATTAGCTGTCAAGTTCCCCTGGTGACTACACATAGTTCGCGGCTTCTCTACCTCTAATCCCTGTAGTTCCTTCGCCTCCTGTCTCAAAATGGATCTCATCCTAATTCTCTCTGCCATGACAAAGAATTGGATGCTTCTAAGACTAGAGTATAGAAAGAAGAAACAGGGGGAGGGGGGGGGAGGGGGGGGGGGGAGGGGAAAGCCGCTACGAGAAACAACACAAAGTATAAATTTACTTGTGTTACCTCCTACCTTGTAATGTGTTAACTTATCGCTGCTATTATCTGTCAATTACGACTCTTAATGCAGGCGACTATGCCACGTTAAAATGGTAAGTTACACTAGACAAAAATCCACTTTTGCTAACAGTAGAGAAAAATTTATTTTTTAAAATAATTTAAAGGAAAAAAAAAATTTCCTAAAATTTAAATTCTCCGCCACAAAACTCCGCCCTCTGAAGTCAGTTTATGAGAAGAGACGTTGTTAACTAAACTTTAAAAGAAGTCAGAAAACAAGGCCCCGTCTTTAGCTAAGCTCAACTCTTTAACTTCAAAAAACGTTCTCTTTAGTGACTGAAAAACAATCACGCAATCCCCAGCAAAATCTTATAAAGAAAAAATTTAATTTTCTCACTCTGCCAGAGAATAATTTAAATACAACAAATATTTTTATTCTATCCGTAATTTCCTGCTCTGTGGGAAAGGAAAACAACCTGTAATATGCTGTGTGGACGACCCAAATACTAAAAGGCGTTGTCTAGGGATGTAATTATTTTTAATTATTTCCCTAACTCACATAGACAGATCACTCACACTCTGTCTTGTTAGACCCAGACTTTAACGATCGTCCGACTCAAAATCCCCGACATCCCCGGGAGCCAGTCCAATATTGTCGTAAATTTATTTTGCGAGAAAGAGTCTTAGAAATAGTGCGATCCCGTTCAGAGTGGAGCAATATGATGGTGACAGCTCAGTGATAGAAAGGGTTATAGAGAGTAAAATAGTTGCTTCACAGGGTGTGCTGGGGAGAGTAAGAGCGACAGACTCTTTTTTATTTACGACAATCTGTTTCTACTCAATCTACTCCTTAAACTCTCCTGGCTAAAAACAAATTATTTGCCAGTTTCCAAACACAAATGCGCTCGCACCAATTAGGTGCTTCAAACACACGGACGTTACGTGAATACAAACTATATTAAAACAGGTATGGGTAATTTGGGCTTGGGTATTCCAGCACAGTGTACTAAATAAGTTTTACGTGTTTATATATTTATCAATAAAAAATCAGTCACGACATGTATCATTTGTTTACAAGCAAAATATCATAGGTACAGAAAATAAAAATAACAAGGTGGGTGGGGGGTGTGTAGAGAAAGATCCAATACGCCCTTCCCGCTTGTAATAGACAGTGATAAACCCAGTCCAAAGATAGGTAATTATCAGAAAAATAGATGATGTAATCCAACAGTAAACTTAATTACCCTGAAAAGGAGGTGTTACCGTACGTAGTAGGGTTAGAAAAATCTTATTGTTCGCCAAAGGTTTTCCCTTTACTAAACAGACGTAAGGAAGGGGAAAATAAACAAAGTTAGGAAATCCCACTTAAAGAAAACAATACAATGAATAAGAAAAAATATTACCATGTAGAACTAATTATCTCTTCTTCTTCTTTGAACCATAACCGCCAACCGTCAAAGCAGTCAGCGGCCAACACGCCTGGTGGCGTCTTGTAGGGCAGCAACACATTGATTCCACTTTGCTCGGTCGGCGGCCATCCTTCGTACAGTGCCCCAACTGTGGTTCATTCTTTGCATCTCAGCTTCCACAGTTCTCCGCCAAGTTGTTTTTGGTCGGCCTCTCTTTCTCTTTCCCTCGGGGGTCCATAGCATAGCTGTTCTTGTGATGGTATCAGGGTCCCTTCTGAGGACATGGCCAACCCAACTCCAGCGTCTGCCAGCTATGATGGTGTGCATGTCCTCCTGGTTACTCCGATAAGTAGTTCTTGGTTGCTGATGGTGTTTGGCCAAAAGATTCGGAGAATTTTCCTTAGGCAGATTGTGTGGAAGGAGGACAGTTTCGACATTTCCTTCTCTGTTACTCTCCAACATTCCGCACCATAGAGAAGCACAGAAAGTACCCAGCTCTCATACAGTCTTAACTTGGTGTTGGTGCTGTATTGGGAAGACTTCCAAATGTTGTTGAGAACAGCAAAGGCTGTTCTCGCTTTACTCATTCTGTTGTTAATGTCCTTGCTTGTTCCGCCGTCAGGTGTTACTATGCTTCCTAGGTAAGTAAATGTGTCTGTCTGTTCTAACTTCTGGTTCCTTACTGTTACTGGCTCAGGATTGCCCACATTTAGTGTCATGACCTCTGTCTTCTTCAAATTGATGTTCAGGCCAACCTGCTGGCCATACTTATTCAGTCTATCGGTTTTGTCTTGAATGTGTTGGTGTGAATGCGCGAGTAGTGCAATGTCATCTGCATATTCCAAATCTTCCAGTGTAGAAACGTTGTCCATCTAATTCCTCTTGGACTGCCCTCTGTTGTCTGGCGCATCACCCAATCTATGACTGTCAAAAATAATGTTGTTGATAAGGGGCATCCCTGTCGTACTCCTGTTTTCACTTCGAAAGTTACATTACTCGATCCAACACTGCACGTAAAGTTAGAATAGAGGCTTTTTATAATGGAAAAAAATGCGGCTGGGAATTCCATAAGCCTCAGAATTTTCCATAGGCTGTCCCTGTGTATGCTGTCGAAAGCCTTTTCAAAATCAACAAAGTTAATGTACAGCTGTCTCTGCCATTCTGAGCACTGCTCTATAATGTTCCTGAGGGTAAATATATGATCTGCACATCTTCTGCTCCTTCTGAAGCCCGCTTGTTCTTTCCTCAGTTTATGGTCAACTGCTTTTGAAATTCTCTGGATGATTATCCTGCCTAGTATTTTGCTGGGAACTGAGAGGAGGGTAATTCCTCTCCAGTTGTTGCAGTCTGCAAGGTCGCCCTTCTTGGGCAATTTGACAATTATTCCTTTACTCCACTCTGTTGGTGTTGTCTCAGTTTCCCAGACTTGTGCAAATAGTGGTTCTAATAGTTCTGCTGCTAGTTCAGGGTCTGTCTTGAATAGCTCAGCATTCAGATTGTCGTGACCAGGCGCTTTTCCATTTTTTTAGCCCTTTGATAGCTGTGATAATTTCTTCTTTTCGTGGAATGTCTGTATTTACGTCTAAGTCACTTTCAGCCTCAGGAACATTCAGCTGAGTCTCTGGTGGTTCCTTATTCAGTGTTTCTCTGAAGTGCTCTGTCCATCTTGTTTCCTGCCCCTGTGCTGTGGTGATGAGATTTCCTTGCTTGTCTCTTACTAACGTTATGTTGTTTGCACCTCGTTTTCCACTGATAGCTTTAGTTATTTTATAAAACTGTGCTTTGTTCATTTCTCAGTGCTGCCTCTTCTGCCTGTCTTGCAAGGTCATCCAGAAATGTCCTTTTGTCAGCACGGGTTTGACGTTTTACTTCCTTGTCCAGCTGACTGTACTGTTCACTATATATTGCCTTTAACCTGGGAGACTTAGATTCTGTTTTCTTCCTTTTCATTTCCTTTCTCTTCGCTATGGTGTTTAGCGTTTCTGGTGTTATCCAGTCTTGGCTCTTTCTTTCCTGGAATCCCAAGCATGACTTGCTGCTTTCTTTGTATATTGTTGAGATGGTGTTGAATTTCTGGTCCACATCTTCGGTCGCTGTTCTTTCCTGGCTTTTGGTAATCAGATATCGTCTCTTTACGTCGACCATGAATGCTTTTCTGGTGAGGGGGTCCTTAAGTTTCGTGATGTTATATCTTTTCTGTTTGACTGCAACTGGTCCAGCAGCTCTGAGTTTCACCTTCAGTCTTGCTACTACTAGGTGATGATCACTTCCCACATCTGCGCCTCTTCTTACTTTCACGTCTTGTAGTGCATGTCTCCATCTGCCATTGATCATTATGTGATCTATCTGGTTTTTGTCTCGTCCGTTTGGTGATTCCCATGTTAACTTGTGCACTTCTTTGTGTTGAAAAAGTGTTCCTCCAATGACCAGGTTGTTAATACTGCAGAAGCTTATTAATTTGTCCCCATTCTCATTTACTGTTCCACTGCCGCATTTCCCCATTACTCTTTCGTTATAATTATTATGTGTTCCAACTTTCGCATTTAGGTCTCCCATTACTATAATAAGGTCGTACCTGGGTATAGTTTCCATTTCCTTTTGTACCTGTTGATAGAACTCATCCTTGATCTCTTCATCGCTGTCGTTTGTTGGTGCATAGCATTGTATAATTGTGGTGTTGGTGAATCTCCCTCTCAGTCTTGCTCTTATTAGTCTGTTGTTAATAGGTTTCCATTCCAGTAGAGACCTTTCCATTCCTTTCTAAAGGATAATGGCTACACCTTCGTTGTGCTGACCGTCCTCTCTACCAGAATAAAGCACTGTTTCCCCTGTGGCTGTTTATATTCTCCCCATCCCTGTCCATCTGCTCTCGCTTATTCCCAGGATATGTAGTTTGTAATTCCTCATCTCTGCTGTGATCTGTCTCAGCTTTCCTGCCTCATTCATAGTTCTGACATTCCAAAAACCAATTCTGGTTTCGTGTTTTGCGGTCTGGGCATCCGTTTTCATGCCAGTGGCTTCCTTTCGGCTTTCACCACTGTCAGTCATACGAGCCTGAGACTCCGGATGTCCGTCCCGCATCAAAGTATTTTCATTTATTGCTGTTTCCGTAACGTGTGCGATTTTTTTACACAGACAGGGGTGTCGGCCAGAACTAATTATAATGGTGGAAAAAAATTAAATCTCCTTTCATTCAAGCACGCTCGTGAAGGCCAGCACTCAGTCATACACACACTTACCGATTCGTAGAATCTGGCACTCCGTAGAAATTACAACGAAAAAAAATACAGCCTTAAACATTGGCCTAGGTAAAGGTCTTTTCTTCTGTGTACAGCCCCAGATTAGCGGGTTTTTGAAGTTAACAAAGTGTCCCGAAATCGCTGGACGTTGAAGCCTAATGTACTGGTTTTTTTTTTATATGTAAAAAGTTCCAAGGGAATGGCACGGTCGTAGGTACAGGTGGTGAGACTGGTGGGGGTATCTTAGGTTCGCCGCTGGTGGTGAAAACCTCTTAAGCGTGATGATAAAGACTAAACACTGTGGTATGGTTTCTTCGGGGTTGTGTAAAAATCCAGTGAAAGTACTTGACGAACAGTGTTCAGGAAAATCTAGGTTCTCATTCACAAATAGAGCAGTAAGTAAAATATTGCTACTGGCAAGTGTTCTTCTCCAGTTTAACTTTAAAACGACTTTATGAATTGGGATTTTAAAACAGTCTTTGGGGTTGCTTTATTTCTGCAAACTTCAGATAGCTGAATCTCAACAGGATCGCCACAAAGATTAAATTTTAAATAATGTTCATAAGTCACTGGAGTTATCGAACTGAGTTGGTAGGACTCTGTATATAATTAATTAATTGATTGCTGGGATGCAAGGTTGAATGATCATTCTGTATAAAAGATAGAAAAACATAAAATGCAATACAAATCATATTATAATCTGACGCGCGATAAATTTACGTTTACCCTATTTCCTACCTCGCGTCTTCAATTATATAAATTCAAGAAAAGCTCTCCGCGGGTCTAATAGTTAAAACACACGTCTATATGTACAGAACTAAACTGTATAGTTATAATTCCCTTAACGGCTGCAAAATTAATTTACGCGTCTATTGTATTAGGAAAGCAACTTATAGATGTAACATTAGTTTGCACTAGAATTTTGAAATGGGTTTATTTAGTATGTTTAAATTTACACCAAAATCCAGTGAAATAAAATGAAATAACTAGACCACTGATCACTTGAAGCTAATGTATATATTACCATCTGCACAGAAAGAATTCACTCCAATTATAGCCAACAATTTAGATGAAAGTCTAGCAGGATTCAACTATACGCTAGTGAATCTTAATCTCTGGCAAAACCGAATGATAACTGCATTTTACAGTGATCTTAATTTATATGAAACGAGTAGAAGATAAAGGGGGCATGTTAGAATTTTACACGTTTCTTCATCCCATGGAAAAATCGAGATCTTCGCCGCCAGACTAAAGCGAGTTGCCGGCCCTGGTTTCCGTATCTCCGGTCGTTTCGTCTTCCCGTTCGTCTCAGTCTTAGAAATTGTGCATGCGAATGCGAACGGGAGTGCTAAGCTACGCCTCGCTCGATTTCCCCTGTATCTCTCGTCTCTACGAGCGGTTTCTCTGGTTAACATAGAGATGAGAAATTCCTGCAAGAGCTTTCTTTCCCTGTTCTGAGATCCCTCAGTGCCTTAGATCTCCTGCCGCTGCGACGTTTGACTTTGGCACCACCCCTACTGGGCAGGCGTACTGACCAAGGTAATGAAAATAACTGCATAAAATCGCTCTAGAAACAGGGGTGAGCCTCTGTCAACGCCCCACTGGGCCGGCGAATTTGCACATGTAAGGAAATAACTGCTATTAATCGCTCTCAGAGGTGGCGTGGGCGTGACTTAACCTCCCCTTTAAAGCCATGCGATCTCCAAAATGCCCAGAAGATTAGCAGTTTACATATTAATTGGCAAACGTGTTGACAATCTACGTGGAAAGGTTGCATGCTATTGAGTCCACGTGGAGGAATTCCCGTTTGACGAAAAGTTACAACAATATTCGGGGCTCTACTGAGGTTATACGGGAGGTGCTTTCCATATCATCTAACAATTTTCAGGGACAGCTGAGTAGTCCGTCACACCTATTTGTCAGAACGAGACAGAAGGAATCTACCCACTGCCCGTGTTGTTCTGGGAAATGTGGAATTAACCCATAGCTCCTGTTGTTCTGACTAAGACAGAAGAAATCCACCCGCTGACTCTGTTGTTCTGACTAGGACAAACGAAATCCACCCGCTGCCCCTGTTGTTCTGACTAAGACGTTAGAAAACTACCCACTGCCCCTGTTGTTCTGACTAAGACATAAGAAACCCACCCACTGACTATTGTTCTGACTAAGACAGAAGAAATCTACTCACTGCCCCTGTTGTTCTGACTAAGACATTAGAAATCTACCCACTGCCCCTTTTGTTCTAAGACAGAAGAAATCCACCCACTGCCTTTGTTGAACTGACTAAGTAATAATAGTTGCCCATCGCAAGCGAAGATGGCGACAGCTTCAGACTTGAATTGTGAGACCTCTGTGCCGTGATCTCATGTGGCTAATTAGTCCTATTTTGGCCCTACAGGCCATGCCACATACGGAGCACACATGGTTAGAGTCGATAGTAGTGTTGCTGCGCATTCTGACTTTTCTTGCAGCACGCTTGCCTTCTGCCTTATCAGCTAAATTCTGTTCTGCAATGCGAACGCCTTGAGTAACGTTTGTCCGCCAGGCAGAGCGATCATGTGCGATAGTCTCCCAGGAGGAGACATCAATTTTGAAGCTGCTCAACGATGCTTTCAGTGTGTCTTTGAAGCGTTTCTTTTGTCCCCCTACTGTTCGCTTACCCATAGAGAGTTCGCTGTACATCAACTGCTTTGGGAGGCGTTTTTCGGGCATGCGAACAACATTTCCGGCCCATCTAATTTGGGCCCTCTGCAGCAATGTGTAGATGCTTGAGATATGTGCTCTGTTGAGGACCTCAGAATTAGATACTCTATCATGCCACTTGATCCTGAGTATCCTGCGAAGACAGCTCATGTGGAAATGATTAAGCTTCTTGGCGTCTGCTATACACTGTCCATGTTTCACAGGCATACAGGAGGGTAGTGAGCACTATTGCATGATATACTTTTATCTTGGTGGCGGCACTAATTCCTTGTCGATCCCAGACATTTACTCTTGGTCTTCCAAAAGCTGCACTTGCCTTTGCAATTCTGTTGTTGACCTCGGCGTCGATATTCGCATCTTTGGTAAGGTACTGCCTAGATAATCTAGGCAGAACTGACTAAGACAGAAGGAATGAATCCCTCCCCTGGTTGCTCAGAACGAAATAGAAGACAAATCTCCACATAGCCTTTTTAAAGTGCCGTGTGTGCAACCGTATGTATCTTCAACAGCAGATGCTTTTTTTAATTTTAAATTTTTTTTAAACAGCTTTATTCCAACAGACCGTGAAGACGTGAGCACTTAGAATAATAGCTAATCTACATATAACTGTAATGATTCGATATCACTAAGCGGACTCTTAGTTAATTACATATAGATCTAAAGTTTACAAAGTAAACAATGTTTTCAAAATGTTACAGGAAACTACAAAAACTTATGCTTGAGACGCGCTGAGCAGAATTTTGTTACGCTATGTAATACAATGTGTAGGAAAACATTTATACAAAAATGTCAAGCGTACCCGGACATGAACTTGTCTAATCTGTATCCATGGGCGAGGACTGCATTCGCCATTCAACACCTTGCTAGCTACTCTTTGTTACATTTTTGTGCATTAAACGACGAACCGGATCAACTATTTTAATTTTTAAAATTTAATTTTAATCTGGAGGGAACAGCCGTAACAATGTCTCGTAATTTAATTTAAGACGGTAAGCTTTATGACTGCAGTTCATAACGGAACAATTCAATCGGGACGACTTAATGTGCATTTAAAGAAACATCATGTGCCAGGGTGGTATTTTCGTGCAAATATTAAAACGAAAGTACGGGAAATTAATTGGCGTATTCCTGCAACTGACTAACCGAAAATGGCAAAGGTTACCTTTATATGGCAAAATGTGAGAACTCGAATTGTTTAGATTACACAGAGAAAGCAGTAAAGAGTTGCCGTGGCCATGTAAGCCATTAGCGGTTGGAGGCGTGTAAAACAGAACATGGACCAAAGGCTATGTCCATGGAAGAGATGGCTTGAAGAGTAGCTCAAGCACACATGTATAACGGAAAAATGTTACCCACTCTGTACGGATTGACCAGGAAATGTCGCGGATCAGTGAACACAGCCTGCCACACCTCTACAAAGTTAAACCTGAATATCGGTTGCAAACCAACATAGAGGAAAGACAAACCAGACGACGTAAAAAACAGTCACAACGTACAGATAATTCATTTCCAACGTATTGTGAGATTCCTAGAAGTTAAACGATCCACTAGCACACCTAAAACAAACACGTGAGATCATACTTTTGTTACGCTATAAACAGCTAACACAACGTGTGAGGAAAATTTATATAAAAATTAATAGGACAATTTGTATGTGCGTCCATTATCTCCTCTAACATACATCCAGGATTGTAGACCGCATTCGCCACTCAATACTTTGCCAGCTGCTTTTTTGACATTTATGCTTACAACACCGCGCCTAGGGCTAACCGGATCCGGTATTGAACAAATGGAAACATATTGCTTATACGCAAAGCCGAGCGACATAGATGGAGCACGCGCCAATATTAATGGACGATTTATTATTACTGACAATTTTATATTCTTAAGTTCAACGCTGTGAAACAAATTAGTGCCTTTGTGAAAGTGGAAATCGTAAGTAGATTAATTGCTTACCTGAGATTCGCTTACATGGATAAATAGGTAGATGTAAATATAGAAATAAAGGAAGAAACTATACTTTCTCTTCCTCTAAAAAGTCAGTTTCCAGTTTTCCAAAGGGCGTCTTGCCCACTTTACCACAGGCAGAAGATATTATTTAAGCGCTACCTAACCAGAGCTGTTGACTGTTCTGGGGAAATTCTGAAAGCCAGCCTAGAAGCCTGATTACTGAGGTGCCATATCTTGGTGTAAGCAACGCTATTGTTAGGTAAAAGGCGCCACTCACGTGCACAATTCAACTATAGTAGAAGAAAGCGGTTCTACGTAGATCCCCAGGTTCTCTGTTGAGACAGAATAGTACCACTGTTGTCTCAGGCATGTCGTTCAAGGTGACTTATATGAGGTTATGCATCAGGTTGTCAATGTCATCATGTGACATTAATTGCTACAGAAACCATCGCTCCAAGAGCATGTCAATGATACAAGGATACCACCGCTCCAAGAGCATGTCAATGATATAAGGATACCACCGCTCCAAGAGCATGTCAATGATACAAGGATACCACCGCTCCAAGAGCATGTCAATGATACAAGGATACCACCGCTCCAAGAGCATGTCAATGATACAAGGATACCACCGCTCCAAAAGCATGTCAATGATACAAGGATACCACCGCTCCAAGAGCATGTCAATGATACAAGGATACCACCGCTCCAAGAGCATGTCAATGATACAAGGATACCACCGCTCCAAAAGCATGTCAATGATACAAGGATACCACCGCTCCAAGAGCATGTCAATGATACTAGGATACCACCGCTCCAAGAGCATGTCAATGATACAAGGATACCACCGCTCCAAGAGCATGTCAATGATACAAGGATACCACCGCTCCAAGAGCATGTCAATGATACAAGGATACCACCGCTCCAAGAGCATGTCAATGATACAAGGATACCACCGCTCCAAGAGCATGTCAGTGATACAAGGATACCACCGCTCCAAGAGCATGTCAATGATACAAGGATACCACCGCTCCAAGAGCATGTCAATGATACAAGGATACCACCGCTCCAAGAGCATGTCAATGATACAAGGATACCACCGCTCCAAGAGCATGTCAATGATACAAGGATACCACCGCTCCAAGAGCATGTCAATGATACAAGGATACCGGTTGCGGATGTGGCTTTTATTCTCCGAAGGAAAATGATGATAATATGAAAGGCCTTGAACTTTGAAACACAAGGTGAAGGTTCCATTCATATTGTCATATGTCAGTCTTTACCGCACGTTAAGGACATTAACAGAGCAGGATTAGTTGATTTTCAAAGAAAGTGGAAAATATCATCTGTACGAGACACGATAACAAAGTAGGTCAAACATTTAAAAAAAGGTAAAGGTAATCCCATGGTAACACTGCCGTGTGGGAGTGAAGTGTTAGTGATTTCACTTTACTAGGTCCAGCATCGAGACGTGGGTGGATCAATTCCCTTACAGCTGGGTAGATTGAAGCGTGTCGATACCGTGAATCGAACCCGGCGCGTTGCCGTGAGAGACCATCGCTCTAACCACTATATCACCTGGACTCTCAGGCCAAACATATTGACAAAAATACTTTCTTTAGTGCATAGGCGTATAGCTACAACGGATTTAAACATTCCACATTAAAGTTACAACTTGTAAACATACCACAAGAATAACTTGCATACAAAAAGCGGTGGGGACGTGACGGTTAAAAAACACGGAAATAAAAAAAAAACTATGATATTTTTCTGAAGAAGTTTTTCGTAGTACATGGACACCCCCCCCCCCCCCCCCCCCCCCCCCCCCCCCCCCCCCCTGCTTAGAAGTTGTGTATTGGTTCATGAAAAATTGAGCGTTAACCGAAAAAGCGCTAAACAAACATTTGTTTCCAATAAGAACTAATTAGTTTCTTCCCAAAGTCCAGAACGCTGTATCAAACGTAAATAAAAAGCTATAAAAACAAAAAACGAAATCGTTAACAACTATTTTCTTACTACGTATAATTACCAGACATATTTAACACAAACAAAATATTATGTATATACTGTACTTACATAAAATATAAAAAATATATGATAGGGCTATAATCATTCCTTTCTCTGTCGCTTGTGGCTACAGTTGTCATGGCGGATCTGCCTTCATCATCAGACGACTGGTTACCAGAAGGTTTTGTAGGTACTGAAAACGTTTTTCTGGCTCCAGTTGTAGAACGCACAGCTGGTTGGTCAGTGGGGGCAGAAGATTGTCGAAGAGACTTAAAACAAACGAATTGAGCTGCTTTGCTTTGCCACCCTCTTTTTCTTTTCAAGAAGTACCTTATGACAGTTAAGATCTTATTTTATGTTATCATAGAACCACATTCCGTTTTGGGGTCATGTTTCATAATGCTAGCACCCTGAATGAACTTGATGAGCATGTGAAAGTTATATTCCTGTCTCACATAGAGTTTAGCGCTAAGCGTAAGATCGTATTTTTAAAGCATATAACAGCCATATGGCGTAAACACGGCGTTATATCGAAGACAACTGTCAGCAGTGGTCTTTTTGGTACCCGCCATGTAACCGGAGACGATGCAAGACATGCCAGTATGTAATCCAAACGCGTACAGTGTCATTTCCTAAAGCTAAGTTCATCATCACCAATGGCTTTACATGCGACTCACTTAACGTCATTTATGCCATTATATGCAAACGTTGCAAAATTATTTATTTTACACACACACACACACACACACACACATATATATACATTTTTTTAACCCTCTCTCCCTCTTCTCTCCCCATATTTATTCCTTTTTTTTCTTCTTAAATAATATTACTTTTCCCTCACTCAGTTTCCCGGTCCTTATTTTCATTATTTTTTTAATGCTTTGAGTTTACTATCCACTTCCGGTTCAGTGGCAGACATTTTAATTCCAACACGTGACACACATCAGGGAGTGTTTTCTCTTATTTTTATAGTTTTATGTTTCCCCTAAATTCTCACTTTCATTTCCTTCTGTTTTTTGTTTGTCTGTCCCTGACGAAGGCCTCGTGACCGCAACGTAGGTTTTTTCTTGTCCTTTCTCGTGGTAAGATGTATTACAGTTTTATTTTTTTTTTTTTTTTCATTCTACCTTTATATCGAAGAAGCGCTAATCGAACAGCGAAAGACCGGGGGATTGCTGTATTGATTTGGTTTAGTTTGGATTTAAGTACCATCTTCATTGCGCGCGGACAACTCCATCAGTGCTCCGATCTCCTCACGTAGATCACACAAGGAAGATCTCAGCACAGTGCACGAACTCTGGCCAGGATATCAATGTGTGTTTACACGAGTCACACATTCTGTAAAAAAATTTTGTGGCCGGTAGGTTTTCCTAATTTTTAAATTTTTGCCAGGGCAGCGGCCGTATGACTCACTCTTTACGATATTCAACTGCCGAGGGATTTTTAACGTGCGCAACATGCACACGAGACCTCCTATTTTTTCGCCTTTATCCGAGAAGGCTAGGCATCTGGTCTGAATATCCAGGAGATCAGGGCAGAGTATGGCCTCATTAGGAACCATTGGTTCCGACATAAATGTCTATCAATTATATTCCATGTAGGCCTACTGGGAGCGAACCCGGTTCCTTTAGAATTAGAGGCAGATGCCATACCTCTTAGCCACTCTGACCCACTTGTATTGTTATCCTATAACCATATATACTGTTATTTGATGTAACCTGAGCAGTTGGGTCATTTTAATTGTCTAGATAGCATTAACTGTCCTGCTTAGAACCGCGGTAGCGATGTGATTAGTGCACCGGCTTCCGAGCTCGGCTGTTCATGGTTTGATCCCCAGTTGAAATGGGATTTTTTAGACCGTAAACGACTCCGGGGTCATGAATTGGGTACCAGAGCAACTCTGGGAAGGTTAAAGGCGACAGGTGTTATATTCCCAATATGTCTCAATGGGCATGTAATGGGGGCCTTCTTAGTTGACGGATAACATAATCAATTTGATTTGTTATCCTGTATTGTATGCTACAACGTGTTATTGTGGTTATTTCCGGTGTACACTTTGCACATAGGCCTGGTTGTTGAAACTTTTAACTCTCTCCTTTACCACCTGTAACAAGATGTTCCCACGTGTAGTTCCCGGGGGGTGGGGGGGTTCTCTGACAGGACAAAGAAAGAATAGAACGACTGCATGGTCAAGCATGTCGTAGAAGGCGACTTATATGAGGTAGTACATAGAGCTGGCAACCACATCGTGTAAAACAAATTGCCACAGAAACTATCGCGGCATAAGTATGTGACTGCTTGGTACAAGCTTCCTGCAAGAGAACTAGCTCAAGTAGTATCTGCATGCTCCATAAGGAGCACAATGGAAAATAACTGACTGATGACAAGATGTTATTTGTTATTCTAAAATAACTGACTGATGACAAGATGTTATTTGTTATTCTAAAATAACTGACTGATGACAAGATGTTATTTGTTATTCTAAAATAACTGACTGATGACAAGATGTTATTTGTTATTCTAAAATAACTGACTGATGACAAGATGTTATTTGTTATTCTAAAATAACTGACTGATGACAAGATGTTATTTGTTATTCTAAAATAACTGACTGATGACAAGATGTTATTTGTTATTCTAAAATAACTGACTGATGACAAGATGTTATTTGTTATTCTAAAATAACTGACTGATGACAAGATGTTATTTGTTATTCTAAAATAACTGACCGATGACAAGATGTTATTTGTTATTCTAAAATAACTGACTGATGACAAGATGTTATTTGTTATTCTAAAATAACTGACTGATGACAAGATGTTATTTGTTATTCTAAAATAACTGACTGATGACAAGATGTTATTTGTTATTCTAAAATAACTGACTGATGACAAGATGTTATTTGTTATTCTAAAATAACTGACTGATGACAAGATGTTATTTGTTATTCTAAAATAACTGACTGATGACAAGATGTTATTTGTTATTCTAAAATAACTGACTGATGACAAGATGTTATTTGTTATTCTAAAATAACTGACTGATGACAAGATGTTATTTGTTATTCTAAAATAACTGACTGATGACAAGATGTTATTTGTTATTCTAAAATAACTGACTGATGACAAGATGTTATTTGTTATTCTAAAATAACTGACTGATGACAAGATGTTATTTGTTATTCTAAAATAACTGACTGATGACAAGATGTTATTTGTTATTCTAAAATAACTGACTGATGACAAGATGTTATTTTGTTATTCTAAAATAACTGACCGATGACAAGATGTTATTTGTTATTCTAAAATAACTGACCGATGACAAGATGTTATTTGTTATTCTAAAATAACTGACCGATGACAAGATGTTATTTGTTATTCTAAAATAACTGACCGATGACAAGATGTTATTTGTTATTCTAAAATAACTGACTGACGACAAGATGTTATTTGTTATTCTAAAATAACTGACTGATGACAAGATGTTATTTGTTATTCTAAAATAACTGACTGATGACAAGATGTTATTTGTTATTCTAAAATAACTGACTGATGACAAGATGTTATTTGTTATTCTAAAATAACTGACTGATGACAAGATGTTATTTGTTATTCTAAAATAACTGACTGATGACAAGATGTTATTTGTTATTCTAAAATAACTGACTGATGACAAGATGTTATTTGTTATTCTAAAATAACTGACTGACGACAAGATGTTATTTGTTATTCTAAAATAACTGACTGACGACAAGATGTTATTTGTTATTCTAAAATAACTGACTGATGACAAGATGTTATTTGTTATTCTAAAATAACTGACTGATGACAAGATGTTATTTGTTATTCTAAAATAACTGACTGACGACAAGATGTTATTTGTTATTCTAAAATAACTGACTGACGACAAGATGTTATTTGTTATTCTAAAATAACTGACTGACGACAAGATGTTATTTGTTATTCTAAAATAACTGACTGATGACAAGATGTTATTTGTTATTCTAAAATAACTGACTGACGACAAGATGTTATTTGTTATTCTAAAATAACTGACCGATGACAAGATGTTATTTGTTATTCTAAAATAACTGATTGATGACAAGATGTTATTTGTTATTCTAAAATAACTGACTGATGACAAGATGTTATTTGTTATTCTAAAATAACTGACTGATGACAAGATGTTATTTGTTGTTCTAAAATAACTGACTGACGACAAGATGTTATTTGTTATTCTAAAATAACTGACTGATGACAAGATGTTATTTGTTATTCTAAAATAACTGACTGATGACAAGATGTTATTTGTTATTCTAAAATAACTGACTGATGACAAGATGTTATTTGTTATTCTAAAATAACTGACTGACGACAAGATGTTATTTGTTATTCTAAAATAACTGACTGATGACAAGATGTTATTTGTTATTCTAAAATAACTGACTGACGACAAGATGTTATTTGTTATTCTAAAATAACTGACTGATGACAAGATGTTATTTGTTATTCTAAAATAACTGACTGATGACAAGATGTTATTTGTTATTCTAAAATAACTGACTGATGACAAGATGTTATTTGTTATTCTAAAATAACTGACTGATGACAAGATGTTATTTGTTATTCTAAAATAACTGACTGATGACAAGATGTTATTTGTTATTCTAAAATAACTGACTGATGACAAGATGTTATTTGTTATTCTAAAATAACTGACTGACGACAAGATGTTATTTGTTATTCTAAAATAACTGACTGATGACAAGATGTTATTTGTTATTCTAAAATAACTGACTGACGACAAGATGTTATTTGTTATTCTAAAATAACTGACCGATGACAAGATGTTATTTGTTATTCTAAAATAACTGACTGATGACAAGATGTTATTTGTTATTCTAAAAATAACTGACTGATGACAAGATGTTATTTGTTATTCTAAAATAACTGACTGATGACAAAGATGTTTATTTGTTATTCTAAAATAACTGACTGATGACAAGATGTTATTTGTTATTCTAAAATAACTGACTGATGACAAGATGTTATTTGTTATTCTAAAATAACTGACTGATGACAAGATGTTATTTGTTATTCTAAAATAACTGACTGATGACAAGATGTTATTTGTTATTCTAAAATAACTGACTGATGACAAGATGTTATTTGTTATTCTAAAATAACTGACTGATGACAAGATGTTATTTGTTATTCTAAAATAACTGACTGATGACAAGATGTTATTTGTTATTCTAAAATAACTGACTGATGACAAGATGTTATTTGTTATTCTAAAATAACTGACTGATGACGAGATGTTATTTGTTATTCTTTCCATTCTTCATATTTCTTATCCTTCAGTGCCTCTTATCTCCCCTTGGAACATAGACATCCATCAGTTCATGCTGGACCTGCCCTATTAGTAGCTCTGTCCTTATGTTCTTTATGCTCCTTAAGTATATATAGTTCTCTTCTCCATATGTTTCTAGTTCTCTTCTCTATATGTTTCTAGTTCTCTTCTCCATATGTTTCTAGTTCTCTTCTCCATATGTTTCTAGTTTTCTTCTCCATATGTTTCTAGTTCTCTTCTCCATATGTTTCTAGTTTTCTTCTCCATATGTTTCTAGTTCTCTTCTCCATATGTTTCTAGTTCTCTTCTCCATATGTTTCTAGTTCTCTTCTCCATATGTTTCTAGTTTTCTTCTCCATATGTTTCTAGTTTTCTTCTCCATATGTGTCTAGTTCTCTTCTCCATATGTTTCTAGTTTTCTTCTCCATATGTTTCTAGTTTTCTTCTCCATCTATCTCTAGTTCTCTTCTCCCCGTAGATATAGTTCTCTAATAATAATAATAATAATAATATATAGTCGGAGACATATTTCTCTGCTCCCCCTACAAATATCTATACATACATATATATATATAGTTCTCTTCTTAATCTGTCTCTACTTCTCTTTTCCCCATATACATAGTTGTTTTCTCCGTTTGTCCATATTTATTCTTCTAACTCTGCTTCTAGCTCGCTTCTCCGTCTATTTCTACTTCTCTTCTCCTTCTACCTCTAGTTTACTTTCCATGTGTTTATGAGTCTCCCTCTATTTCTATTAATTTGGAGATTTCAGGAAAAAGAACAGACTAACCTTGGAACGGCTCTAGCTGATGTCTCCGGTGTAAAGTCCTATCGACTACATTGACTTTGCCTCTCCTCGTATTACACTGGTATATTATTATTCGACGTAGTTACCAAGTTTTCTACTGGATGAGATAGTCGGCAATATGAGAGGCCATCTTGGTCACCATTTTAGACATGCCGGGTAGACCACAGTAATTTGAATTCTTATTTCAGTTTGTTTAATGGTGATTGTTTAAATGAATAAATGTCAATTTTTAGCTCATAAAGAGCAGCGGACCAAAACTGCAGGTTATATCTTACAGGTCGCCGGAGCCAATGCGTGTCATCGGCTCTTGCATTGATAATTTATATGAGTATACAGTTTTCTTACGACAGATGTAAGCAGGGCGCGCAAGTTATAATTGTTGTGTTATCTTTCGTAGTAGCCTATTCCAGATATGTTAATTGTTGATAGCAGGGGCGCCTGGACAGCGATATGTTTCCCCGGGCGATAAGGGGACTCACAAGTTGAGTAAACTAGATGGAGGCTAGGAGAGAGAGGGGCCTCCTGTTGTTGTGGGTCTTCGGGCATTGCCTGATTAACTGACCGCTCAGTCCATCCCTGGTTGATAGCATTATACATCTGTCATTGTTCTTGAATCTGCAGGGCAGAAGGGTTAGAGCGAGACCAACACACGGAGCAGAGAACAGGAAACATAAATTAAAGGATGAGGAATACATGGAAAGACCTGGTCTGATGGCACGGACGAGGCATAACTTTGTCCAAGGCCTGTGCTCATTAGTCGCATGTGACTGGCAACCTCATCGTGTTAAACAAATTGCCACAGACACTACTACTGCTGCTGCTGGAGCATGCGAGTGTTTGGTGTAGGCTTTTTACAAAGTGGCCAGCTACAGTTGGGGGCTCTGTAAGGGCTCTGTGCGCTGTAAGGGCTCTGTGCTCTGTAAGGGCTCTGTGCTCTGTAATGGCTCTGTGTTCTGTAAGGGCTATGTGCTATGTAAGGGCTCTGTGCGCTGTAAGGGCTCTGTGCTCTGTAAGGGCTCTGTGCGTTGTAAGGCTCTGGGCTCTGTGCGCTGTAAGGGCTCTGTGCTCTGTAAGGGCTGTGTGCTCTGTAAGGGATCTGTGCTCTGTAAGAGAAAATGATTATCTGCTCCTTAGGCAGCTGAAGGGTAATGATGCTGATGATAATGATGGTGTTATTAAGGTGATAATGATAGTGATGATGATTATGATGATGATAAAGATGATTATGATGGTGATAATGATGATGCTTATACTTACTTAGTCGTACTTACTTAGTCTTTCCTCTTCTACCGTGAGGTGTAGAGGTTTGTAAGAGAGAGCGCCATACTATTCTATCGCCTGACTTCCTCCTGGCTTGGTTCCATTCTAGTCCTCGGTCCTTCAAAGATTGTCTAATGTTGTCCTCCCAGTGGACTTTGGGTCGTCCTGGAGGTCTGGATCTCTGGCTCTTAGTTTCCCATGCTTGCCGTGGTAGCCGATCTTCTCCCATTCTGCAGACATCGCCAAACCATCTCAGTTGGGACTGTTCTACTTGGGTTTGCAGCGGTTGGGTTTTTAGGCCTCTGGCTGCGGACCATGTCTCTTCTTGTTACTTCAACCACCTTCCTCAGATACCTCATTTCTGAGGTTTGGATCTGGCTTTTGTGGCTTTTAGTCATAGCTCATGACTCGCATCCATACGTCAAGACTGGAACATAGGTCGAGCGTTATACAGCCATCTTCGTCTTCTTATCAGATTCTCTTTTGCTGAGGAATCCTCGATTTATGGCTTGAAAAAGTCTCACAGCTTCTGCTCCTCGGGTAGCCAACTCTTCTTTGATGCCTCCCTTCCGGTCTATGACAGCTCCAAGGTATTTAAAGTGGTTGACCTGCTCCAGGACCAGTTTTCCCAGCTTAATCTGATGTCTTCTTTCCTCTCGTGATATCACCATGGTTTTTGTTTTAGAGCTGCTTATGACCATCCCTCTCATCTCCAGTTCTTCCTTCCAGACTTGCAGGTTGGATTGGAGATGTGCCTCTGATTTAGCAATCAGGGCAACATCATCAGCAAATGCCAGCTCTGAAATACAGACCCGTCTCATCTTCCAGTACCCCACTGAATACTTTCCTGTCCTCTCCTTACATGCCTTGATGACATCGTCCATGAGAAGTATGAAAAGATAAGGTGACTAGATATCACCTTATCTTACACCAGTGGTGGTCCTTAATTCTTCTGACTTATGGTTTGCCGCCCTCACATAATTTCTGCAAGACTTGTAGAAGCTCTGTATAGCATGAGTCAGAGGTGATGGGATGCTCTTCCTTGCCAAACAGTTCCAGAGTTTGTTCCAGGGGACCTTGTCAAATGCCTTTTCCAGATCTAAGAAGCAAAGATGGATCTCACTCTTATAGATGGTGATAAAGATGATGATTATGATGATGATAATAATGATTATTATGATGATGGAAATGATGATGATCATAGTGATGATAATGACGATGCTGATTGTGATGATAATGATGATAATTATGATGATGATAATAATGATGATAATGGTGATTATGGTATGGATGATAAAGATAATGATAATGTTCATAATGATGATGATATTCTAAATATAATTTCATAATTATTCAAAAGTGCAAGATTAACATTGTTTCAACTTCTTTGTTGCTAATGGTACCAGATGGTCACGTTATATATGCAGCGTGTACCACGTGGTATTATTATACAGGATCATTCTTAACGAGCCGAGAATGGGACTTTATATCAGGCGAGCCCATGACAAGTCGTTAATTACTTGAAAACTGTACAACAGCTAGCCGTCAGCTAGCAGATGTTACCGTTTATTAAAAGAAGGAAGCTGATACTATGAAAGGGTGATAAATAACTTTGAACGTGTGTGCTTTAAAAACAAATTACTTTCTTTCATGTTACTTACTGGTTCTCTGTTCGTCTTTGGTCTCTGTTGTGGAGAGGTTTTTATGCAATGTTTACATTCGCAAACCCTCTCTTGTGCATTGGTAGTCCTACTGTGTCACTCATACACACAGTATCTTATATTATCAGCCCCACTCTATCACACATATATCACACATGCACACACATCTTCTCTCTTCAAAAATTATACACAATATATCACACATGCACATGGTATCTTAACAACTAGCACCACTTTGTCACACTTATACGCACCATCTCTCACACAATTACACCCACGCAGTTACACGTACAAACACTTTGTATCCTTCACCATTAATCCTTCGTTATCACACATCATCTCAAATGCATTAGTCCTTCCCTATCACACATACGTACGCCAATTCTTACACCAATAGTTCTACTATATCACCCACACACACAATGTCTCATTCACCATTAGTCATAAGTTATCACTTGTACCACCTTTCACGCTATTGGTCCCACGATGTCACATACAAACATACCACTATTAACACCATCGGTTCCACGCTATCACACCACAATTCTTTTCAAACATCCACGCCCATCACCTGTCCCATCTTATCTCTTTCACACACCATTTGTGACCCACCGTGTCATAGAGATAATCTCTGTGTTGTCCCATCTCTTTCACACACCATTTGTGACCCACCGTGTCATACAGATAATCCCTGTGTTGTCCCATCTCTTTCACACACCATCTATGATACAGTTTGGTACAGATATTTCTGTCATCCTTTCTGTTTTAAACTCTTTTTTTCACCCCATCTCTCTCACATACCATCAGTGACATATCATCAATCTCATAATCTGTTACCTGATCCTCCCCATACACTGTCTGTTGACACACCATCTCACACAAATTATCTCTCATTCATTCCATCTTTTCATGCAACATCTGTGAAACAGCATTTCGTAAACATAATTTCTGATCTCATCTCACTCACACAACAGCTATGACACGCCACCTCACGCGGATTATATCTCTTTTATCTCATCACTTTCACACACAATTTGTGACACACCATTTGATAAACATAATCTGTCATTTGAGATCCTTCATGAAACACCAACGATTCATCAATTAAAAGCAGATTTTTATCTCATTTTCATCCCATCGCTTTCTCATCATCACTTTCTTCACACATTGTTTCTCTCATCTCATCATTCTCGCTCTCCTCCCTACGTCTCAAAAACACTGTATCACACAATCTCTCACACACAACCTTATTTTATCTCACTCATACCTCTCACACTTGTTCACACAATACATCATCATCATCATTCCTTACACACAAGCTCTCACACGATATTCTGTTATGCACTACCAAATTTTGTATTATTTGATGTAGAAGCGTGCACAACCTTTATCACAATAAGTAACCCTGGCAACATAAGATATATTAGTCTACACTTGGATCTAATTACTGTTGTATTTTTCCCTGTACTTTGTTATTTAATTTGTCTTTTAATTGTTTATTTTGAGTTGTCGAGAATAGGTTTTTCCTCTGTTATAGATTACTTTGATTATGGGTTGATTTTATTGATTACTTTCTGTTTACTAAGAACACATTGTAGAATGTTGTGTATAACTTACTACTTTCAAAAAAATTTTATACCCAGGGTTTTTTTTCCCCTATAATTTATGAATATATAATTCGAAATAATTGAGCACTCATTACCAAAAAGCTACCTAGCGTAGCTTTTTGGTAATGACTGCTCAATTATTTCGAATTATTTATTTTAAGAATTACACGAATTAAACTTCAGATATAAAACAGAGTTGCCATCATCAAAAGTTTACAGAAATCCCTCGCCACTAACTTCAGTTTAACTTGATTAAAAATCTCCAAGATAAAAAATTTACAAAATCTAAGCTTAAGACTATACTGAATGGGGGGGGGGGGGGCGGGGGGTGGTTAGCATTTAAAGAACAGAGATAACAGTGACCTTATGAAAACCCGCAATAACCTCAATTTATGTCTCAATCAAAACTAACATATCATATTTTATAAAAATTTAAAATTTGAATAATCACTGTGATGTTTTGTGCTACAGTATCACAATCCTTTGATCACAATAATCGCTGCGATATTTTGTGATACAGTATCACAATCCTTTGATCACAATAATCACTGTGATATGTTGTGATACAGTATCACAATCCTTTGATCACAATAATCACTGTGATGTTTTGTGCTACAGTATCACAATCCTTTGATCACAATAATCGCTGTGATGTTTTGTGATACAGTATCACAATCCTTTGATCACAATAATCGCTGCGATATTTTGTGACACAGTATCACAATACTTTGATCACAATAATCACTGTGATATGTTGTGATACAGTATCACAATCCTTTGATCACAATAATCGCTGTGATGTTTTGTCATACAGCGTATTACTTATGTTCTTATTTTT
Source organism: Oreohelix idahoensis (assembly GCA_024509875.1). Classification (NCBI taxonomy): domain Eukaryota; kingdom Metazoa; phylum Mollusca; class Gastropoda; order Stylommatophora; family Oreohelicidae; genus Oreohelix; species Oreohelix idahoensis. Next base: position 116,549 of record JAMPIV010007629.1, on the reverse strand, counting down.
TTCAGTCCACTGTTGAATGCGGTGGGAGCTGAAGTTTACGTTTATCAGCCAGGTGTATCGCATTGGCTGATGTGAGCCCTTGTTGATTTACGGTTTCTGTGAAGTTGCCTATTCCCCTGCCTCTTGATCTTTCCCGTGCTCTAAAACCAGATGTTTTACTGTTGTAGGCGCGTAGTCATAATTTATCGGGCTCCATTCTCACATGGCCAGATCACTTACGGTTCTGTCTCTCTATATGTTCGATGCAGATAACACGGCTACGTCACGTACGGTTCTCTCTATATATTTGTCACAAAACGGTTTGTGCGCTCTCACGTCCACTCCGGCAGGATTGCATTACATTCCTGTGCGAGTGATATTTTGTTATTTCTCTCCCCTCTGCCCTTATTTGTCAATACAGAATACTCATCCGAAGGTCAATGTTTACATAGCTTTCATACGTCAATTCACTTCACTTCGCTGGTCCATCCCTGAGGGACTAATTGGATCACAAAAACGTGGCGGTCCGACATTTGACCCCAAGTGAAAGGCTAATAACGGTGTTTGCACAAGTTAGGAGTAATCCTTTACAATTCTACAGAATAATAGACTTGCATTTTGGAGGTGCCTTTATAAACCACGAAATGTCCAGACAAGACGGCCGAATTGCGCCGAGTCATAGTCTGACAACGACGGTTGAATTACGTGGGATAGGCAAGTCATATAATTCCCCCAATCCGGGAGGACATGTTGAAGTGTGAGAGACGTAACTTGACCAAGTAATACTCGGATGTATACAGCCTAATTTTAGAAAAGTAACGTTTGAAATTTTGCAATAGATGAGACATGCAAAATATTTCATCATAGAGTGCCATAAATTTACACGTTCAGGTAAGATTGGCTGATACTTTGAGGCGCGAATAACAATTGCGTCGATTGGGCGTTTGTCCCAACAGCCCGCAAATGCGGATGCAGAAAACCTACAATATAATCTGACAATTTTTGCAAGTCTAGTTGACTGTGAGAATCGCTTGCCAAGACGACAACCAGACCTGCCAGAATGAAGAATAAGATCAGATTTCCATTATCAGGACCGGACTTTGTTTGAGGATCTTGACAATAGGAAGCTCTACTATTTTAATAAGGGAAAACCGGAATCTGAGGAAACTGAAACACGGAGTCAAAGTGGGAGTTTAGTGTTAAAGTAACGACACCCAAGAACACGTGAAAAAAGGCATCCGGTGTCTTAAACCTACTTCTCTGAGCAAACAGTCTGTGAACCAAGATTGGCGTAAGTTGTACATTTTACATTCTATAATTTTCATTACTAACATGTGAACTAATATGTATATATTGCCATGTGATTATTAATTTGTGAAATTGCTAGTGGATGTCCAAGTCATTTGAGGCTGGCAACCTCAGCATATAGAATGATGATTTCATGAACCACCACTGCAAGGGCTGGTGACTGGTTTATTGCTAGTTTCTCAAAGAGAACTGAATGCATAGGTAGTCCCAAGTTCCATGTGGAGCAGGGAGGAAAAGGTGAAAGAAAGGATGTACATTCTAATTATACGAGTAATATTTACATTTTCAAACCAGTGTAAATGTCAATGTAAACATATTCACTTTAAAAATAATGAATGTTTTAAAGCTGTTCAATCAGTGTAAATGTAAAGGAAAACATGCTAAATCTATAGTGTGAACATTTTTCAACCAGTGTAAATGTAAACACATCCTATCTATACTATTAACCTTTTCATTTGAATGTAAAGTAAATATAAAGTTATTCAACTTAAATGTAAAGACAGTTTTCTCTCGAGGGATTAAGCTTAATTCTCATCGAGGGAAAAGTTTGAGGTAGATGGGATGGTGGAATTGGAAGAAGGGGGCACATAACTATGTGTCGGGAAACGCAGTACTCAAGGGAGCGTTTTGTTTCTATTCTTTTACTTTACTAGTTGGTGGTACCAGTGAGGGTACTAATTTCTGAAACAAAGTGAGGGTAGAAGTCACCTGATGTCGAGCTAGACACCATCATCATAGGGTCTTAGAGACGCGGAACCAGCTTTGCAGTTACTCCCTGATCTTACTTGGAACGTTCTGTGCTTTTAATCTTGACCAGAGACGCGAGAACTCCAGTGATCTATCTGCACAGAACCCAAAAATCCCAAGCGGGAGCAGAAACTACCATTTGCAGCTAAGTCAAACTTAAAAGCTGCCAGGTGCCTTCTTACATTAAACGCCATACCATCACATGATGTTGAGTATTTTCTGTTAAAAATTATTCATTTTTTTTAAACTGTTAAAAGTTAGTTGATTATTAAATCTGTTATTTGTAAATATACAAATTTAACGTCGATTTAATCATTTTGAATGTACTGCATGTTTGTCTCAGTCAATTTACTAAATACACTCTAAACAGAGCTATACCATAATAAGAAGAATTTCACTGAGTAAATCAGGGTGACTTTAACGAGCTGAAGTTAATAATTGCTTAATTCTTCATAAAAGGCGGCGGATCAGATATAAGTTAACAATTGCCCTGCCCAACGCAGCATTGTTCTTGACTTCTGAAATATCTTATGAATATCCCATTGAGATAGAAGCATCATTATTCTTCTATCTACAACTCTGCCAAGAATAATCTTGTGCGAAGGTAGACACATTTGAAGACCCATATTAGATACTCTAGAGTTTTGGCCACTGTTGGACAACTACTGCAAAGCAGGGGAGGCAATTCCGTAACAATGTTCTCAATGCAGTATGTAGTTCCTGCAGTTTTTCTTATGTCACCATTTCTCATTCTGTCTCTCTTGGTAACATTAAAAGCTTTTCTTAAATATCTCATCTCACAGGATGTATTTTGCTCACCTGTGCTTTGGTTAGTTACCATGCTTGAAACTGACAGCAAAGAATTGGTAAGAATATAATATATATTAGCTGTCGTTTAGTTTCCATAGTGATGTTCGGATGTTTTAGTAGCTATGACAGTTGGTAAGTCACTGCGTGCGCTGGCTTTCTATCATCTTGTTTAAATTTCTCTGCCAAGTCTTCCACTGTCTGTAAAAATGCTACCAAGGTATTTGATCGCTGGAACCTGCTTAAGCATGGTATTGTTGACATGTATGTTAAGTCAACCTGGTTATCTGCTGATCTTCACGGTTTCTTTGTCTGTTTTGATGTGCAAAACTTCATACTGCATCTTCCACAATTTGAATGAGGTGTATCTGTATAGTTTTTTAAATGTGATTTCATTAACATACGTCCGTTTATGCTCCGATTTAGATTTCTCAGCAATGAAATAACCGTTGTCTGCTTGCAAGCCAGCCACAGCTGTGCCATTGCTGCTTTTGCCAACGACATTTCAGGGTGACCCTGGGCCGACCTTCATGCCTACAGTAGTGTTCCCATGAGATAACCCACAACGCAAAACCCTACTTTGTTTTATTTTTACTTCTTACGACAGGAGTATGAGATTGGAATATATACAGGGTCATGTAACTTTAATCACAATAGTCAGAATAATATTTAGTAACGCAGTCTCACATAACTTTAATCATAATAATCGCAGTGATATTTTGTGGTACAGTGTCACATAACTTTAATCACAATAATCGCAGTGATATTTTGAGATGCAGTGTCACACAACTTTAATCACAATAATCAAAAAAATATTTAGTAACACAGTGTCTTACTTACTTACTTACTTACTTACTTAGTCGTTCCCCTTCTACCGTGAGGTGTAGAGGTTTGGAAGAGAGAGAGCGCCAGACTATCCTATCGGCTGTCTTCCTCCTGGCCTGGTTCCATTCTAGTCCTCGGTCCTTCAAAGATTGTCTAATGTTGTCCTCCCAGCGGACTCTGGGTCGTCCTCGGGGTCTGGATCCTTGGCTCTTTGTTTCCCATGCTTGTCGTGGTATCCGATCTTCTCCCATTCTGCAGACATGGCCAAACCATCTTAATGTAACACAGTGTCACAGAACGTTAATCACAATACTCCCAGTGATATTTTGTAGAACAGTGTCACACAACTTTAATCATAATAATGGCAGTGACGTTTTGTGATACGTTTTCTTTAACTTTTAATAATTAGATAAATATGTTATGATGGTAATGGTGGTGACGATTATGATGGTTAAGAACCTTGGATGAATAGCGTGACAATGGCGTGAAGGACGTGAGATGACAGGTAACAATTATTACATGCATTCGTGAAAAGGATTCCTTCTGGGTGTTGTTCTCGCTTGGACGATTTTACTTCCTAAAAAACTGCATGTGCTCCGTGGACTACATTACTTCCTTAAACGTTCTAGCGCTGGATGGTTGGATTACACTGGTATACACACATTTTGGTGCCTTAAATTTTATAGCTGTTCTTGGGTAATTTTGGATTGCTGATTCCAAAAATGTAATCAGATTTTTTCTATCAGCTCTAGTTTTTGAGATAATTAAGAATGACCATATTAGTAGGGCAATTGTTATGTACAATCCTAGAGTTAGGTGCTATCAGTGGCATTTTGACTTTAGTCTGCTTTCATATTATATGTAATTACTGTGCATATATTACCAAAAATGTAATAAAACTTTATCACTAGCACTTGTTTAGTCAACACGCAAAAAGGATCTTTTCGAGGACTTCCTGGAATGTGATATGCCCGGACAGTCACGCTTAATTAAGGTAGCTGTGCGGTAGAATTTAATACATTTTTCATGAAAAACTTCATTTTTGTTTTTTTTTATGTTTTTATGAAGCCAAACCATTTCTCTTCACAATACATAGGTTTATATTGTCCAGTGATGCATAGTTTTTTACTTTTTAAAGGATAAGTGACCAGGGGGTGATCTTAATTTTCCTTGACAACGCATTGTTTACCTCTGGTTACTAACCACTTTTTGAAAACATTATGATGCGCACACTAAAAAGGTGAAATGATAATGATTCCATAACTCTTCTGTACCAGAAAACACCAGAGAACCATTTATGAGAAGGGACATTACTTTTCTTAAAGTCAGTTGTTTATGTGCCAACGTGGGCTGAAAATTTCAAAGTTGTCTGAGTTCAATCATTCATATTACACCTGTTTGAGTGAAAAAGTTACGTTTTTATGGTAAGCTTTACAAATCAATTAAAGAAAAACAATATGGGTGACAAAAAAAAAAGAAGTAGGAAGCTAAGAAAACGAAAGTTTTTGGGCAATCAGCGCCCTGGTGGCGTTATTAGCACAACAGAAAATAATGAAGCAGCTGTTATTGATAACGAAGTTAAACCTTCTTCTGTGAAGAAATTGAGGAAAAGCACCTTCTCAACCCACACAAAAGATGGACAAAAAAATAATGCTTTTATTCTTATGAGTATGGAGCACTTGAATAACTTCATAACGGCAAATATGAGATGTGTAGAATGTTGTGGGTTTATGGTGTCGTGTAGGCTCAATGAAGATTCAAAGCAAGGTTTCTGTCACACAATCGTTGTCAAATGTAGCAACTGCTTGTGGGAAACATCTTTCACAACATCAGGAGATACAGAAAATGTAGAGGAGACATGAATAAACACAAAAAAGAACACGAACAAGGAAATCAGTGTAAGGATGGTAATGTTTGTACGATCACTTGGCCGAGGCCATGCAGCGCTTGAAAAGTTTAGCTTGCACACTAGTGCCCCACCATCAATGACAAGACATAGTTGTAGAGACATTTTTATGCATGTGCATGCTGCTAGCCAAGCAGTGGCTGAAGAAAGCATGTCTGAGGCTTCTAAAGAAATTAAAATGCAAAAACAAGCAACTAACAATGAGACTGGAACAGTCATGTGTGGTGTCTCAATGGACGGAACTTGGCAACGAGGGGGTCATGCCAGTCATCATGGTGTAGTAACTTCCATTTCGATAGATAGCGGGATGTGTCTAGATGTGGAGACACTGTCGAACATTTGTGATGGATGCAAACGGTGGGACAAAAGGAAAGATAGAGAGCCAGAGAAGTATCTTAAGTGGAAGGCAGCCCACAACTTGAGGATATGAAAGCTGCCGTCAAAGCAGTTTTGCCTCATGTCGCTTCCACAAAGGATAAGCCGATGCATGAAAAATGCCCAGAAGGACATAATTCTTGGTGTGGCTATAAGAAGGACCCACTGTCTTATAAGCACAAGAATGGCCTACCGCAGGCAGTGGTAGAATGCATTCAACCAGTGTTTGATGATCTGTCGGATGAGTCCCTACTGTCAAAATGTCTCCACGGAAGGACACAAAACAACAGTGAAAGTCTCAACAAATTAATATGGGATAGATGTGCAAAAGAACATTTTGTGGATAGATTCACAGTAGAAGAGGCTGTGTGGAATGCAGTATCTTATTTTAATGATGGATACTCATCAGTTCTCAAGCTCATGACAAAACTTGGAGTACCAGGGAGTAGATTTAGTGTGAATATGTGCAAAGCTGGAGAACAACACAGAATTACCAACTCCATCAAAAAGTCTTCTGACAAAGTAAAAGCAAGAAGAAAGACTTTGAGAGGCATCAGAAAAGGGTTTACTGACAAGGCAGAAGAAAAGGAAGGGGATATGCATACTCTTGGAGGTCATTAAGATAAGGTAAGTGCACAATATAAATTTTTGTTAACAATTTTTTCTCCTTTTTTCTTCTTTTTCTCACTTTCCCTATTTAGCACGACAGGTACATTTTGAGACGCGATATCTCAAGAATGAATTGTTGGAATGCTCTGAAACTTTGCAGAGTGTTTCTTAATATCTTAAACCTTGTCCTGAACCAAATTTTGATTTGCTTTCTCAATTTGTTTTATTTGTAGAGATGTTTTGCATACTAATGAGGTTCGATAAATTTCCAATTCTATTTTTTTTACAAATGGTCACACATAGGACATGCTATATCCCAAATATTTTTGATTTAGGACATAATGCACTCACGTGTGGACTTGTATGCAGAATTTCAACTCTATATATTGAGAAATAATTATGTTATGTTGGTTTAAAATAACCCTGCATTTTTTATACTGCGGCGGCCATTTTGAATAGCTAATTAGCATAATTATGCAATCACTCATATGGTTAGATTTCTCTCTTACCAAGGAACATTTTGACATATATAGGCAAAATGTAAAGTTATAAATAAGAAAAATTCATGTTTCTACCGCACGGCTGCCCAACAGTAATCTGCCATCATGTGGGCATCCCAAAGTCCCTGGTATCTCTCTTCCATTGTTTTTATATCTTGGTGAAATCTTTCACCTTGCTCCTCACTAAAGTCGCCAAGATTCTCCGGAAATAAATGTAAATGGTTATGGAGGTAGTGCAATTTTATGCTCATGTTGCATCCAAGTTCACAAAAACTCGACAGCATGTTTCCAACTAATTCATAATAATTGTCTGCTTTAAAGTTACCCAGAAAGTTTTGCACAACTAAAACAAATGATGACCAGACTGTGGACTCTGTTTTGTTCATGGAATCAATAAAATTTGGGTCGTTTATTAACTTTCTAATTTGAGGTCCATCAAAAATTCCAGCTTTAAGTTTGTCTATGCTCAATTCTGGAAACTTTTTGCATAAGTAATTAAAACAGGTACCATCTTTGTTCAGTGCCTTAACAAATTGCTTCATCAAGCCAAGCTTTGTATGTATTGGTGGCAGTAGAACTCTTTTTCGATCAATGAGAGGCTTATTGACAATATTTTTTTCTCCAACTTTAAATTCATCCCTCAACGGCCACTGTTTCTTTGTCCAGTGCATATCTTTTGCCCTGCTATCCCACAAACATATAAAGCATGGATATTTGGTGAATCCCATTTGCTGGCCAAGCAAGAAGTTCATCATTATAAGATCTACACAAACCATCCAGTTATGTTCTAAATACTTCAATTTTTCCAGAACTGTGCTTATTGTAGCATACTCCTCCTTCATTGTAGTAGAATGAGCAATTGGAATTGAGCCATATTTGTTACCATTGTGTAAGAGAACACCCTTCAAACTTCATTTAGAGCTGTCAATGAAAAGTCGCCACTCATCTGGTGTATAACTTACACCCATTTTGTTAACAAGACCTCCTACAGGGTTTTACTTTAAAGTAAGCAAAGTATGCCTTTTTCACAAAAACAGTAATATGCTTCATATGTTCTTCTTTGAAAGTGTACTCTCCACAAATATAACAAAATAAATGCGGTGAAAAAAAACATGCTCTTCTTGAAGATGATGCCATTCTCTGTTAGAAGTGTAATAAAATAAGTAGCATACTAACATGCATGCAGTGGCTTAAAATCTAAAAAAAGGCAATTCTGGGAAGATTCTTGGAAAACTGAAACTGAGAGTAAACAAGCAGTTTTCTTTTGTAAAGGACTAGACAGCAATAGTTTTTTTACATAGCCTTATATAGAAAATATTGTAATAATACAGGGTGACCCCAAAAAAATTGGCCCGCTCGCGCACAAAAAGTGCGCGCGCGGGCCCGTTTTTTGTTTTGTTTTTTGGGGTCACCCTGTATTAATGAAATACAAAAATGTCTGTATCTCAAAAACTAGAGCTGCTACAGACAAGTAAATGTGATATTTGGATTGAGCAGGCCTCATTTATGTAAAATCAAGAGTAAAATGTTTGGCACCCAAAAAAAATTTTTTTTGTGTAGGGCTGTGTTATCGACTGTGGGTAGGATTACGTAAAGCATTTTTTTCTGTTTTTCGTGCATGATGATTTAAGCTGTTCTGTATTTGTAATTTTGACTCATTTGAAGAAGGATTCGGAGTTGATTTGGTGGCCCTGTTTTGCTGATCCGGCTTCCATCATTGCAAAGTTTCATCGCTTTTTTTAATGTACTTATTTTACGTTGTGCATATATTTCTTTTCCAGATGACGTTCACTCTAATGATGACACGTAAGCGTCACATGGTAACCAGATTTCTGTATTTTGCTCTGCTCACATTTGCCTCTGTTCTGGTCTGCTACATGCTTGTAGGGGATAACAGAACTTCATTGTTTGATTACCTGCCACACCATAAAAGACAGCCTTATAAAGGCAGCAGCTACATCTACCAACAGCGACAACCAGACTCCAGATTTGCTTTGGGCACATATGTAGAACCCCAGCATGATCAAATTCTCGACGTGTATCATAAATGGCAACCTAACAATAAGGGCCGCAATTTTTCCTTGGATGACATTCTGGGCTTAAAACCATTCAAAAATAGAGTAGCTAGGCCAAGTGAATTTGCTGTTGCTGTAAAAAATGCTCGGAACGCAACTTGACTTCAGTGTCGCAATAAGTAATGAAATGATTTCCGCCTCACTGTTAATATTTACGTTAAAAATCAAGACTTATGATCCTTCTGACTTATTGTGTATTCGTTAATGGAAAATTAATATGAAACAAATATAAAGGTATGTTATAAGGCACTCGTAGGAAATAAAGAAGTAGAACACTAGACAACAGAAAAACAACAGACATGAGTGGCTTACCCAGGATTTGAACCCTGGACCTTCCGTGCGACAACACCGCCTAGCTATGCAAGCGAATCACACTGTCCTCCCTGCCATCTACGCATCCCCAAAAAGGATGTTTCAATGACAGGTCATTAGTTAATGGACACGAGTGTTAGCTGACCAGACTTAACTCTGTCTAATCAAGTTTTTATCTTTTACACAGGCACCGAAATGGTTATCTGTGCTTTCCCCCACATCGATTGTTTAAAATAAAAAAAAATAGTAAGCACTCTTGAGAAAATATCTCATAATCATTCTAAATTAGTTGAGGAAAATTTTTAAATGTTGCAAACCTTCAATTAAGTTTGTTTTATATTGAGTAAATTGCACGTGCAAGTAAATTTGACTGATACAAAACGACAGTACCTGACGCCTGTTGGTAAAGTAATGTACCAAATAGTGACGCACAACACGGTTCGTGGCGGAGAATGAGTGTGTTGAACTTTAGGTCTGTTTGTTGATATTTCTTGTGTCCTGTAAGCTGAGAATCTAACGCAACCACACGTTTGCGATGCTGAGTCCATGCTATGTACCACTACCAAGTGTCATTACATTTATTGCATAATTACATCAGAAAGCGAAGCAAATGTAACTCTAGTTTTCTATGCACACTTTGATGGTAGAATGCTCTTCAGCATTATTTGCAGCGTTGTGAAGTTGGCCAAAAAGAAAGTTTCCGACTCCGACTAGTTTTTTTTTTTTTTTTACTACTCATATGTCATAAAAGTATGCACTTATATGGAGTTATAATTAACTATGGTATATGAGTGAATAAATGATTACGTGGCCTTCGTAGACTACATTTTAACGATTCATTCATTCATACAGTAATACAAAACAAAAACTCAAAAAGTATTTTTTTAAATATGATAATTTTTCTTTAAAATCAATTTTTTTTTTTTTTTTTTTTTTTTTTTTATAGGATCTGCCAGGGCTTAATTCTTGTAAAAGTCGGAGTCGGGACATTTTCTATCGACTCTGACTCCACTAAGAAACGACCGACTACGCGACTCCGACTTCCGCCTCCACAGCCCTGATTATTTGCCAAAGTTTTAGATTCAACCAATTCTCAATGCAACATAATGTGTGTGCTAGTTGTCATGTGATCTGTGTTCTGTATATTCTAATTGTCACTTCTGTATGGGGTATCGGAGTCGACATTATGTAGACTTACTGGTATCTCACTGGATGATTTGGTTGATCTGTAGTTGACAGAGGCGGAAAAGAGAAAGCGTTTCTAAAGTTTGATAAATTTAAAAGCGGTATATCCATAGGTATTTGACTTATCTATAGTGTTTCTTTACGTTTCTGTGGTAAACAGTTTTTAACGGAATGGGGTAACCAGTCCTATTGTATGGTTCTGAAGCATGGAGAGCAACAAAAACAACAAAGAAAAAAATATACAGGCACTCATAAATGGGTGTTTCCGTAGAATAAAAGGACTGAAATGGTATGACAAAGTCACCAATGTGGAATTGATGACAAGAACCAGACAAGTGCCAGTGGAACAAGAGATGACGACGCTGGCGATGGATAGGACACACACTGAGGAAACCTGTTGATAGCATTACAAGACAGTCCATGTTCTGGAATCCACAGGGAAAGAGAGGCAGAGGTAGATCAAATCACACATGGAGAAGTGAAAAGGATGAGAAAAACAAGGAAAGAACTTGAGCTGAAGGCACGTGACAAGAAGACTTTGCACAATGGTGTCATAAATTGTCAGTGTGGTTGACGCAATTAACGTCATCTCACTCAGATGTCATATTGTAAGATGAACCAGGTTTGATTTTGGCCATGTTTTGGAATTTAACCCAAGGAAGAATCAATTGATTTGTTTACTGCTTTTTGCTACTGCGTAACATTCACAAATAAATATTCTCTGAAAATTGTAGAAGTCAGTAATTGCGAACAGTCTGTCAACTTGTGGGTCATTTTAATATGTAATTGTAAGTGCTGCAGAGAGCGTCTTGATGCAAAATTTACAATGTTCGAAACCCTGTAGCGTCACGATCCAATCTACACAGCTGTAAATGTAACTCTGCTCTTGAGTTCAGGAAGGCAAAGGAAGAAAGGAAAGAAATCGGCCACCCTTCCCTCATAAATCTGAAAACTAGTATGGTGAAGTCTCTAGCCCCTCATTCGCCTACGGCAATATCTGCTACGAAATATGCTGCATATATCACTAATGTATCTAACAGTGCGGCAGTTATGTTAATAGTCAAAATTGAGGCTGTAAAATGAAATTTAACACAGTAAATTGGTTAAAAGGGCGACAAGATGCGTTAACACTAGTAATGAAGTTAATAATAACAAATGTGTTCATAGTGTAATAATTGAGTTAACAATGTGACACCTTTTTAAAAAACATTTTTTTAACCTGATACTGATACAACTTTGTGAAAGTAAACAGGTGCGAATATTGCCAGTTTTTTTTTTTTTTTTTCAAAATGGAAGTTAGTTCACAGTGTAATAGTTGGTTACGAATGATATTTGAATCTTAGTGAATTATCGTCATTTCAATGAACGATCTGGCCTGTGAGTTATTATCAAAGTAAATTAGCAATGTGATGTTTTTTAACCTGTTTTATAACTATTCTACAAGGGTACATTGTGATGTTTTTTTAACCTGTTTTATAACTATTCTACATTGTGACAGGCTTTTCGTTATTGTGACTTGTCTTTTGTTCTCTTGTTGAAACCGTATTTAATAAGTTAAATGCTTGTTTACTTGTTGTATGGTGAGTTTGTAAAGAGCACGCTTGTCTACGATGTAACAGTTTGATTTTACCATGTTACAAGACCTACTGATCTTTTATATTTTGACATGCGCCCTAATTTAACCGACTAGGTTACACGGGATGCGACTCGCCAAAACGAGGCAATTTTTTTTAAAGTTTGATTTAGCAAGTTTATTCTTGCTCACAAATTGAAACATGGCTTTAAATTCTGTTTTACATTGTGAAATAAGACTATATACAAATAAGCATAAGCAATTCTTCTTCTTCTTTGATCCTTAGCCACCGACCGTCAAAGCAGTCAGTGGCCATCACGCCTAGTGGCGTCTTGTATGGCAACAACAAATTGATTCCACTTTGCTCGGTCGGTGGCCATCCTTCGTACAGTGCCCCAACTCTGGTTCATTCTTTGCATCTCTGCCTCCACAGTCCTCCGCCAGGTTGTTTTTGGTCGGCCTCTCTTTCGTTTTCCTTCAGGGGTCCAAAGCATAGCTGTTCTTGTGATGGCATCAGGGTCTCTTCTGGGGACATGGCCAACCCAGCTCCAGCGTCTGCCAGCTATGGTGGTGTACATGTCCTCTTGCTTGCTCCGAGTAAGCAGATCTTGGTTGGTGATGGTATTCGGCTAAAAGATTCGGTGAATTTTTCTTAGGCATGTTGTGTGAAAAGAGGACAATTTTGACATTTCCTTCTCTGTAACTCTCCAGCATTCCGCACCATACAGAAGCACAGAAAGCACGCAGCTCTGATATAATCTTAATTTTGTGCTTGTGCTGTATTGAGAGGACTTCCAGATGTTGTGTAGGCTAAAAAAGGCTGTTCTTGCCTTATTCATTCTGATGTTGATGTCTTTGCCTGCCCCGCCGTCTGGTGTTACTATGCATCCTAGGTATGTGAAGGTATCTGTCTGTACCAGTTGCTGATTCCTTAATGATATGGGCTCAGGGTTGCTTACATTGAGCGTCATGACCTCTGACTTCTTTAAATTGATGTTCAAGCCCACCTGCTGGCTAAACTTATTAAATCTATCCGTTTTTTCCTGGATGTGTTGATGTGAATGTGCTAGTAGTGCAATGTCATCTGCATATTCCAGATCTTCCAGTGTAGAAAATGTAGTCCATCTTATTCCTCTTGGACTGCCCTCTGTTGTCTGGCGCATCACCCAGTCTATGACTGTTAAAAATAGAGTGGTTGGTAAGGAGCATCCCTGTCGTACTCCTGTCTTCACCTCAAAGGTTAGGTTGCTCTGCCCAACACTACACGTAAAGTTGGCATAGAGGCTTTTTATGATTGACACTATGCAGCTTGGAATTCCATAAGCCCTCAGTATTTTCTATAAACTGTCCCTATGTATGCTGTCAAAAGCCTTTTCAAAATCAACGAAATTAATGTACAGCTGTCTTTGCCATTCTGAGCACTGCTCTATAATGTTCCTGAGAGTGAATATATGATCTACACATCTTCTGTTCTTTCTAAATCCTGCTTGTTCTTTCCTCAGTTTGTGGTTTACTGCTTTTGAAATTCTCTGTTTAATTATCCTGCCTAGTATTTTGCTGGGAACTGAGAGAAGAGTGATTCCTCTCCAATTATTGCAGTCTGCAAGATCTCCCTTCTTGGGCAATTTGACAATTATTCCTTTGTTCCACTCTGATGGTGTTGTCCCCGTTTTCCAGACTTGTGCAAATAGTGGTTCTAATAGTTCTGCTGCTAGCTCAGGGTCTGTCTTAAATAGCTCTGCACTTAAGTTATCATGGCCAGGAGCTTTTCCATTCTTTAACCCTGTGATTGCTGTGATGATTTCTTCTTTTTTTTTTTTTTTTTTACGTTTCAAAAAAAAAAAAAAAAAATCAATAATCATGAACTTGAGCAAGTTAAAATGTATGCAATGACACATTTAATAACCAATTTACATAATTACTAAATTCATTGCTTATGCAAAAAAAAAAAAGCATAAGCAATGAATTTAGTAATTATGCACACGAAATTGCATATCGCTTATGGGTGTAATGTAAATTAGTTATTAAATGTGTCATTGCATAAATTTTAACTTGCTCATGATATGTTTTTTATTTTTTAATGAAACGTAAAATGATTATCAAATGCGACAATGTGACTTTGTATGAGCTGCTAAGAAACAGGTGATCATCATTATCACCATCATCATCATTATCACCATCAACATCATTATCACCATCTTCATGACCTTCCTGTTCTCTCTTAAATAGAGGTGTACACTAAGGTTATTACCAAGCGTGATAATGTGTCTTTGACTGAGCTCAAGAAAAAGAGATGTACACACTACGTCATTACCAATGATATAATGTGTCTGTGAATGCTGCTTTAAAAAATGTTGCTAGCTAATGCGATAATACGTCTGTGAATCAGCTGGATACATATTAACGTTATTATCAAATGCTATATGTTCTTGGATGAGCTGTTTAAAAACAATGATACATATTAACGTTAGTACCAAATGCAATGTGTTCTTGAATGAGCTACTGAGAAACAGGTTAAACTAATGGGTTTTTTTTCTTCAAGAGCGATAATGTGCCTTTAAATGAGGCTAAGAAACAGAGGATACACAAACGTTCTTACCAAGTGCAATGAAGTGTCTTAGAATGAGCTAATTAGACACAGGGGTAAACACAAACGTTCTTACCAAGTGCGATGAAGTGTCTAGAATGAGCTAATTAGACACAGCGGTGATAAAGTTGTTATTTTATTCCCGTTAATGATATCCACCAAAAGGATAAATATAAGTGGATGGAAGCAGACATCATCATCATCAGTTGATAAGATCTCTATGGTGTTGTTTGCTCCACTGTAGTGTATGGAATGTCAACTTGACCTACGCAGTGGTGTGTAGACATGGATTGAGTGTATAATGTGCGAATGATAATAAGGGTTCGTGGTGTTGACAAATGTTCTTTTCTCACACTCATGTATGGCTGGAAGTCATCGACACCAACGACTGTGTACCTTTACTAAAGTTTAATTGGACGTACACACTCGACAGCACAGATAGTGACAAATCACAGGTTGGCATAATACATCATGGTACAGTGGATAACTGGTCTTGCAATGTTATGTTACATGGGCACTCATGTAGAATAATATTATAATGGACTGTCAGTAGCCAAGCATTCAGTATTGCCCATATATATATCAACTGAGTTTACTGACAAAGCACGTCAGATTATAAACAATATCCAAGATGGCTTCTACCTCATCTCGTCTAGCGAAGATTCTTTAACATAAGGTTCAGCACAGTTTTTTTCATATAATAATATTGAACCGCTAGCAATGGGTTCTCATGTGTAGCAGTGATCTCTGGACTAAACAAGCGATAATACGGGCATCCCTTTTCTCTTCTTGAAAGTCACTACATGTTTTGGTTCCAAGATGGCTTCACTCGTGAGCTGTCACTCACGTTTGGATACAGATAATGAATCTGTCCTAAAGTTAGTCATTCATTAAATCTTCCATTGCTCTGTAGATTTGATCATGAACACTTGACTGCAATCTACAGGATATAGTGCTGCTAGGAATCGAAGTCGTTTTCATCGAGTCAAATATATTCTCTTAGACATTCAAATCGTACCTATCGAAAATGGTGGCTTCGTACGAGAGTTCATAAGAGTGTCTATTATTACCTTGGTATCAGAAATATGATTCTGCCATTCCTTGGCAATACGAATAAACACTGGGGTAAAGCATACACGATAGGTCTAGACGACTATCACTTTCCCCACAAATACTGAGATCACTTTTTCCCCGGCGACAAGCCGACATAGAAGACACAGTCCCTATCAGGACGAAGCCAAATCACACCACACTCTAGCGACACATCCGCCGAATAGCCTTTGACCTCTCTAGAGACAACAGAACATATAGTTCGACTTAGATATGTAAAGATATACAGATATAAGACAGACTCGTCCTACTCAGACAAACAATACACATAAATTCAGGCCATAGATATTCTGAAGCAAGAACAATCTATTACTACCCAAACAAAGAATAAATCGCAGAAAACTGGATTTATCCGCGGAGTTCGATCGAAAGAGCCGACACAACTTTCAAGGGAAGTAACTCAATAATGACTTTTCCTTAAGCACTATTTTGTTTACAAAATATTTGCGAACATAACAAGTATACCAATGTATAATATTGTAAGATATCAAAGACTGCACGTAACAGTCTTACCACACCTCCTGGGAAAAAAAAATGGAACATTTTTTTTTTTTTGAAATACATCTAGGAGCAACGTACAATAGGCTCACAACGCATGAATAATGCGCAGATGAAAATATCAGGAATACCTATAACGCCTAATATGAGGCTAAGTCGACTTATGGAGCGACTGGTGAGAATGTGTCTCATAAACTGAGAGAAATTATTTCTCTACAAGTATATTTTTCCAGGAAGGTGTCATCAAAGTATAATACAATTCTGGCAATTACACAATGCCTAAAAAATTCATATCATCATTTCGTATTAGATATCTTAAATTTATGATTTATGAAGAAACAATCATCAAAGCACAGCGGTGAATAAACATCAATGAACCGCTATGTAGTGATACAATCATTATATTATTAAATTACAAATGTGTATCTATCATGATATAGAAAAGGAACTACTATAGAACTAGACATATCAAGAAGTCTAAGCCCTAATAGTTATGTGGAATCATGTGGGCATCTTGACAGAATGTCTGCCATCACATTATCTGATCCACGAATAGCTCGCACAGAGAAATGAAAAGGTTGAAGAGCAATTGCATATCGAGTAGACCTCGAGCTCTTCAAATTCTTACTCTGTATAGCAGTAAGAGCTTTTTGGTCGGTTTCTACTATGAAATGTGCGCCTAGAAGGAATCTCTGTAGTTTGAGGATCGACCAAACCATAGCTAATAGCTCACGGTCTAAAACCGAATAATTCCTTTCTGACGCATTAAGTTTTCTGGAAATATACATTACAGGATGCAGAGTTCCAGAGTACTCTTGCATTAGTGCCGCTCCAATCCCAGTGGATGAAGCGTCACTACGAAGAACGAATGTCTTATCTTTAGTGGGTAGCACTAAAATAGGTGGTGTTGAAAACAGTGTTTTAATCTTATCCAGAGAGCATTGGCATTCCTGAGACCAGTGGACCACATTAGGCGAACCTTTCTTTAGAAGTGTTGAGAGAGGTGCCATGATAGAGGATAGATTCTGAATGAATCTGCCATAAAATTGAATAAGACCTAACAGACTTCTCACCTGTTTTTTTAGTCTTAGGGATTGAGATGTTAAGTATCTTACTAGTATTATGGTCCTCTGTCTTTAGGAAACCATGACCAACTCGGTGGCCTAGGAAAGAAATTTCGCTAAAACCAATATAGGCTTTAGAGGGTTTCGCTGTCAGGTTGTGCTCACGCAAAGTAGACAGCAATTCATCTAACCCTGAATAGTGATCTTCCCAAGTATCGCTGAAAAGACAGATGTCGTCTAGATATGCAATGACATCTGACCGATAAGATAGGATTCGGCGCATCATGCGTACGAATGTAGCTGGTGCGTTCATAAGACCGAAAGGCATAAAATTCCATTGGAACAAACCTCTAGGTGTTGAAAAAGCCGTGAGAGGTTTGGCGCGTTCAGATAAAGGAACTTGCCAATATCCTTTAGACAAATCAAGTTTAGTGAAAAAATGAGATTTGGAGAGTCGAGTAAGTAGCTCTTCCAGTAAAGGCATAGGTTCGGCATCGAACTTCGTTACTTGATTCAATTTTCGATAGTCAACGCAAAGACGTATGTTATTGTCTTTTTTTCGCACAATAACCATCGGCGAAGAATATGCAGAGGTGGATGGTTCGATTATTTTCAAATCTATCATCTCATCCAACTCTTTCTCGACCTGTGCTTGAAAATGTATAGGTATAGGATAAGGTCTAACCCTAATAGGAGTATGGTCAGTTAGAACAATGTCATGTTCAATGACATGCGTTTGTCCAGGGATGTCAGTGAGTACATCCTGAAATGTTTGCAACATAGTTGAAACTTGTCGCTGTTCTCCTAGAGACAAATCAGGAGAGACAGTAACGTTCTTCCATGATTCACTGGAATGAAGTGGGATCATTGGAAGAGGAAGATTTACATCTGAAAAACTTGTTTCCTCATCCTGTATCACGGACAGTGATGAGTAATGACCATGTTGTACTGGAGAATTGTCCGTTGCTTGGAAAATGGGTTGCAAATAATCCGGACGTTCATGGAATTCAGTAAGCATATTGATGTGGAAGGTTTTATGCTTCCCATCAATATCGACAATATAGTCAACATCGGAAATTTTCGATATTATATCGTACGGACCTTTCCAAGAAATAAGTAATCTGTTTTCCCTACAAGGTAGTAATACAAATGCTTTGTCACCAGGACAAAGTTGTCGTAAGCATCTCTTCTTATTGGCAAATTGCCTTGCCTTCTGTTTCGCAAATTCAGAAGAAGAAGTTGCTAATTTGCATGCTTCGATAATTTTTTGTCTCAACGCGATGACATATTCGTAGGATGACTTTGTGTCATCGTCAATATTGTCAGATGTAATGAGATCGTGAAGCAACGACATAGGGCCACGCGGACGCGCGCCAAAGACGAGTTCAAAGGGAGAAAATCCTGTATGTTCATTGGGTACCTCTCTGTAAGCGAAGAGGGCCGCAGGTAAAACTCTGTCCCAGTCTTGAGGATGATCCTCAGTTATCTTCCCCAGTAAGTTTTTAAGTGTTCTATTAAGGCGTTCGACCATACCATTAGACATTGGATGGTAGATACTACTTAAAGATCTATCTATCTGCAGAGTAGACATTACTTGAGACATGGTATCTGATATTAGTTGGGTGCCATGATCTGACAATATCTCTCCGGGGAACCCCAGACGAGAAAATATAAGCCAAAGAGCATCTGCAATATCAGCAGTAGTAATGCTCTTCAGAGGAATAGCCTCTGGCCAACGTGTGCACATATCAACACACGTCAAGATAAACTGATGTCCTCTGGCAGACTTGATCTTAAATGGACCAATAATGTCTATGGCCATTTTTTGGAACGGCCGAATAGGAATGTCCGCCGCCTGAATGGGTGCAGCATGCCGTGGACCTTTGGATTTAACTTCCTGACATACTTTACAAGATCGACAATAAATCCGTATGTCCTTGTTTACCAATGGCCAAAAGAAAGCCGCAAGGACTCTTGACTTAGTACGGGAAAAACCCATGTGTCCAGCACACTGAGAGTCGTGAGCGTGCTGCAAAATTTTAACTCTCAAATTCTTGGGAACCAGGATTTGAGAATGACTTGACGTAATGGAGTCTTGAACCATACGTACAAGTACGCCATTCTTCTTTGTAATCCACGATTTACGACTTGTGTCTTTATTCGGATCACCTTTAGTTGCAAGAATGAAGAATTTCTTCAGAGTGGGATCATCTTCTTGCTGTTTTATAAACGAGTCACGAGAAATTACCAAGGGATTATCTTGGTTATGCACTTCATTATCTTCAGTAGATGAAGTTTGAGGCATATTAAGAGCCTGAGCTCTAGTGACTACAGCGTTAGCAATCTGCATGTTTTGCCTTTCCCACGTGGAAATTTGTTGCGGAGTGCATTCCTTGACTCCATGAATGCGACCGATGATGAGGTCAGCGATCGGATTCGGAAGAAGACATGCGTGTACATCTCCTGTAAAGAAAGGAGTAGCACTCCTAATGATAGCAGTAGAGTATTTCTCTAATGTGCCGCCAAATGTTACACATTTGACTACTTGTCCAGTGGCGCGGGAAAGATCTACGAGTGACTGCCTAACACCAATTGTGGTGCATCCAGAATCAAATAGCACAGAGACTGGATTCTTCTTCTTCTTCTTCCGTCCTTAGCCAAAGACCGACCAAGCAGTCAGAGGCCATCACGCCTTGTGGCGTCTTAAGGGCAACAGCAGATTGATTTTCTCTGTTGTAGTTTCCCATCACGCCTAGCGGCGTCTTTAGGGCAACAACAAATAGATCCATCTGCCGTTATTTCCGTAATCGGTGTGACAAGCCAATGGGTGATCAGCCCATTGGGCAGAGACTGAATTGTTATTCACTAAACCCTTATGTAAGACAAGAGAACCTCTTCCATCATGCGCGACTGATGCCGGAAGAGCAGGAAGAGGATGGCCACAGCTTAAAGTAGACACTGTGGTTGGCTCAAATAACGTTTTGCATTGGGGGCACTGAGATGCTCTCCCAAAATCAAAAGCGGCACATGCCATATTACTAGCATCATTATTATCTTTACTCTGTTTATAGGCTTCATGGGACTCTTGTTGTACAGAGTTTGCCTGAAAATGTGGTTTATGTCTTTTGTTTTGAGATCTACCTCGGTTATTATCACCTCTGTAGTTATTGTTACCTCTATTGTAACCCCTATTTGGGTTTGAGTCATAGTTCCCTTGGTTACCATTATCATATTCATTATAATGAGTATTTCTGTAATTATGATCTTGTTGACTCCAAGACGGATAACCCTGATAGTTTCTATAATTACTTCCTCTACGGAAATTCCTATAATTATGACCACCCCTGTGTCGAGAGCTATCAGCTCGTCTCCAGTTCTTTGAAGAAGAACCCTGAAATGATTGGTTACCTTGGTTTTGATAACTATTATGGTTACCTTTTTTATCAAATCTGTTTTGAGGTCCCTGAAATCTGTGTGAATAATTGGGATTGTATGGTGTTGCTGAAGCAACTGGCATACTCTCCTTAATCTTAGTGTTGCCAAAAGTCACGTCGGGGTGTGCAGTGACATATTGGGAACAATATTCTTCCATTTCTTTTAGAGATTTGGGTTTACGCTCATGTATAAATTCAAGGAAAGGTTTGTTCACACATGACATAATTTTATCTCTGAGCAACAAATCCATAAGTCCTTCATACGTTTTTTCTGTTTTGGAAAGCTCAATCCAACGATCAACTGTGAGACGTGCCTTTGCAGTGAATTCTGAGAATTCTACACCCGTCTCAGGCACCATCGTTTTAAATAAAAGGCGATAGCCTTCCTCACTTAGCTGATATTTTTTTATCAAAGCCGCCCTAATGACATCATAATTATCCTTATCTGCTTCTCCTACAAGGCATAATCTAGTCAAAGATTCACCTTTCAAGTTTTCTGATAATTGATTAGCGTATTGTGATTTATCCACATTATGTGTACGACAAGAACGTTCAAATCTATCCAGCCAGAATGTAATATCGTCACTGGACTGATTGAACGGTGGAACCTTAACCTTGTAAGTAGAAGGTTTACCATTACCACTAGATGCCTGATTAACATTACTCATACTTGTCAATCTCAATTTCTCCAACTCAAATTCATGTTCTCTTATTGCTTTTTTCTCTTCAGCATCTAATCTTTTTTGTTCAGCCTCCCTGTCTAATCTTTTTTGTTCAGCTTCCCTGTCTAATCTTTTTTGTTCAGCTTTCCTGTCTAATCTTTTTTGTTCAGCTTCACTGTCTAATCTTTTTTGTTCAGCTTCCCTGTCTAATCTTTTTTGTTCAGCTTCACTGTCTAATCTTTTTTGTTCAGCTTCACTGTCTAATCTTTTTTGTTCCGCAGCAGCTTCTCTTTCTAATTTTTTTTGTTCAGCTTCAAATCTCCTTTCCTCCACCTGCATCTGCAATTTCTTTTGTTCAGCCGCAGCCTCAGCTTCTCTTTCTAATCTTTTCTCTTCCGCCATAGCTTTTCTTTCTTCTGCAGCTAATGCTTTGTCATATTGAGCAACAGCCCATTGTTCTAATTGTTGACCAGTCTTATCAAGGGCTTTCCCTTGTATAATGAAGTATTCTAATGTAGACATGGTGTCTAACAATAATACTAATCACCTGAAATAATAATAATACCACAAGTTCTTAATGACTTGATTAATCAGTATACTATCCCAATATCTGTGGGTCCCAAGCCTTAATAAGGTCTTGTATAATAGTAATAATAATCAGGTACTGGTTTATACCATAATCCAAGTGCAGTGCACAGGCAATTGTGTCTTATGAAATATACCTATATAAAACATATGTCAACCAACAGAATACATAAAGTACAAATAGGACTGACAATACAAGAACGTTTGCAGAAATCAAAATAAATCAAATAGGGAAATCATTGAAAATAATCACTGAATCTGCAAAGAATAACAACACAAATGACGTCACAATATATGAATATAAATTGTGAATAGAACTGAAAGATAGAAAAGGTTAGACCAACAAATTACAAACAAATCAAAACAAAACTAAAGAACAAAGAAATATTACAAAAATAACAATAATTACAGACTTCACAGCTAACACAAAAGCAACAGTTGTCGCAGCAAATTTTCAATCAAGAAAATTGCACCTATAGAAAACGCCCACAACGGACCCTCTATGACGTGGGATATTCTGTTGTGAGGACGCCGCCCAACCTTAAACACAACCCGCTGACATAGAAACTAACATACTATACAAACAAATAACATGTAAACATAAATATATATAAATTATGTGTATGATAGTATGTGTTGCAAAATAGGCTCAGTTTTACAGTAATGGCAAAGTTATTTTTATGAAAATAAACAAACTGCCACTTTATTCAATTAAACATTCTGGCCTTAAATATTAAAGTTCATATACAGAAAACAAGAAGATCCATCGATGAAAATAGGACTTCTTAGTTCACTAATACTGTCTTCCTGTTAATATTACAAGAATTGATCCAACTGTTCCGTGAAACTCTGTAATGTCTAATGTAAAAATGTCAACAACGCTGACCTACATACTGCATTCACTTGACAGGTCACGTGACGAAGTGTTGACAAATAGCAAACCAATACTGCAAGTGTGTCGTATCAGCCACAGGAAACGGTCTGGTATCGGTACTCTGTTGACTTCTGAACTTCTGCGAGGTCAAACCCAGAAAGCTGGTCCACCAGTTGATAAAGTTGTTATTTTATTCCCAGTTAATGATATCCACCAAAAGGATAAATATAAGTGGATGGAAGCAGACATCATCATCATCAGTTGATAAGATCTCTATGGTGTTGTTTGCTCCACTGTAGTGTATGGAATGTCAACTTGACCTACGCAGTGGTGTGTAGACATGGATTGAGTGTATAATGTGCGAATGATAATAAGGGTTCGTGGTGTTGACAAATGTTCTTTTCTCACACTCATGTATGGCTGGAAGTCATCGACACCAACGACTGTGTACCTTTACTAAAGTTTAATTGGACGTACACACTCGACAGCACAGATAGTGACAAATCACAGGTTGGCATAATACATCATGGTACAGTGGATAACTGGTCTTGCAATGTTATGTTACATGGGCACTCATGTAGAATAATATTATAATGGACTGTCAGTAGCCAAGCACCCAGTATTGCCCATATATATATATCAACTAAGTTTACTGACAAAGCACGTCAGATTATAAACAATATCCAAGATGGCTTCTACCTAATCTCGTCTAGCGAAGATTCTTTAACATAAGGTTCAGCACAGTTTTTTCAAATAATATTGAACCCCTAGCAATGGGTTCTCATGTGTAGCAGTGATCTCTGGACTAAACAAGCGATAATACGGGCATCCCTTTTCTCTTCTTGAAAGTCACTACATGTTTGGTTCCAAGATGGCTTCACTCGTGAGCTGTCACTCACGTTTGGATACAGATAATGAATCTGTCCTAAAGTTAGTCATTCATAAAACATTTCATTGCTCTGTAGATTTGATCATGAACAATTGACTGCATTCTACAGGATATAGTGCTGCTAGGAATCGAAGTCGTTTTCATCGAGTCAAATATATTCTCTTAGACATTCAAATCGTACCTATCGAAAATGGTGGCTTCGTACGAGAGTTCATAAGAGTGTCTATTATTACCTTGGTATCAGAAATATGATTCTGCCATTCCTTGGCAATACGAATAAACACTGGGGTAAAGCATACACGATAGGTCTAGACGACTATCACTTTCCCCACAAATACTGAGATCACTTTTTCCCCCGGCGACAAGCCGACATAGAAGACACAGTCCCTATCAGGACGAAGCCAAATCACACCACACTCTAGCGACACATCCGCCGAATAGCCTTTGACCTCTCTAGAGACAACAGAACATATAGTTCGACTTAGATATGTAAAGATATACAGATATAAGACAGACTCGTCCTACTCAGACAAACAATACACATAAATTCAGGCCATAGATATTCTGAAGCAAGAACAATCTATTACTACCCAAACAAAGAATAAATCGCAGAAAACTGGATTTATCCGCGGAGTTCGATCGAAAGAGCCGACACAACTTTCAAGGGAAGTAACTCAATAATGACTTTTCCTTAAGCACTATTTTGTTTACAAAATATTTGCGAACATAACAAGTATACCAATGTATAATATTGTAAGATATCAAAGACTGCACGTAACAAGCGGTAAACACAAACGTTCTTACCAAGTGCGATGAAGTGTCTTGGAATTAGCTCTTTAGAAACAGGGGTAAACACAAACGTTCTTACCAAGTGCGATGAAGTGTCTTAGAATGAGCTAATTAGACACAGGGGTAAACACAAACGTTCTTACCAAGTGCGATGAAGTGTCTTAGAATTAGCTCATTAGAAACAGAGGTAAACACAAACGTTCTTACCAAGTGCGATGAAGTGTCTTAGAGTGAGCTAATTAGAAACAGGGGTAAACACAAACGATCTTACCAAGTGTGATGAAGTGTCCTATAATGAGCTAATTAGACACAGGGGTAAACACAAACGTTCTTACCAAGTGTGATGAAGTGTCTTAGAATGAGCTAATTAGACACAGGGGTAAACACAAACGTTCTTACCAAGTGCGATGAAGCGTCTTAGAATGAGCTAATTAGACACAGGGGTAAACACAAACGTTCTTACCAAGTGCGATGAAGTGTCTTAGAATGAGCTAATTAGACACAGGGGTAAACACAAACGTTCTTACCAAGTGTGATTAAGTTTCTTTGAATGAAGCTATGAAACAGAGGTATACACAAATGTTCTTATCTAGTGCGATAATGTATCTTTGAATAAGTTGTTAATAACAGAGGTATACACTAACATTATTTCCGAAAGATGAAATAACAAATAAATTGATTACAGCACGTAACAGGAAAATAGAATGGTGGAACAAGAAAGACTTTGTGAAGGAAATGATAATAAAGGAGATTTTAATGTACATTAAGCTGTTGTATCACGCGCTCTTTCAAAACATTTTAACTGTAATTATTTATGGTTTGTATTCATTGCTTTTTCTTTCCTTGCTAATTTTATTGCATAAATTGTGACAAATTATTGTTGTCGGATTCTCAAAACAACAAATAAATACATTGGAAAAATGTGTCTTGTTGGTGTCATTTATTTCACAGTTTCCGTAATGCATTTTTTTAAAAGAAAAAAAGTTTTGTATAAAAGTTAATTTTTTAAACG
Source organism: Oreohelix idahoensis (assembly GCA_024509875.1). Classification (NCBI taxonomy): domain Eukaryota; kingdom Metazoa; phylum Mollusca; class Gastropoda; order Stylommatophora; family Oreohelicidae; genus Oreohelix; species Oreohelix idahoensis. The sequence continues at coordinate 90,844 of JAMPIV010007629.1, read as the reverse complement.
AAAGAGTGAGAATAACCTGATTTTTTTCTTTGATTCATTTCATTATTTTATTTTATTATTATTATTATTATTATTTTGCTCCTTACAAAGCATTGAGCTATCACAATTACTGGACCCTCCTTGCAGGAAGCATGTTGGTGGATCCTCCTTGCAGAAAGCCTGTTGCTGCACCCTCCTTGTAGGAAGCCTGTTGCTGCACCCTCCTTGCAGGAAGCCTGTTGCTGCACCCTCCTTGCAGGAAGCCTGTTGCTGGACCCTCCTTGCAGGAAGCATGTTGGTGGATCCTCCTTGCAGGAAGCCTGTTGCTGCACCTTCCTTGCAGGAAGCGTGTTGCTGGACCCTCCTTGCAGGAAACGTGTTGCTGGACCCTCCTTGCAGGAAGCCTGTTGCTGGACCCTCCTTGCAGGAAGCGTGTTGCTGGACCCTCCTTGCAGGAAGCGTGTTGCTGGACCCTCCTTGCAGGAAGCGTGTTGCTGGACCCTCCTTGCAGGAAGCGTGTTGCTGCACCCTCCTTGCAGGAAGCCTGCTTGACAGTCCTGTACTCTTGAAGTAGTGATGGTTTGTGTAGCGGTATGTTTTATATACTGAGATTGCCAGCCCATTGCACAGTCTCAGATTAGTCGCTAATTACTATAATGCTGAGGGTGCATCAGTCCTATTCTTTGTTCATCTCCTCGTAGAGCCCAGTTAACCATATAGAGCAAGTAAATTGAATGGCTCACCCAAAACCAAAATTTCAGGTCATGAAATGCATTCTTTACAGTACCTAGGTATCCGTAGATATAACAATAAAGTTTCATCCGGTGTTATCTATGACCTGTACGGTCGTATGACAGCACATGGTGTGCAGGAAACGAACACAATCCTATTGCAGGATGTCCCGAGTTTTACACGAATATTAAGTAGCACATGTCTAGCTGAAATGTATAATGCACATTTATTGAGGCTCCCACATAAAAAATATTCACTGATCCGGGGGAGGGGTTGGAGGGGTGCTGTTCACTTACACAGCTCATATTTAGAGTAAGAGACAATTAGGTCACTGACCACACTGAACAACAGCAAAATGAGATGGGGAAAAGGGAGGAAGGGGAGTTGAGGGCGGATAGTTAGTAGCCTCATTCAGTCATAACTGACTATGTGGATTGTGCGCCCTTGATGTGACACTCCACAGCTGCTATTTTCGCCTAGTGCTTGACGGAAACTCAACTACAGAAAAACCTAACAGGGACGTAAATAAGAAACAACAATGGCAATACCAAAGACCGAAATACGATACTCTGCTTTGTCACGCATCCTAAAGCTAAGGATATAGCATGCTAAAAGAATCCATGAAAAAGATTAACTGAATTCACGGATAACCTTGTTGGCGTCTACTAAAAATTGTTATGCTTGTATGAAAACTATTATACCATTTGTAAGATGGAGCATATGAATACTAGACTGTTTAAAACCCTTGCTTCTCGGGGCAAAGAGGCCAGGTTCGAAACCAGGTCATGTTGTATTTTTATAGTCTACAAAGGTGTGCTAATGGTTACCTGATTCTGCTCTTGAGTTAGGGAAGGAAAAGACAATGAGGAAGGGAACTGGTCGCCACATCTCATAAAAGCTAATATTTAGTATAGGTGACGTCTTTAACACTTCACTCACCTACGGCAGTATCTGCTGGCCTGTCACGTCTTTAACACTTCACTCACCTACGGCAGTATCTGCTGGCCTGTCTTTACGTTGAATTTTACTGGTGAGTGTCACGAAATACTTCGTTCTCTTCTTTTTTGGGTCTTCACTCATCTCCAGCAGTATTATCTACCACTTCTTTTACGTGCTAATTCGACCAGTATTCATTCTTCTTCTTCTTCTTCTTCTTTCGTTCGCTTGAACTATATTGTCTATATCTGCAATGTTGTTTCTTGTATAAACTTCACTGTCTTTTGTAGTTCATACAGAGGTCCATATAGTTTTGCTTCCAGTGTTGTTTCTCTGGGCCAGTGGGTTTGCCTCAATATATCATATTCGGGGCAATCTTGAAGTACGTGCTCCGCAGTCTGGGGTGCCTGTCCACATGTACACATGGCTGAATTGCCAATCTTGAATTTTGTATACATGTGGCTGCGGAGGCGGTTGTGTCCTGTTTTGAGGCGCAGAATGACTATTTGTTCTGATCTGTTCATAGCTTGGTAGTCATCCTGTGTTGGTGGTGGTGGCTTTCTGATGGATTTGATCATTTTTTTCTTCTGATGATATGTAACTGGTACATCCGGTTGCTCGTCTGCAGCACCTTCTTTAGCCAGTCCATCTGCTCTCTCGTTTCCTGGTATTCCACAATGAGACGGTATCCACTGCATGGTGACCCTGCGCTGGTTGCACAGTTCAGAAAGTAGGGCTTGTATGCCTGGCAATTTTCTGGACTGAAGTGCTTGGAGTGCTGATCTTGCATCTGTCAGGAATACTACAGGCTGTGGACCAAGATTGGTGTTCAATAGTTTCTCAGTTGCCACCTTGATTGCCTGGACTTCTGCATCATAGTTGTTACAGAATTTCCCCGTTGGTACTCTGACCGTATCCCTAGTGTTGTTTGGGTATTCTATGTACACTCCTGCTCCTCCATTCTTTACTGCATTCTGTGCTGACCCATCCGTGTATACTCGGACCCAGAGGTCCTGTGGGTATTCATCATCCAGGAAACTGAGAGTGACTGTCCTACGTTGCACGCTGTTCTGTTCATCCCTGTCGAATATTCCTTTCACTTTTGTGTGGATGTGTACTGGTAGCCCATGCTCCTCTCTCCAAGGGGTTTGTTCTGGCACAGACTTTAGGGGGCTGTTAACTTCAGGCAGGTCTGAGGTTTGTCTACGTAATCGTTTGGCCTGGTGGATAAAGCTGCTTCTTTTCAGTCGCCCCATTGCTAGGTTTTGGAATCTGTCCTTCATTGGATGGCTCGGCATACAGAGGAACTTTTCTGCCTGTGTTAGCACTTTCGTGTCTCTGCGTTCTCTCAGTGCTTGTATCCTCCCCATTTTCTCCATCTTCACTATAGGCGTTGATTTCATTGCCCCCGTGATGACCCTAAGCGCCTGGTTTTGCACCTTATCTAGCTCTTGTAATGTGGTGTTTGATGCTGGGCACCACGCAGCTGACCCATATTCCAGGTGTGGTCGTATGCCCTGCTGGTAAACTTTACTAAGTATTTTCCCGCTGGCTCCCCATGTGGTTTCACTTAGTTTTCTCAGGATGGCTAACTTCCTCCTGGCCTTTGTTGCTGCTTTGTTGATGTGCTGCTTCCATGTCAGCCTATCATCGAATGTAACTCCGAGATAGGTGGGTTGTTTATCTTCTCTCAGGAGCTCTTCGTTTATCTTGATGACACCAGCTTTTTGTTTGGGAGAGAGGGTGAAGAGCGTAGTGCTGCACTTGTCTGTATTGATGCTGACACACCATCTATTTGCCCATGAGGTTAAGGCATCTATAGCTCTTTGTAGCAGTTTGGTGGTCACTGTTGCATGCTCATCTGTGCACCATATTACCAGATCATCAGCGTACATTGCCACTTTCATTCCATGTGGTAGTTCAGCAACCAGGTCGTTGATGTAGACAAGGAAAAGTGTGGGGGACAGAACCCCTCCATGAGGGACGCCATGACGCAGTAGAATTTTCATACTCTTGAGGCCATCTAGTTGTACTCGGGCTCTTCTGTTATGCAGGTATGCTTTCACCCATTTGTACATCTTACCATTCACTCTACAATTTCTCAGTTTCTTCAGAAGCCCTTCTTTCCAAACCTTGTCAAATGCTTTCCTTAGATCTATCCATGCTGCTAGTACCAGTTTCTTATCTTGGAACGCATCCTCAATCTCTTGGGAAAGGTAAGTTGCCTGATCTTCGGTGGAATAACACTGCCTAAAGCCCGCCTGCTGTGGTACAAGAAGGTTTTCACTTTCAAGGTACCACTGTAGCCTGAGGTTGATGATACGTTCCATTGTTTTGCAGAGGCAGCTTGTAAGGCTGATTGATCTGTAGCTGGAGGCAGTGGAACTGTCTTTTCCTGGTTTTAGGAGTGGTATCATGATTGCTTCCCTCCAGGTCTGTGGACCAGTATTCATTGTTTACGCTTTCGTGGTTCAAGGTATTCTTTTCATCTTTTGTCACTCCCTTACCTTTAATTGCTTGCTTGACCTGTTTTGAAATAGCACTGACTTCTGTTTGTGCAGAGCGAAGTTGTTTGTTTAAGTTACGTAACATCTTCTGGCCCAAAAGTAAGGTATCTGAAGTAGCAAGACGGGTTAAGTTTGCCATATTGCAAGCCAGGCTGGTGGTAGATAAGGATGGTAAAAGATAAGCTGAGATTACATTTATACAAGATGGCATTAGGTGAAAACCCACACGTTGTGTTTGCAAAGGTATGGAACAAATGTTTGATCCGATGACATTGGTTGCAGATAATTGCTACTAACCATGTTGTCTCAGTGTTCCAATATGGATGACAATCTTGTTGAAAATTAAGACACCTACGATGATGTAATACTTAACTCTTAAAGGCCGGAACGACGCTGGTAGCGTACATCCGCAAAACCCCTCGAAGCCGAAACGACGTTGGGAACGTCACTTTTGTGTTCCGTGAAATTTGTTCCGTATTTTTGTTATGACTCATAACTGAATACTATATGTAGAATATCACTAAAAATCCTTCATATTCTAATTCTACATTCATTTATCTTTACTGTGATGTATAATATGTGTGTCTTTGTTGTGTAGTAATTCAGAAACTTTAGAATTTATAAAGGTACTGCTTTAAGGTACAAAAATAATTCTGGCAAAACTCGTGAAAAAATTCCGGCCTGCAAGAGTTAAGACATATTAACTTTATTGTGATAATCAACTACGACAAAACAACATCTTGGACGATATTATCAGTGATAGATCTGTGAAGTAGTGAGTTTGTAAACATGACAAATACCCACGGAAGTAGCAAGACCTTATGTGGTTATGGAATTCGAAAATCACATGTATAGGGCAATATCTTATGTTGTCATGTAGTAATGTTCTACATGAGAGAGAGGGTAGTCGGGGAACTCCTACCAAAATCAGACACTTATTTACAATTTGTTTGGCATTTGAGATGCTAAGATACACTGCTCCTGATTGGACTTCACCTCAAAGTAGCTACCTCAGTGTATAGGAGAATATTTTCGCTTATATTCTACAGCGTTGTAAGACTACCCCACTGACTTCCAACTGCTTTAAGAAGAAATCGAAGACAGCCAGGAATATGGACTATTAGGAACCAAATATAGGACAGCCCATAGGACTGGACGTGAATTCTAAGATTAGAAGAGAGTAACCCCAGAGACATAACTTCGCCTTAAGTTCTTGGACCAAACTTCAAGTACACACAGTTAGACACCTAACTTACCTGAAAAGTACGGCATCTCAAACAGTTGCCAGACAATATTCGGACGTTTCCTGTGCAAAAATTATGTGCTCGGTGTAAGTTGTAATATGTACATTTTAATATTTTTAATTGCATTTTGACACGTATAATTTGCTTGTGGGTGCACAGTGGCATATGTGGCTGCAACTTCATCGCTGCAAATAACTTGACACAAGAACCACCATTGCAACAGCTGGTGACTGCTTCATGCTGGCTTCTCAAACGAAACCAGCAGCAGATGTGACCCCACCCTCCATATACAGCAGGGAGTGGATGATGATATCATTGTGTACATAGTTTTTATACAAGCAGTTTAGTAAATTTCATATGTGTGTTTGGGTATATATATATATATATATATATATATATATATATATATATATATATATATATATATATATATATATATATATATATATATATATATATATATATATATGTTGTGATGATATTTGGGTACGTCCTTCTACATTCTACGTTCTCTCCTGCATTACCGATATATTTCTTCATTTTTCACACTCATCGTCCTATTATTTGGCATTAATTATGCAACTATATTCTTGCCTAGTCACTCCTAGACTTGTTTACGTTTCACCATGTGAATCGTAGCATTACAGGGATATTTAGACAGGTCAGTGGATAATACTTTTATCGCTTAAAGCGTCTAGCCAACTTTGATGTAGACAATAAACGTGAAGAGGAATAGCGACTTTGACGTAATTCATTTCCGAGACCAGCGACAACCAGGCAAGTGACCACCTGGGTTCGCGGTCTGTCTGTTTGAGAAATCCGTCTGGGAGATGCACGCAAACACAAGTGATAATATGTAATCGCTTCCGATGGCATGTCTCCGTATCAACAATACAGATAACCCGTCTGGGGAGATTATGTTGGGATATGTTTTAGCCAGGAAAGAAGTTCACCGATGTGTTTCTGAGTTTGTACAAACGCAATCGAAAGCATTACTGCCATATTTGAAAGAGGTCACGAGTTTAAATTTTTAAATTGATGTTTTAAAACACGCGGTGGATAGTATTGATTTAACACCCCGGCCTACATAGTTCTAAAGAGACAAGATTGGTCTAAATCGAGAGCCTGAAATAAACTATTTCTCATTGGAAAGCGGGCCGGAAATACCATCTAGGACGTGGACTGAGAAAGGGAAATATAATCTAGCGACATCGGAGACACAAATTAGACTGCATTTTCAACAAACGTCAAATAACAACTCCCAGTAACCAGAGAGAAGGATCGGACAAAGAATTCCAAAAATAAAAGTGACAGATCGAAGTATTTGGGCGTCTTTATAACTTAAAAGAGAACCCGCAATTTTAAATACAAAGACTGGGAACTTAAGGAAGCAGAAAGCACACGTCAGAAGAGAGATTCTAAAACTACCGCAGACCGAGTGTTCCAAGCATCAAATCAAAGCTGCTATGTAATTCTACTGTGCCAGGAGATTGTATATCCCATTTGGGGTAAGTTGCGAACATATATTTTACAAAGTGAATGTGACATATTACTTTCTAAGTGGTTAAACCAGTCATAGGAGGCTGGTAACCTCAACATATGAAAATAGTATGTTCATAAACCACTACAACAAGCAATGGTGTTTGCTTTAAGCTAGTTCGCTCAGGAAAGCGAAAGCAGAAGCGACCCCAGACTCCGAACGGAGCAGTGAAATGATTACCTCACATGTGCCTAGGGTTTATGGCATCATTTTGTGAGATATGTGTACTTTTATAATGTTATCATGCAAATCATTGCACTCGCGCATTTTCCCCATTTAAGTAACCAGAAGAATAACGGTGATTTCTAATCATATTCCCTGAGTTATTCTTTGTATACCCATGGAGAATAATTATTCAGAGAGGCTAACATTGGTGAGTGGATAGCAAGACAAGGCGCTTGTTAATCTGCAGCCCACAAATGTAATTAGCAGAGGCATTTGTTATTTTATTTTTCATAAAGTTCGTGGTACGAGACTACATTACTGTTTGTGGTACGAAGTTACACTTACAAGAGACCAGTCTGAAGTAAGAGTCTTCGCCACTATCTTGTGATTCAAAAGCTGGGGTCTACACCAACTACCTACAGTGAACACGTTGTGAAGACACCCAGCTTGACATTAGAAGTGATGTTCATCTAGACGCCTCTAGAGAAGAGTCCTCATCCCAAAAAGGCCTGACAACGACCCATTGCAGTACCATTACGTTTTTTTGTAACAGGCGCAAGCAACGGACAATAACCAACTGTCTCGAATTAAGTCTCGATGAAGACAATTTCTTAAACCCCCTAAAATCATCTTCATCCATATTTATTTTTTAACTTGTTAAAGACTAATTGGTTATTAAATTTGTTATATGTTATTTAACAAATCCATAGTTGATCAGTTCTTATAGATAAGAGAGCGCATGTATGATCTAAAATCGTATATATATATATATATATATATATATATATATATATATATATATATATATATATATAATATATATATATATATATATATATATATATATATATATATATATATATATATATATATATATATATATATATATATATATATATACACAGAGCACTATTAACTTTTATCTGATCCAGCACCTTTTTGAAGTTTTAAGCAATTGTGGCTTGTTCGAGCCCCCAGCTGGTTTAATCCAGCGAAATTCCTTTTATAAGTATTTTTGGCTGTATGGCTGTAACGATATATATATATATATATATATTTCAATTGTCGACTTCCGCTGTCCAAAAGCACTTTCATCCAACTCACTGAGGTTAACATTAACGCACAAGGAGGGTAAAATTTCTGACGAAGATGAAGTGGTGGATCTAAGCGGAGGTCGTCTCATGACTATGTCAGGAGACCCAATACTTAACAGAGACATTTGTCTCCTTTCAGTTTGTGGTAAAAGTTTGTCGTACAAGTTTCCAGCAATCGACGCTAGACAACAACATCAGACGGGTCTTAAAGACGCTTGACAACCCGGTAATAACCTCAGCCATGATGCATGAGACCGTGCTACAGCCACTAGAATTGACTATTGTAGAGAAGTACAGTCCGAGGTACCTGTGGAAATAAACAGCGGCTGAATTAGACGCCAACCGACCCCACACCAAAAGCTAAGTACCATAACAGTGCAATCAAAGAACATTTCACAACTTTCAAAATTTTCCACCACAGATTAAATCATCCTATGATGATAAATATCATCGATTCTTTTTTATAAACAACTTTATTTATTTTACATTGTTAAACTATAAGTGATTATTAAACCTGGTCATCTGTAAAAATGTAAAGCTATAGTTGAATTAATCACTATTGAGTGAAGTGTATGTCTACCCCGTATGACTCATATTGTTCTAAATACATAACCAGGTAGAGCTATTAGATTGAGATTTTGCCGACTCACCTTCAGCTGGTGCTCAGAAATACAAGAGAAAACATATTACCTCACATAAAGAGCGGGAGAATACTAAAGTTCATGACAGCTTAGATGATTTCAGTTGTTATGCTTGCTTTTCTTTAAAATCATGTGAAGCTTCCTTAAATTGCATCATTTTTTTATATTTTTATCTCTGCCAAGAGTAATCTTCAGCGATGGTTGATATCTTTGAAGACCCTCAATCCTTATACTCTAAGTTTGGCCATTGTTGGACCACTACTGCGGAGCAGGGGAGACAATCACGCAACAGTGAAAAAAGGAGGACACAAGTTCCATATCAGATACTGCAGTGAGTGAGCGAAGTGTTAGAGACTTCACTGTACTAGATCTCAGCTTTATGAGGCGGGGTAACTGGCTTCTTTCCTCAAATTCCCTTCCCTAACTGAGGAGTAGAGTCATGTACCCATTTACAACTGGGTAGACTGGATCTTGATGCCACAGGCTTCGAAACAGGTAACGTTGCATCTAGCGGTAAACTCTATAATCACTTTACCAATCGAAGCTCCTAAGTCAGCAATAAAATCGGGTTGCTGCCAAAGATCAGCTAAGGATATTATGTTTCGTCACAGTAAAGGTAATCTCATAGCAGATACTGCCGTGGGAAGTAAAGTGTTAGAGACAATATACTAGGTGAAGCATCAAGAGGTAGGGTGACCACTTCCCTTCCTCGGTGCCTTTTTCTTCCCTAACTCAAGACAAAATTGGGTACGAATTTACAGCTGGGTAGACTAGAGTGTATAGATACCGTGAAACGAACCGACACCTGTGCTGCGAGAGACCAGCACCCCTAACCACACTCTCAATTGGACGCTCTTCGTCACGGTACTCAATGAGAATTCTATAAAGAGCAATAGATGATGATAACATAATGAGCTTAGTTAACATATAACGCTGTTGGCACCTGCTAAAATTTTTTATGTTTGAGTTCAAATTATTACGTTGAGAGAATTGAGCGTGTTATGTTATATAGTCGTCGTCTGTGGCCTAATGGATATGAACGCAGTTTCATAATCCAGATATACCAGGTTCGAAACCTGCTGCAGGCGGTTTGGTAGCAGATCGCTTTGTGTGGATTTTTAACAATGGTATAAGCGCCGTACCGTTCAGAAAGCAATGGCAAACTACTGAATGAAAAAAATTGCCTAGAAAAATCACAAACAGCCAATAAAAGCTGGGATTGATTGCCACGTCATGTAAAGGATAAGCAACTAACTTTATGTTATAGAACCAGCTAGGCTCTCCAAAAACGTGCTGCCAATGGAGTAACCCCTTTCAAGCTATGAGATTTTGGCCTGAATTAATTTTTGTTTTGTTTTTCTAAAAATGCTATTAACAAATATCATGATTATCATTTTCCGTGTACCGGATCGTTGGCACCACCATTGCCATGTTACCCTCTTGACAAAGGTATTCAAAACGTTTCTTCTTGTGGTATAAAAGGATTTGTATGAGTTATCTCTCCTCTGTTGGAGATACAGGTGCATGCTTTGCTAATAGTTGAAGGCTGACGTGTGGTAACTAAATGCTTGTTAATTTGACTGAGATTATACAAACTGCTACAACATTAACGTTCAGGCCTAAAGGTTTTTATATTTGGACATGCGCCCTAATATAACCGACTAGGTTGAACGGGACGCGCCTCGCCAAAACGAGGCAAAACTTTATTTTTTTTTTTTAATACAAATTGCGTTAGCGATGACGCACACTTTAGTTATGATTGTTGTAGTTGTTATTGCACATTTGAATTTCGGGTACTTGTGCGTTAATTCACCGGGTAATAATTATTTTGGAAATTTATTACCCAAACCGATCACCGTACTCTTTCTTGACTGAAAACGTGACATTTCACATTGTGAGCTCTCCCCCATTTGTAGTGTAGAATTATTTTTTTTCTTGCAAATCTTATCGTGCCATTTGTCATTTGATAGCGGTCCAGAGACGTGGAAGATGAATTTACTGGAGGTGACAGATTTTACACGTAACAAAGAGAACTGTGTGAAGTTTTTGCAGAATCGGGGCATTCTACACACCGTCCGACTGTGTGCTAACAATCACCAGATGAGTTTGTCCTTGTCAGTTCGCCAAGATCGTTAGAGATGTCACATATGTACACAGGATATACCTATTCGTTCTGGCACCTGGCACAGACACATGTTAGATTCCTACATGTGTGAATTTTTGTGGCGACATCGGAATAAAGTTCGTCAGTCAGACCCGTTCGACAGTATACTGCTTGACATTGCAGAATTTTGGCCTCCGCTGTAAATTATGCAGCTACGAACGAACATGTGTATGTCCTGATATGTGCCAAGCTTCAGCGATCTTTGGTAATCTGTTCCCCTCACGGTCCTTTTCAGGGCCCACAAAACTGCGCCTACCACGGTCCTATTCAGGGCCCACAAAACCCACAAAAATTTACCCACCACGGTTTTTTTTACAGGGCCCACAAAACTGGACCACGGTCCTGTTTAGGGCCCCCAAAACCAACAAAACTGTACCCTGGCAAGAAAGCCTTTATTTGTTTTCACCGCTGGGTGTGGAGGGCTGGGTGGGGAGTTGGTCCCCTCCCTCACTATACACTGATCCTTGTCAAATATTTACCTAATCAGAGCCGGATTAACGTAGTAGCAAAAGTAGCATATGCTACGAGCCCCTTTCTTTTAGGGCCCCGCGCCAATAAATATGTACATCATTTTTTGGTCATCTTCTAATACGAGCGTTGAACCAATGATCTTGTGATGTATGCCATCTTTAGCGCCTTTTCATTTGATGTCACGAAATTGTGAGAGAAATAGCATAACATGGTGACTTAGTGTGACTCTTTATTACTTTGATCTTAACTGTTTGCGTACAGAAGCAGTCATTTTCGAGAGATGGGGCCTACCTAGCTATAAATGGGTACTTAACTTTGAGTTAGGGAAGGAAAAGACAGCGAGGAAGGAAACTGGTCTCCCCACCTGTCGATGCTGGACCTAGTATGGTGAAGTCTCTAACATTCCATAACCAGCTGTAAATGGGTACCTGACTCTGATCCTGAGTTAGAGAAGGCAACGGCAGCGAGGAAGGGAACAGGTGTCACGCATCAGTCAAACCAGCTGTAAATGGGTACCTCACTCTGATCTTGAGGTAGAGAAGGCAACGGCAGCGATTTCCCTTGTTTCCGGTGTACCGTTAACTTGTAGAACTGATTCAATTCCGTTCTATTGGTTTATAAACTTTTTTTTAAAAAATACGGGGGGGGGGGGTTGAGGGCGGGTCTGTCGTAAGCGTGTCAACTATGAATGCAAGAGACACGCTTTTTTCTTAACTTGCCTCCCAAATCACAATGTGAAATCAACATTTTTCGGTCAAGAAAAAGTACGGTTATCAGTTTTGGTAATAAATTTCCAGAATTTGATTTAACCGGTGAATAAACGCACAAGTACCGAATTTCGAAACCAGATTTTAAAAAAAAACACAATATAAAAGGCAAAACGCCTTTACATTTCTGATTTCTTGTTGTTAGAACGACATAGTCTCATGCAGGGCCTTGCAGCAGTGTGTGTTGCAAATGATTCGCCGGTGAGTTATGTTGCGAAAGATATTCCAATGAGTATGTGTTGCTAAGGTTCGATTTCTGAATTTTTTTGCAGTTCATTGTCACTACCAGGCTTTTACGGCTCCGACTCCGGAAATTTTAGAAGTCCGATTCCAACTACAGTTTTTTTTAACTAGTGATATGGCATACAATTATGCTCTCATATGGAGTTATATGTATAAGTCTGGTATGTGTATGAATAAATGAATACGTAGCTAATGTAGACTACATTTTAAACTATTTATTCATTCATACAGTAATACAAAATAACAAATCATCCTCACCTGCACACAAATGACTGCTTTGCCAAACACCATGACGCAAAATAGTTCCATTTTAACAACGACGGGAAAATTTACAGTGTATATAGTTTTTTCTCATTTCTTGTGTGCTTTTTTCAAACGTTCCAACAAATTTCCAATTGTGATATAAACTTATTAATGATCAGAAGCAACTGCATTACGTAAAAATGGATGTACATTAACGCGAAAGTGGTTTAATGACTTTTACTACTTTATAATGCTATTTCAAATTTGTTAAGCGCCTCCCTCCCTTGCATGGATTAAACGTGAAATAAATTTTCGTAAAAGTCGGAGTCGGAAGATTGTTTGCCGACTCCAACTTCACTAAAAAATGACCGACTCCACGGCCCTGGTCACTACGATGGTGTCTATATGGTAAAATTGCGCAGGTTTTGTAAGGTATGTGGTTATTTAAAAAACAGTTTACGAACCCACGGTCTCAGTTGAAGCCCCCACTGTAGACACTGAAGAGAATACAAGTAATGTGAGTATGTCAAAGGAAAATAGAGAGTCATTATTCATTATTTCCATTTTCGCTTTGTATAGAGCATAAAGCCACCTTTGTGGCTTGTCCTCTTGCAGGAAGTAGGCCTCAAATCAAGTGCTTTTGCAGCTGTGGTTTATGCATCAATTTTCTTGACATGATCAGCCTGACTGCTCTATGCGCAACCAGATATTGTTGTGGTAGTTGTTTAACTAGAGCTACTGAGCTGCTCGCTCTTTGCAGCCAATACTAAGTTTAAGACTCCTTGGTATTATCTACACCGGAGATCTGGGCTTTTCCTGTGGCTTTTTTGCCATTCCGAAACATGTTGAGGAAGTCATGAGCTCCAGTTTCTCCAGCATGGATTGCATTTAAAGGATCATCACATCTGGTTCCAAACTAGGTGGAAGAAGCGCGTGGCATACTGTGCATTTCCCGCCATCCAATGGGGTTCTCCAAATATGCAGAACTAAAATACTGTGCTCTGGTTCTGGGCTCTCCCAAGGAATTGTCACGTCCTACACAGAGCCACTAATTAGGTCCCCCTGCACATCATGGGTCCACAGTGAGATCCTCCTGTATGCAGCCAACCAGATAAAATCTGGGGCACAAGTGACTCCTCCAAGCTTAGTGTGCAATGTTGGGTTCTCAACAAGGAATCCCTGGAAGCGTGTGGATGATTTCAAGAGTCAATGAGTGTTTAATTAGCCTTGCAGATAGAGGATCACTTCCACATATGTACAATGTAGCATTCTGCTTAGCTGGTAGTCATATAAGTATGATTCCAGATATACCTCGATGCATATGCACAACCAGATAAAAGTAGCACATTACGACATGTATGAACGAATCGCAGCCCTATTCGTCCCTTATCAGAGACCCCAGCTACTACACGGAACTGGATAAAGAATAATGAAGGGGAGAAAAATGGAAAGTTATGCAGTGTCGAAAAAAGTCAGCGATGCTAGCATCCTGCAGGGACTCACATGAGGGTCGAGATTCCTAGCAACAGCTCTTACACATCAGACTTTGGGGTGCTGCTAAACCTCAACATATGGACGTACCCATCTCCCATACTCAGTAATCGAGGGGCCCTTAAGTTCTGATGGCACCCACGGACTGAACTCGGGAAGCGATATATCCAGGGTACCATATTATTTTTTTACAAAGGAGGACAAAAGGATGACACTTTGTTAAGAAAAAGAGGACACATGAATTTGTTGTGATGTGCAACAGTATGGACAGCAAGGGCAATACGTTCATACAATGATCTTTATTGATATATTTATGATGATCAAAATCTGTTTTAACAAAGCTAGATTACTTTTTAAATATTGATAGAAACATATCGTTACCAAGTGCATTACACCTAGTTACACATAACATTTTGTTATAATTATCCCAAGAAAATGGAACACATTTCTCTGAGGAAGTCATAGTTTACAAGTGTTTCAGTTATTTTTAGACAAAAGCTACCGCTACATATAGTTACCATATTGTGAAACCCCAAAATGAGGACACCCCCAACCAACCAACTCGGTCCCCAGAGTTGAGCATGAAGTCCTGAAAAAACATTTTCTAACTACAGGAGTTACAATAATACACAGTGATGAACCTTTACTTTTGGAAGCCTTGTGACTTAATAAATTATGTTAAGCTATTTCGTTTCAAAATGTGTTTTGGAGCATCACCAAAATGCCTAGTAGCAGGGAATGTGAAAAAATAATGTGACTTACAGAGAGCAAAGGTCGTCCACACTTTTTAATTACTGTTGAGCCATGTATATTTGTCACTAGATTTACATTTTTTTTAACAATTCACTATTGTGCATCAAGTAGTCAAAAAACTGTTTGCATGTAAAGTATCTAAAATTAAATTTCACAAAAGGAATTCCTTTTACAGAATCGATGGTTAGTCTGTTTCTTTCTTTGGTCCACTGTGCTTGTATGAGTGAAAAGAGTCTTTCAACACAGGCATTATGAGCTGGTATCGCAAAAAAATAACTGGGCTATCTTCACAATCTCATTGTATTGCTCTTCACTTCTACAGTATTCAATGTAGTTGTACCACTTCTTGTGACTTGAAACTAACTTTCCATCATACGTGGCGACAAATTTCGTCAAATTGGAGAACTGATCAAAACACTTAGTATCATCAATTTGTACACCTTTTTCCATCAAAAATTGTATACTTATTTCTACATCTTCCCATGAAATATCTTCAAGATCTAGCCACTTAAACCCAGAAGATTCCTGAAAAGGCTGCATCCACATCTTTAAATAATCTAAACATCCTTCATACAGTGCTTCTACATTGCACTGAAACTGTTGCACCTTAGATTTGTAGCCATCACTTTCTATTTGCTTTAGCACGTCCTTCACTTTGAGTGGCATGAAACTAATTTTTTTTTTTTTTAAATAAAGTTTTGCCTCGTTTTAGCGAGGCGCGTCCCGTTCAACCTAGTCGGTTATATAAGTGCGCATGTCCAAATATAAACGACCCGTGGGTCTGGTATGTAGTTTTTGAATCTAATATCCTTTCTTTCTTGAAGGAGGTCTTGCAATGATGAAAGAATTTTCATTACATCAATAAGGGAGTTATCTTCCATTTCTAATGTGCTAATATGAGCATGAAATACACTAATTAGAGACTGAACATGCCATAAATACACTTAATGGATCCTCAAAAAACTTTTTCAGTACAGCTGGTGGTTTGTTCTGTGAAAGAAAGAATGACTTGAGAGCTGGAAACATCTGTAGAAGTCTTTGAACAGCTGGAAATAAAGACAGCCACCATGTTTTGCTTTGTTTAAGGAGTTGCTGGTATTCTACGCTACACGCCGTCCACATGTGACCGAAAAGCGAAGCTGGCTGCTAATGAAGATCGGAACCGGAAACGCGAAGCGAAAAGCGATGCTAAAAATATAATATCGGAAGTGAAAACGCTACTCAATTGCCGATGTAATTGGTCGGGTAGCCAACTTCTGAATTCTAAATTTAACGCCACGCTGTTACCAACAGAGAAAATCTCCCATTTTTACGTGGGTACCCCACGTACCCAGAGTGAAGAAAAAACGTCCAATCACTGGAAATGCGGACAAAACAGGAAATTCACAAAAATGTGTGCGGACAGTAATTTTTACCCCCAAAATGAGGACATGCCCGCATAAATGAGGACGTATGGTAACCCTAGATATATCTGGAGGCCCTTTCATCTAAGCTAGTGATAATACAACTATTAATAATAGTTGAGATAAACTTTAAACCACATAATAAAGTAAAATACTGAACATTTACAAGACAAGAATATGACTTCTAGCCCCATGTATGTCGTAAGAGGCTACTATTATGAGATTGTGCATGGAGCAGGCAACTTCATCATGCAAAACGAGTTGTTACATAAACCAGCACTCTAAGAGCACATTAATGCAGACTTGCTGCAAGGGGCCGGCCGCAGAGGAGACCCCATTCCCCATAATGAGAGTGAAGGGAAATGAAATTAACAACAAGAACCACTGTGGAGCAACTCTAATAAGACACAAAAAACGGGCAGAGGGAAGCGCATAAACAAGATGAAGTAAGCACATAACAAACTTATCAAAGAAATAAAAACAGAACCAAAATGTTTTGATGTGAATAGATAACGTTATCCAAAACACCAAGCTTATCTTGACAAAAATATTTGCACTATAAATAACACTCTACACCAACAATACATTTACACTAGACTGGGAATTATAAAACATTCATTGGGCTGCACATGGCGATCACATTTGCACGCATCGCTTCACCGCGTAATCGCAACGAAACATTTGTTTTCTTACTGAGATAAGGATGCAACAACATAATAATCGTGTCAGCAACTGAAAGATTAAATCAGAACATCCGACATTAAAAAGAGGAATAAAAACACAGAGAAACGATGTAGAAATACCTGTTCGGACGGGGTAGAACAAGGGAAAGAGTGAAAGTGTGATTGTGATATTAACACGTCCTCGGAAATACCCTAAAACATTGTTTTCATGGTCCTATTTTCTTGGCTGGATACCTTCGTGTGGAAATAGACCCCCCATCAAAGTGGGGGAGTGGACGGCTTTGCTCGTCCGATACAACGTGTGTTCGTATTTGGGGCAGGTTGTTGTTGGCTAACCTTGGATGATTGCGATTGGGGGAGATAGGGGAATTTGAGTCCTCGGGTCTGCAGGTATTTGGGTTGAAGAACGGGGGTTTTCGTTATGGTTACCGTCGTGAGATGGGGAAGTATAAACGGGTTACGGTTTGGTTTTGTAAGACGGAGGGAGTTGGGAGGAAGAAGGAGGATAGGGAGGAGTACCCCCGAGGGGGGTGGTTGGGTCAGTATATTTGTTTGGAATGGAGCTATCTGGCTGCTGGTTGTTGCTGGGTGTTGTGGTATTGGTTACGTGTTACTGTCTCCACATTTCTGCAAGGGTTGTCCTAAGGCTGTTCTCACGTCCACTCTTGGGGGCCATAGGAGGCTCGTCAGATATTTTTTTAGTCTCAGTTAGCATGTGGCTAGTCTGCAGGACCCCCCCCCACCCCCTCCAGTGTTCGGCTGTCCCATGGGAGCCCTGTCCTACTTCGCGCACCTTCCTGGGGTTCGAGAGGGTACACCACATATTGCTCATGGATTTAGTGTATGTTCTGGCGCATGGATTTGTACCTGGTGACACTTTGAGTCGGTTTATGGTGGAGAACGCACTGGGGTGAGCGTGATTGTGTGGAGTTGTGGGTGGAAGATGGTGGGCGGGTGTAGAGGATCACGTTTTGCGGACGTGTTGTTGGGGGGGAGGGGGAGGGCTGGTGTGAGCGGTGGGGGGGGGGAGGGGGGGAACGGGGGGAAAGACGGAGGGGGCGTTAGGTGAGGCCACGCGATACAATGGGCGGGTTATGCATCTACTAGTGTCGGTCTTGGTCTATCCACACTGTAGCAACTACTACTTCATTTTCGACCTTTTTTTTCCACTTCGACTAGGGCTTTTTTTTTACTATATGGCTGTTAATCATTGTTGTAGGGCTGGCACGATTCTGACTGTACGACGGCTTACACGGGTCCTCGGTTGTCTTTAAGGGGGTCTGGGGAGTGAAAGGGAGGGAGTGGGTGGTGGGAGGCTGACACATTGGAGGTTTGGCAACTAGGAGTAGCGATGACTCTGTGGCTGAGACTCCCCTTGTTCTGAGTTTTTTGGCAACTGTTGACCGAGTTCATGGGCCGGTTGTGAGTGGGAGGGCTATTGACGGGATGTGTACGCCTGTTTTTTAGATCGATGACGGACTAACAGGGCGGATCAGGACGGGTGGGTGATTTTTTGGTGATTTTTGTCAGTGGTGACCTGGACATGGTCGCTGGGGGTGTGGGAGGACTTGCTGGGACTAAAGACGTTCGGGTGGACGGGGACGTGCAGCGATGGGTTGCTGACCACAATCGGGCGCTCTGCCAGGCCTGGGATCACCCTGGGGAGGGTTGGAGTGGTTGGGTCGTTTGGAGATTCTTGGTTGTTGTGGCGGTGAATGGGGATTTGGGGGAAACCTGCTTACGGGGGGGATTTGTGGCGAACTGTGTGTTGGACGGGGTCGTATGACTTTGCATGGTTATTATTTTATTTTTTTGGACACGCTTTGCAACAATCTTATACCTGCAGTCTCTCTCAAACCTCACCACTTCCCAAATCTATAAATTCTTGTTATCCATGGCTTTGGGCATGGGTGACCTGTTCTTGTTCGTTTCTGCTCTTGGTTCTGGGGTGTCTTAGTTGTTTATCGTTTGTAGGATAGTGGTGGACACTCCAAAAATCCTCGTGATTTTTTTTCCTTTTTGTGTATGGGATGGTCCTTCCATGGCTCCCGTGAATAAACCATACTTTGCGCCTTGATTTTTGTTCCTTTTTCTTGGATTGTAGGTGTGTTGTAGGATGATGTTAGTCCATGCGTGTTCCGTTAAGAACCGTATTTGTGGACTCCTATGTGCTTCCGGTTTTTTCTATTGGTGTGGGGAGGTTCGTATTGACGAAAATTACTTGGATACAAATCCTGGTGGGACCTATGAGGGGAGGCAGCGAGGGAAGGCGTAAGAAGAGTGGCAGAGGGCCAATAAAGTATGCGGCATGGAGTGAGTATACTAATGGTTATTGCCATGTTCCCCCACAAAACGTTCCTCTTCCCTCCTCGTTTGGATACTGGATTTTTACTTTGTCGTTTCCTCATCCTGCTTTTTGTCTTTGTCCTTGACACGTGCGTGATGAGTCATGTTTAGGGGACTTTTTTCTGCGTTGATCTGCACCATCACATTTCTCCCTGCCCCTTGATTGCTTTTGTTGTCCATGCCTGCCCTTTGTATTTGCTGCTTTGGCACGTAGTTTAGATGCCTTCTTCTACTACATAAACCACACTATAGTTTCTTCAGGCGTATACGAGGCCGGGCTCTCTACATACTTGTGGCTGAATCGTCGGATGACGGGACACATTGTCTTATACCACAAGGAACAGCGGTCTGCTGAGGAACTGTTCATCCAATCCTAGTATTGTATCATTACGTTAATCGTTATTTCTATGGCACCTTTGAAAACACCAACCGGCTCGGATTTCAGGCACGCTTAAGTCTAAGTATGTTATAGTCTTTTACACCCCACTGTTGCAGCGAGTGTCTAGTGGTTCGGCTCTATTTCATCGCCACACAGGATTTTAACATTTTATGTGTCGCATGACTGTCCTCGTCCAACTGCTGCTCTGGCATTGTTGGAACATGGGACTGCTGTTGTTTTGTTCGAACACCTACCAGTACGTTACACTTTAGAGTACAGCAGGACGTCACTTCTAAGGGCTCTCGAACACATACGGTACCCTGGATAATATCAGTTACGTTTACTGTTTGTATTACTCGTCGTCATTCTCATGTACTAACGTTGTCATTATTTGGTATCTAACTATTACAGTATTGATTTTTTAGTACTGGATCGTGTTGGGCAATTAGCGGAATGGTATTTGTTTGTGTGTTGTCGGAGGGAATATGACATGAGGGAACAGGGGTGATGGTGAGGCAAGATATAGAGGACTGTCTGCTAAAAGAAATATACGTAAGCTATTATATTGCAAAGCGCAGCTTCAATAAGGAATGACGTCCGTTGCTTGTAGGAAGTGGGAAAAGTTTTCTGGTAGAAATGGTACGAATTTGTTTGCAAGGCAGATCAACGGATGTGTGTTGTTGACGGCAATGTTGGGAATGAAAACAGTGACAAAAGTTTATGGTGAAATGGTTAGTATTGTTTCGACAGGAAGATATAAAACCACACGGGGTCCATGAGTGTCATTCGTTGAAGGATTGGATTGTATATATTTCGAGGAATGGTTAGATTGTTTTGAAAACAGGAACAGATCAAGGCAACGGAGAGTGTTCGTTAGAGGAATGGCTGAGGACAACGTTTATTTGAGGCTACGCGTAGATTTGTTTAGCAACTGCTCTCAACCACGGACCTGCCGTGTTGATTGACCTGCTGTTGGCCACGACCCCACATCTAAGTTTCCTGGGTAGCACACTCTTTTTCTCTTGACTTGCATGAGATTGGCATAATCAGGCATGAAGCTGGTGCTTGTTGAAGCGATGTTTGGGGACCCCCCACACGTAACTTGTTCAGCACTGGTACTTATTGTTATGCATGCTTATACTCCGGCATGACACGCTTTTTTTATGTTCTAGTTTGAGACCACCGGTATTTTACACATCTGGTCGAGAAATGGTCTCTTGTTCTGCCACAGGCGATCAACAGGAATGAAGAATGGTTTGTTTCGGCTAGTGGATAACAGCTTTTTTTCATGAGCTAAGAATGGCTCTATCATAGTTTGAATGCCCTGAAATCTCCCGGAACCTGAAGAGTTGTTGTAGGTTCTTTTCGGCACACCCAGATTACACGTTCGCCTGGTTCATCATTTTTTGACATGATTATCTACTGGACATGAACCGCTTGTTTTGGGGATGTTGAGACGTTCATTATGGTAGAATCGGTAGATTGTTTGAAAGGAGATTAGAAAATATAGGATTAGATCAGTCTTTCTGTGGAAGGAGGTGATGGGCAAAAAAGTATAATATTTTGAGGATATGTCTCAGATTGTTTGTAAGGGAGATAAACCTGGATGTAGTGTTCGCGTTTGAGGATAGTGAGGAAAGTTAAATTTTGAAGGATGGTTAATTGGGTTTGTAAAAAGGCCAGACATCCACAGGATGAAGTGTCGATTGTTGCAGGAATGATTGGAAAAAGTATATTAGATGATGGTATATTGAGGTTATGCTCCAAGGCAGACATAACAGCGCCGATCGCCGCTGCTTGAGTTGGCGTCTGTATGGACTATTTTAGCTTCATCTGCTGGGGTGATTTTGTGAGATTGGATAATCATATTGCGTATTGTGTGTTTGTAGTACCTGTGGAGTTTGCATTATTTCGGTGGACTCAGGAGTCTAGTGACTTACAATCCCACACTGGGACTAAGTCACATTAACTGGTCACCAACAGCGCCCCCAATAATCACATCTCCACCGGAATCCACACACTCACTGTCCCGCCACTTCATATTAATATATACCGTTATATCGTTCTATCCGGCCTGGTCCCTTGGAATCATCCAGCTCTAACGATACTCTTTCACACATGAAGTCGTGCCAAGCCGAACATTCGAGTGAGACAAACATTGACTCACATTTGTTCAGTCTGTATTTCAAATCCCGACTTACTTGTTGACGCTTTTTTAATGCCGTTCAACACCGCTCACAAACAATCCCATCTTCTGTACTAGGTCATCATCGATATTTATGGTTATAGTTTTTTTCTTGCCAGATTGGACATTACTTGCGTTCACGCACATGATTGCTTGGACCGTCGGCTTATAGTCTTTGTGTTGTGGGTGTCAACATTTTATGGGGCGTATTAGTGGTAGGACAAGGACCTGAGAGGGACTAGCGATTCATGGGTCTCAAAAAACAGCAAACGGGTCTTTTTTTATTTTTTGGTGGAAGTGGGGGGGGGGTTTGGTTCAGAACAATTTTTACTCTTTTTGGAGTGTTGTGCGTTTGTCTGAGAAAGTTAATGTGGAGGTATTTTTTGTTCGAGAGGTCGGGCAGTTTGATTTGGTGTTCTTCTCATTTTGCTGCTGCACTGTCTTTCGTGTTTTTGGTTGACATTTTTTTTGCCCTGAAGAAACTGATTTGCTAGAATTATATGCGTGTTTTTTGGCTTGGGACGTTTGTTTGTAATTTGTGGTTTACTCGTGACTCTTTTGCTTGAGCGTCGGTCGTGTTTCCCGGTCAATTTCCACATTAATGGATACAACATCCCGTATCGTAACGAGTTTTTCAACTTGTTAATTTTTTTTGTTGTTGGGTGATGGCTTTTTTGGTTTGATTACCCGTTACCAACCTAAAAGATTTTACATTGTGCCTGTATCTCTTATGTTTGGTGGGGTCAATTTGTCACTGGGTTTTTGGTTGGTATTCTGTTACTTTTGGTGTTGTGCTTGATGAGATTGTCAGTCTGTTTACACAGGCCATACTATTACTAAGATATGGACTATTTTTAAATTGTTGAATGTTGACCATAAAGGATATCATTGGAGTAATATAGGTTTATTATCAGTTGTTGACGGCTTCACGTTATTCTGGTTTATTCAAGATTAGGTATTGCCTTTAAGTTTTTTTGTATTATGAATTGTTGGTTTGTCATTGCATCATTGGCTCACGTATACGCTTGGTGTTTCTTGTATGTCGTTAAATGGCTATATGGTTGTTACGGGGGGCAGGGGGGGAATGTGTCTACGTGGCTTTTTGTTTGTGTGTTTTCAATGGTGTACGGTTATTGGATCGTACATCACTTTTGTGATTTGGTTGGGAGTGTAGTTATAATTGATTTTTTTGTTTTGCTATGGGTGTTAAGTTTTACTTTTATTTAAGCTTGTTACGGTTGGGGTTCAATATGGGTATTATGGGGGGGGTTGGTGCTATTTTAGAATTTTTGTTTGCTTTGGTGTGGTTATAGCGGTTTATTTATTTGTTGTGATTGGACGGTTATAGATTCATATCGTAGTAATTAGATATGATTGAGAGTTTTGCCTTCTTTTGTATGATGTTAGTTTTTTATTAGGGGGTAATTCTGTCCTTTACGTTGGATTCTGTGCAGTATTTGGGATTGGTGTGATAGTTAAAACATGATGATTATCGGCAGAGGGATATAATATATTTTTTGGTATTGGAAAATTTTCTTGTTTGTTTGGCGGGGGAATTTTGATACATTGTATTTTATGTGGGGGGTTTAACTGTGTATGCGGTAATAATTTTTATGGTGGTTTCGGGTGTTGTTTGGATTGGGTAATAGTTTTTACGAATTGTTGGTTTGATTTATATGAGGGTTATATACTTGTTCAACAGGGGTTTGTCACTGATTTATTTTTGAATGTGGGAAAAACAGAGTTGATCTTATGGGGCTTTCATGATTATATGACGGTTTTGGTTCGGGTGAAGCGTTTGGGAGCGGAGAGGGTAGTTGGTCGGGTCTGCGATGCTGCAAAGGTCATCGGAGTGGGTAGAATTGAACTTTTTTACATTTCTCTTTTCAGTTTTGTTTCCTTTTACTTTATTATATCTATATGTCATCAAATCTTTGGTGCTATTATCGATATTTTGCTCAATTATGGTTCAGTTGTTTTTTTGAAGTAGTATCTCACTATTTTAATGTTTTTTTATTTTTTTTTTTTTATATATAATATGATAGAAAAACTATGTCTGCTTGACGGTAGGGCATTTTATTGCTTGGGACGGTTTTATGCATTTGCTGGGAGGCATCCTGATATATATATAATAAATACTTGCATAAACATGTATTTAACATGTCATCTATAAAACAATCTAACCGAATTAATATAACTTACAATTTAAAATAAAATATATCGGCAAATCAAAAGGCATTTAGAAAAATACTTCACTACTACTAGATTATATGTTATTTCAAATCAATCTACATGTCACACCTGTTACTAATTTTGATAATTATATATATATTTTATTTACTCAAATATTAATAAAAATATTACTGCCGCAATATCTTACCCACTTCTCTTGTAAACAATGCTTAACCTTTCCCACGTATAGCAACACCTAGTTTTTTGTTAGTCCGCTGACAAGGGTTTCGGTTGACCACTCGAGCGGAATGTTGAGCATCTAAATTATCCTGTCCGGTCAATATGTCACAGAAGCCCCTTGTCTCTTATGCAAAGTCAGCTCCATCTGTCAACAAATACTAAAAATTGAAAATTTCCCATTCTTTCATCAATAGTGAATTTTAATAGCAGGAAATACGTTAGAAAACAAAATTTTACAATTACCCTAGCCTACCAGGGTTTGTGTAAAAGCACACGGTCACTCTTCACGATGTCTCACTAGGATCTTCACTATCACTTGTTAGATATCATCTAGAATTATAAAATTGGGGATACAACATGACGACATTGTATGTCGCCGCTTGCAGGTAGGCTTGATAACAAAGTGTTTATATTCATCAAACAACAATCAGATGAGCAAGCTATAGTATTCAAGCATCCTCTGTTATTTTTACTCTGTTTAACCTCTGTTTATAAATGATCTGGCTCATGTTCTGAACTAAAAAATTAGCACCCATATTGCGCTTATTAATTTGTTCTATGTATCACATAATACCCTTTTTGTTAACGTTGCATTGGTTTATACAAATAAGGGGGTACTTTAGTCTCCTGTCGAGGAACCATCTACTCTGGTGATTGTTTTATAGCAACATTTTTGATAAAGCCATTATCTCTAACATCCTTTCCCAACATTACTTACTAATCAAAACTTTGAGGATTTTGTTAAATTGTTACAGGTTTCTACGAGAAGGAAAATAATTATTATTTACTGATACCCTTCGGTTTATCTGCTTTACTCTTCGGGGTTCATCTCTCTTTCTTGAAATGTTTTTCTTTTCCCTTATTGGGAACTCATATTTACACAATTGCTTTTCATAACTGACTGTGCGAGGTTATGATATAAACTGCACAGAAAAACCAATAGTCACTCTATATTGTTACGCATATGGTTTCATCTTTGGCAACAATAGTCCCTGTAATTGCTTCACAATCCCCTGTTATTATTAATTTCTGAGATATTTCCCAATAGTCAGGAGAAATATTTGCTCTATTTGAGTTCTTGACCATGTTATTTTTATCACACTTTCTTTTACTGTCCATCTGTATACTGCGCTCCATGTTTCACTTCTATGTTATCTTGGGTTGGTCCTGACGCCACCTAGGTTTGTATTTAATGGTTATAACGACTGTAATAGTTGTTCCGTCGTTTGTTTGCATGTACCTCAGATAAGTTGCGGTCGCTTTCCTTACTGTTATGTCCGTTCTCACCTTGTGATTTTTTGTGGCCTTGGCGGCTGTCTTTTTAGACTCTTATGGCTGGCTAGCAAATCGTTTACTCATTTGAACTGTTGTACTCTTACTGGGGTTTGCAATTCCGTCACAGATGGGATTGACATGGGACTGAGCTAGAGGGAGAGGGATAAAAACGGGGATATGAGACATTAAAATGCAGAGTAAATGGGTTGTCGTGAGAGGATAAGGTTGGGAGGGGGGTTTTTAGAGCTTAAAGAGGCAGTTTTAGGCGGACATGAGGGACAGAGGAAACTGCTTTTATCGGGGGGAAACACTTTCATTAGCAACATTCTCTTTCACCTGCCGGTTCTTACTACAACTAAAACGTCTCTCTCCCACTACTGTTTCTTTTATCTTGCTCCTCAATAACTGTCAGTCACTATAAACACTCGAGTTGTAGATGAAATGAATTTATTACTATCATCAACTTGTCTATTCATTAATTCACTCACTTTCTTTTTCTTGGGCGGGTTCTGTAATTCTCCATTAATTTTGATTCAACTCGTAGAATGAATTGCATTATCATTCCCTTTACACATCTTGTAGCTATTTTCCTAATTTTAGTCCCCTTCTCATGGTTCATTGTCTCCATCATCTCTTCACAATTCCTCTTTTATCTATTTATTTGTTGGCACCTCTTGTGTAAGATTTTCAAATTCAATACTTTGTTATCTTTTCATTTCTCGAAATCTCACAATTGCATCTTATCTTTAACTATGCTCAAAGTATCATATAAACTTGCCTGCATACCAATAGCAAGTTATGAGTTTGTCTTTTGCTATTTCACCCGTTCAAGTTCTGACACTGTTTTCATGTACTTTTATTCATATATTCTGCGGTTTTCCCGCTAATGAAGTTTTCACCTCTTGTTGTTTTTTCCTTCTTCCTATTTCTCAATATTCTTACTTCTTTTTTACTGCTTCAATCAGTATTGTAAGTTTGCACATTATCTTTAGTTTAATATCATTTTTTGTTTACACACACGCGTTCTTACCTATACCAGTTCTAACGAAATACTATCCGAAGTTAAACATTTTCAGGAAAACATGCGCCCAATTCTTTTGCCTCTACTTAGTTGACGGATGTGAGTTGATTTAATCTCTACCTCGGCAAAAATTTCTTATGGGCTCTTGAAAGCAATTGACCAAAAAAAAATCCTGTTCATCACTTGGCTTCAAGCTGGGGCGCCATTTTATATTTTTCAAAATCTTTTCACCTTCGTGATATATAAAACTATTCTTAACGAAGGCCCTTGACTATACCTCCTGGATTCATATTTTTCACATAATCATCATTAAGTGTTTCACTTTCTTAATCTTTCATTCTACTTTAGCTTCATCTATTCATTTAATTATGTTAATTTTCTGTCCTACACAAAGTCTCAGGGTCTATCTAACCGTTTCAACTCGATCTACTATGTTATTCTTTTTGGCTGAATTGAGCTTTATTTCATCAATTTTCTGTAACCACCTATTCCTTGTTTTTTGATAACCTTTTTTATAATGTCAAATCACATTTTCAGGGAGGAAAATACCGACATTCTGTCATCAGCCATTCCTTATCTCACTATGCATTAAAATCTTATATCACCTAAGGTCAAAATTAGACCTTAAAATAACAACAAATAACCTACCTGAATGTGCTAATTTGGAGTGCGCCACCACAGTGACTTATATGTTAGTGGACACATTTTTACACACAGGAAAAAAAGCTCTTATCTGTCCAATGTTCCCGTTCCTTTCCGACCACGACTTGGTTTATCACATAGACTGCTAAAACATACCCTTGCGGGCGAATGCAACTGGGGATCTTGATCGCTTTCTTTACAAAGTAATTTTTCGTCATATATGTATATCTTTGCTTAACATTGCACAAAATTGACAGCGGTACCATTATATACTCAGCCATAACACTTGCAACTCTTGTCTTTCATGTTGTCTGTAATTGTAAACGGCTATATCCAGTGTATCATAACATCATTGATACTCTGTGTAGGTGTCAATACGCGGCAACTGGTATACCCGTATGTTTTTTGCAAGATTTACCGTCACTACCGTATCTTATTGCAATGGTTACTCAAATACTGTCATGTCTATAATTGATAATGCCTTGGCACCAACTCAGTAGTTGTTGTTCGCTCATGATAGGCATGAATAATAGGACGTCATTTGCTACTGGTCGTTAAAGTTGCTTCTTCACTCTCGTAACTAAACCTGCGTGACGTTGTTTTCTCAATATGCGGACCACCTACAAGGGCATGATAATATTTAGGTCACAGTTCTGAAGTACAGTAGAAGATTCTATGGCACACTCGCCCACACAGAGGCGATTTATCTATTACAACTTATGTCACCAACCTGTGTTACTCTACTCATTGTCCGTGTGTAATCGTGGTTTGTTCTTATGGATTCATGGACAAAATACATTGGTCGGGAATGTTACCTGTTGTTTTGTAGTTTGGGCAGGACAAGTGCCGTTTTTGTGATGATAGGGTAAATACTTGCGTCATATGCGCATATTCTTCTACTTGTTTTAGGTATCTATATTGTTTCTAAGTTATCTTATAATGGTCAACCATTTCAAGGCAATCACATCCACTTTATAATGATACACAATGTTATCGAAAATACTACGCTCTTAGGATTGTCGACCGGAAGAGCGATAGATTGTTGTTCCGTTACCATGCGTAAAATAACACCACCTATTGATACCCAAACTAAGATGACCACTCCACGGTGTTCTAACGATATATAGTGACTAAATGTTATTTAGTCTGTTGATCTCCCTAATGTTGCGAGTGTTGGGGTTTTCACAGTCGATATTCATCGCTAAAAGGCACAATTATCCATTTTTTTTGTGTGCTGCTGTCTGTCTCTGTGTATGGTTTTGTTGATCCGGGGTGTGTTGGTGTTGGTGCGCAATCTTACACTCGTTCGTTCTTTTGGAGTTCTTGACTGGTCGTACTATTTTTCGGGGGGGCACTTTACGACATGGTTCTGGGCGTCGTCAGGGGGTTGGACGGGTACACACATAATCTGGTATACACGTAGGTCATGATTTGGTACATATATGGAGTACATGGATTATTTATAGTATGTCGTGTTAGGGCATCATATCGGACTTGGATTTGTCGTAGTGTTGTAGGCATCTAGGCGCAAATATGAAGCTGGACGGTGTTGTGAGGAGATATGTACGGACTGTTTGTTTCAAGAAAATAGCTAGATTAACATTTGCCTCGGTATACATTCCGGGATGAGTCTGTTTGTTCGACGGTCTTTTCACTGCTTGTTTGCCCTGCTCACCCCGGAATCTTTTATTTTTCTTCAATACGGGCATCTTAACAGTTTCTACATTATTTACTCACCATTTTTATGCACCAGCTCGATCGGCTCGCTTGAATAATTCATTCTTTTACGGACATCTACCTCCCGTCCAACCACATAGTTATTGGTACATGCCATGTTTATATTTTTTGCCTGACTTCTAAAACACGGCAGCACCGTTTAGTTTTGCAGCGCTCGCTTGGCCCCACTTATACACCTGTTCTCCATTTTCCAACATATAAAGCTTGCATCACCTGGAAAGCTATATATTATGTTACATTCTTGGCCCTAAAACAGGTACTCCTATTCACTCAATTTAATAAGCATGCTCACTGGCCTGAGCTATAATAACTCGTCATATTGGCCTAATACAGTACTCCACCATTTACAACATTTAAAGCCTGCATATACAAACGGCTGCTTTATAATGTTACATTATGGCTAAACTGTACTCCATTTACTCATTTAAAGCCCCTGCTCTCACCAGGCTGCTATCATTAATCTTCATAAGGCCTACTCACTAATCTTCATTACTCAATAAAGCCTGCTCACAACGGGGCCAGCTATCTATTATCTTTTTTGGCCTACACAAAATCTTAATTACTCAATAAAGCCTGCTCATCACGGCCCAGCTACTAAATAATCTTCATATGGCCCTTCCACAATTTATTCAGTACAACTATATAAGCCCCTGCTCATCCCGGCAGCTTTAATTAATTTCATAAGGGCACTACTCAAAATCACATTCTTTTCACAATAATAGCCTGCTAAACCCGGCAGCTATAATAAATCTTCATTATGGCACTAATAAATATTTCTCGCAGTTTATCACTTAAATAGGCTTTTACACACTGCAAGAATATATAAGTCGCACATTTTTTCTTAAGCACTAAGTAGGACTTTTACAATATCCAAATAAAAAACCACTGGGACTCGGCCTACACGGCGTCCATACGCTCAACAACTACAAACTCCTTAATAACACACTAGTCCCAGCAATAAAAAATAACCCGTCACGAGACCTCAGGCTGTATTGTTCCTACGCTCTCATGATAACACATGCAGACTCAGCTGCGAGTATTCACATGACTACATAACAGTAACAGTAATATAATATCTTAACTCAACAGTTTGAGAATAAAACAGCGACTTCAACCACGCTATCTGTATCTGTCCACTCAGGAAAAATTTGGGAACATGATATTAATTCTTTTCATTTAACAGGTTCTTAAAACATAAGCTTTATCCGCATCTATGAACTACAGCGTACTTCCCCTGCATCGAAATCGATATTTAATTCTACACCAAAAGGGTAACATTCTATTAGACCTACTCTCACACCTTCACACGCTAAGTTTCCTTAATCTCGCAACAGGTAGATACTCACCTTGACGTATGACAGAAGGACTTCTCAGAGGTAATGTACTCGGTTAATTGGTTTATTGGGACGATCTATTGTCTTGCCTGTTGCCGCTGTCTGTCTGAGAACTCTTATTCTCTTGGTAAGTCTCTTGATTTGAACAAATACATGTGCCTGTCGTGGAACGACTGGATGTCATTTTCATTATCTGTCTATCCGTAGAGATTCCGTAAACTTTGCAGTTTTACTCCGTTTTAACCCGTCCCCTTTACATAGGCATTTGACTGCGAATATGACCGCCTTGGGATGATCATAAAAAAACTTAACAAAAGTACTATCGTAAAAACTGTTGTTAAACGAGATATCTTGGATGGCATGCCTAGTAACATACGATCACAAAGTTGACCATGGCGTTTGTGTTTCAAGGTATTCTTGGCTAGCCTCGTACACATATCTAACTTAACCTGATTGTTCTGGCTCTCATATATTTTTCTCGGATATCTTATAGTTTCACATTTTAGATGACTTATCGTAATGACCAACTGCCGACTCCTTTGTTTTACATGGTCACTGCAAATCGGTTTAGGCTTATATGGTCTGTAGCTGGTGGACATCCTGTCACCTGTTGTCTTAATAACTCTTCTTTATGATGGTTGGGCTCATGACCTGAGCACACCGCTCTGAGTCTCCAATGTCTGTGGCACACGCTAGCCTAGTTCTTACCAAAACTGTAGTTGCTATACATTTGCCAGCTTATAAAAAAAATGATCTTGGCTTTTTGACTGTTTTCCACATGGTGCTTGTGCATTTCGGTTGGTCATTTTAGCATTCGGACCTGACAGTTTGCTGTAGTAATATTGTGCCTATCACGGATTGGTCCTATTAGGGATGTTCGCTCATAGTCCTGTCGGTGCACGTAGGTGATATGATGAAATAGACTTTATAATGTCAGTATATTAGCGTGTAAGAATATCAGTTTTTTTTTTTCCATCACTCGACATAACGTGATTAGTCTAAACATACCAGGATAATAAGAATACATGTATACCATCACCATGCTAAAGGTTTAGGAAAGTAATAACTATCACTCTTTTTACTGGTTTCATGTACGTCCCATAAAATCAAAAACCTTCAACAGACCGCAATTTTTCTACTTCATCGCATATACATACAGAAGTTGGACACCCTGGATCCACACGTGGACTGGGGAGGTCTATTCCACTGTTTAGAGACTAATAGCACATATTGTGCGATAAAATTCATAAGGAACTCCATGGATGTTACAAGACCTCATTGGATTAGCGGGCCCTATGACCACAATCCGTCTTTGAGTGAATAGTCTTCGTATGGTTTATTAACAGTTATTATGTTCACCTAGTCACTTTATCCCAGCGTCACTTAATCTTGTTACATCACACTTCGAGCCCGATCATGGTTTACAGGACCAAAATGATGAAAAATATTAATCTTTAGACTTTCCCTTCCAACACTCTGGGTCAGCAGGGGAAAAACCGCCAGCCTCAGAGTACGAGTAATGTATCCAACACGTGGTTCAGTGCATATATAACCCATAAATGATCACAAAAGTTAAAAATATGTGCTATGGAAAGTCGTAAGAAAGAATCCGTAATGGTCTAAGTCACGAGATTACATCTGGTACGCCGTAAATACTCAGGTTACATCGAGAACAACGCGTCTCCGAAAAAATTTGTCCCAGTCTATGATAGTATTGTAAATGAATCAACAGGGGGAATATTTCGTTTAACTGACTCTTTACAGTTCTTTGCTATCACTTCTATACTGCTAGCACCACCTTTCACATATTCGCATTTCCAATTTCGTTGTACGCAGGCCTCTTCCGAAGATACCTAATACACTGGTGTAAGTTATATAGGACTTTTCATAGTGAGTCCATTTTAATTTTTATGGCCTTAATCAGCCCCAGACGTAGCACGTAGTTGCTTGGGTTGCAATAATTTCCGACAGGTACGTCTGCTGAGACTGTCACGCGTAGTTTTATACTGTTTTCCTCTGATAAATTCTGTATTATGACACTTCAGTTGGTTGGAGTATCGGTTCATACGTGACGTGCTATCGCCCGACATCCAGGTGGTATATAAACTATAAGCCCATTTATATGTGTTCTTGCTGTTGTTTGTCTCGAGCATCTGGTTGCTGTATGACTCTACGTTTAACAATACAACAAAATTAGTACATGCATGATATCATCTTTTTTTTGATCAATCAGTTCAAGCTGACTTGAGATTATATAAGAGGTGGTATAAATTTGGTAGTAGTTATGGTCCTGTTAAACAATTATATCAGTTATTTTTCTTGTTTGGTTAAATAGACTCCTCACATAAAATTGTTGGCAGAAGGTGGTATATGATTTAGTAAACAGCACAGGTTCATAGCACTGATACGTAACGACCTCCCCCTCATCAATATTTATAAAGTTTCGGGTATGCGTTTACTCCTTATAAGAAACCATTCGGACCAATAACGACACCTCTAGTTTACTTATATGACATTTAGATAGATTCATATGTCCATATCAATTTATTATCTATGACCATATAGACCACTAACTTCGCATGGAGTTAGGTTTGTATCAGTCTAGTCTTTATAAACGACTACGGCATAGTATTAAATAAGGAAATAATCAGTTAGACCAAAATATACACGTATTATGCAGTCTATAGACAAGCAGACTGTTTACTGGTAAACGATGATGACATCGTTAAGGATCCACTTCGTTATCTAACGCTGATAGAAACATCTTTTCCACAAAACAATCTCAATAGAACATCTAAGAACGTATTCTGCTTTGGTAACGCGTGCTTCCCATGCGGATTTTCACTAGTCATTTATAGATTAATTTACTCTAAAATGGATATTATATTTAACCGTCAGTGGCCATGTTATTTTAATGTAATGGATAATAGTCACAATGTTCTGATCAAACTTTCTGAGGGTTAAATTAGGACAGGTTAATTTAAAATGGACTTGACCTGTTTAAGGGTGGCCGATGAAGCAAGGTAGCTATATCTTTATTGATCTTGACGCTCATTCAATATTAACGGACATGAGAAATGGCCCAGTGGGATAAATCTGTAATGAAAAACTTTTAACAGTACTATGAAATCACTTAAATACGGCTAGTATCATAAATTACCGCCACAACATCCAGAGGAGAAAGATAGTTACACAAAAATGGTGATCTCATTTCAGCTCACGCTTTCTAATGAACTTCAACTTTGTACAGGGGAAGGATAATAGGTGGTTTATAGTGCGTGGGAGGTATCTCTTCGTTTTTCTGGCGGGGGTACCTCCCCCATAACCCACCCCTGACGCAATCTGATACATTGGGGACTTTCGGCGGAGGTATTCGGGATTAGTGTAGAGTCCATATGATGCCGAATATATCACACTAGGTATCGACTCCTATATTGCGTATTAAGTCACACACCTAC
This sequence comes from Oreohelix idahoensis, assembly GCA_024509875.1. Taxonomy (NCBI): domain Eukaryota; kingdom Metazoa; phylum Mollusca; class Gastropoda; order Stylommatophora; family Oreohelicidae; genus Oreohelix; species Oreohelix idahoensis. Next base: position 56,999 of record JAMPIV010007629.1, on the reverse strand, counting down.
GGCAGGGACTCGGGCTCATCTTCGGTTACGGTTATTCACTGAATGAAAGGTTTTTTCTTCTGTTACCTCTGCCGACCGACTACACTCTGGCTGTCTGGGACATATCTAATCCACCTGATGCCACGCTTGGATCAAGCAGACGTCATAGTTAATCTCCCCTCGAAATATGTAACAGATTGTTATGAACGGGTTGATAAGTTCAGTGAAGTCTATTGTAGGCTCACTGTGTGTATGGTTCAAAGAATAATCTGAGTTGTTAGTACAAATAGCCTCCGGAGCACATGGGTGACCCGCCCCGTTATTTCACACTAGAATTCCCAATGAACGATTACGCCGTGTGGCTGGCGCACTTCGCTCTAATATCCATATAATACATGTTTGATCGTATGTTTGCCTGGACACGGCCTATAGCGTCCCCCTTGGGATATGAATAGGTAGATTTTGGTTTTAAAGATTCAGTGCACATAATTATGTGTAGGATGTCTGCAAAGGTCAATTATATATAATCGATGATAGATGTAGTGTGGCGGTTGATGGGGTGTTGGCCGTGGTGGGGGTTGTTGGGTGTGAGCTAACATGGTCACTGCGTGCACTATTACCAATATGTGACAGTGGAATCAATACTGTCTTTAATGTAGTTCACACCATGGCTGTTTTTAGATGTCCTTCCATAGTGATGTTAGGGTCTTGTTGACACTTTTGACGATCCGGGTGATTTAGATCGTTCTAGCTATTAATTTCATAGTAAATGCGATTCTTACTTGACGAATGAGTCTCTCGTCTGTCACTGCACTCTGGAATTGATCGGTGATGTCACTTTTTGTTCCTGCTAGGATTCCGCCAAAATGGTGATATGCCTGTTGTTTAGCCTAGTATATGAGATTCTCACATGGGTGATGTCATAGAAGTTATTGATTTGGTGTATGTACTTTGTGTTGCTTTAGAAAATGTGGTTTACTCCGTCATGGGGGAATTGTTTGGTGAGTGTCCATACAACTTGTGTCTTACTATCCTTGGTGTGTAGATATGTTTATGTTAATAGGTATTTAGGTTGATTAAGGTGATATATCTTCCAGCTTCTCCTATGAAGCTTCTTGTTTAATCCTTGTAGATGAAGATTTTGTTTTGACCTTATGATGAGCATTTGATAATGGTTTGATCGTTCTAGGAATATCAGTTGCTGAATACTCTGATATGAGATGGGTTCCCGATGCTTCATTTAAGTTACGTGTATTTTGAATCTGTAGTGAATGTTGGGTACCAGTGTCCCGAGATTAGAGGTGTTCAACGATAAGGTTTTGTGAGGGATTGTGTTGGTTTTTTAATTGTACTAAGTGGTTGTCCTGCAATTAATTATCAGAGTGGTGACAGTTGCTTACCAGGATTCAGTGCCTGTTTGGAACGAGGAATGGTCACCATTACTAGTTCTAATATCCACCCTGGTTCTGTATAGTTTTTGGGTGTTAGGTTTTGATACTGCATTTAAGGCATTAAAGGTTCGCCATGTATGTTTTAGTACACGCTGGAGAAATTTTAAAAAAGTTTTTGGGTGGGACCGGTTGTGAGTGTGGGAAATTAGATGATGTTGTGGAGCAGCGGGGGTTATTTGAGGGGGGGGGTTGAGGGGTATTGGAGAGGCGACGCACTACTGGGATGAGGAACGTCGTTGTGTGGACGTGACGTTGATTGACCTCCGTCTTGGTCTTGATTCGATTTATTGTTAAGAAGTGATTTAGGCCAGGGTTGTATATTTGGTTGGAAATGATTGGAGTGGGGCTATTGTTGATCAAAAATGGTGAAAATGTAAGGTTGTAAGTGTAGTAAGTGTGAATTGGTAGTTAGTCGTCGTAGTGTGTAAGTCGTGTTGTGTTTAAGATAGTCCTGTGTAGAGAGATAAAGTCGTGTTGTGTGCTGTCGTGTTAAAGCGTCAAGTGTAGTACGTCGCAGTGTGTGTAGTGGGTAGTGTGTGTTAGGTTTTTGGTTGTTTTGTGTGTGTGTGTGTCTAAGTGATTTTATTTTACATATTTATATTGTACCTAAAAACTGTTTCTCTTTTGGTTGCGGTAACTTAGGAGGTAAATTCTCAATTGGTATTTTCTGCTTGTATAATTATTATAAGCTTTGAATACTTTATATTTATTAAAACATAATCCTTGTTTTGTAGTTTAACCTAGGTCCTTCCCCACTGCGAAGAAACAATAATTTATAATTTTAATACAATGTCTATGATTTTCAACGCGTGAAGGTATGGCTCTGATTGGAATATTAATAATCGTCCACTTAACATTCATCATCCCACTGTGTTATGTTCAGTAATATATTTATGTTTTCTTTTGTGGTGATTATCTTTTATTGTAAACACGCTAGATCAGGGCTTGATGAGGGCCACACATCTTATCTTTATTTACTCCTGGTTACATTCCACATACTCTTATTATGACTGGAGCTACCGTTTACTTATCCTCTGTGAATGGCACAGGCTGAACCATGGATTCTATGCGTGGCTTCGCTTCTTTTTCTACATCACGTGCCTTTGCTCCTCACTATGTCCAGATACACGTGTTTTCACATACTTCTGCGACTTGTTTCTTCTTTTTTTTTTTTTTTCTTGTTCTTTGTTTTTTTTTTAATTGGGTCAATTGTACAGATTCTAAAACGTTTCTGGAATAAATAACGGCTCTGCTGGACCAATATATACTTGTATTTTTCATACATTTTCTGATTTCACATATGTGTTGGTCACTGCTCTTCATGAGGCACGTTTCTCTCTATGGTATCTCGTTATTAATCGACGGACAGTCTGGGGGACTCAACTTTGGCTCTGGTATGGGTGTTGTTCCGACTAATTAACACACTTACTATAGGGATGGGTGGAAAGGGGCACACGTACAGTCTTTTGGGGACATTTGTATTGGCAACAGTTGCTGATTACTCCTCTCGTCCCAACTGAGTGGCTTTCACACAAAGATCTATGATTAGGACATTAATAGGAAATTATCATCATAGTTTTTTACTTTTTCGATTCTATACAACATATGCATGTTCATGTATTTACACTTCCATTTGGTTCTTATCCCGGTTCTTGTCTTTCACTTTTATCATTATTACTCTTTCATTATGGTATATTTATCATATATCTTACTAGTCGGTGTATTTGTCAATCACAATATTCTTTCTTCTTTAACCTACACTATTTTACAATGATGGCATTTTCCGGCCTCCAACTGGATCATACACATTGCTTTCCCAGCCAATGCAAAACACACATTTCTACCTGGTAATATCTCTTTCATTCTAGGACTTTTCTTTTCTTTACCAACACATGGTTTACTATTTTCTCTGGAAATCAATACATTATTTTCTGTAAATTCTAACATATTTATAAGTTCAATTACACTTTCCCTCATGCATTAAACACACAGGCATCTCTAATGGCTTCTATGGTCCTCTGCGGCAAAACAAGCATGAGGCTTGGCCAAGGTAAATATCTTGAGAAATGTTTATCCGATCTTTCTATAGACAGCTTGTGGTTTTGTTTTTTTATTATAGTGGAGTCATTTCAGACCATGGGTATAATGGCATTGGTTACAGTCAGCATTCACCGCCGTCTGGACGGTGGGACAGGGTATGGTTAAGGTCGTTATTATTTCTCCAACAAAAGGTGACTTTAATTTATGCTTTGTTCAATGTTCTAAAATTAGTATTCCAATTATTATCCCTTCTGCTTTTATGGGTCGGATTTTGGTTCACATTTAAAGATGGAATTATACTCCGTGAATTATTTTGTATCGACTCACCTATCTTTTAATTCTTTAGTTTAGTCTTGCCACAAGCATTTAATATGTATGCATGCATTTAAACAGCTACAGTTTGACTTTATCCGGATGGTATCACAACCTCGGTTTATTCACGATCAATTATATCCTCAACTTAATAAAAACTTAATGTTTTGTGTTGTAAAGTGTTTACTCATACCTCTAATTAGCTAACATTTCAGTTTGATGACATTGCATAATTTTGCCACGGTGATTATTTTTCTGATGCGTCTTATGAAAAACGTCTCCACCTCTCAACTCGACTACGATCTTTCTACCACACCCTCACGGTATCTTCATACTTCTAGGTGTGGGGATTTTCTTGGTTTTGGATATGCTTTAGGTAACGTTATCCTAAGCTTAACTTAATGATAATTTAGTTGGTGGGTCAAGTTTTGATTTGGTACCACACCGTCAAATTTGAGTCAATTCCCTACCTTAATTTGCGTGGCGGTATGGTCTGATTTATGAATAACCGTTGTATGATGAGTCAGAGCGAAAATCACGAGTGGAATCCTTAGTTCTTTCCTCGCTCTCTCGGTTCTTGATCTAACGATCTTAGTGTGCCTTAATGTACTCCATTTTTATAAAAGTGAATCTCCAGATTTTCCTAATGTTTATTGTCTTCTGCTTTGTACACACACTATTTGTATTTTTTATATATGGAACATTTGCTTCATGATGGTTGGTCATACATGGATTCTACAAAGTGTGCTTTGCCCATAATTTTTTGGGCAGTCTTGGCTGTATTGGACTTCACTGTCGCTATGTGTTTGGGGCTCGTTGGGATGGGGTAGTTGAACCTGGAGCACACGCCATTTATCGAATTAATAGCACAGCCTCAGTGGGGGCCGAGAAGTGGGACCACTTTTCACTCTATCAAGGCACTTTGCCATGCGGCGTGCCAAAATTGCCCATTAGGGCTTGGGGGTTGCGTTGCACTATTCACGCGAGGGTGTATTTATGAACCTGGTGGTTCCCAAACGTGGGCTGACACCAGGGCGCCCCAGACCAGTATTTGGCTTATTGTCAGTCTTTGCACTAAGTTTTCTTTTTAAAATAGCTCCTTAAAAACTCATCTTACCACTGGTTGTATCCCCAGCTCTGGGAGCTGACATTGTGTTGTCTCACACTATCCAAACTTATATGTTGTTCCAACTCTACGGATTCAGATTTCCACCATCTACGTATCAACGGTGTGGGTCATTTTATGGGGGGGAGTTAGGGGGATTGCTAACCACCTTCGGACAATCCACGGCCAGTTATGAGGGGGAAGCGAGGGAACAGGAAGGAGAGAGATGACGGACCCGCATCCATGTTTGCACTCATCAACGGGTGACGTCCACAGGATCATCTGGTGACTGATATTTGTCACGTAGGATTTGTTGTTTTCGTACCCAATTAACTACATAATTCACTTCACAACAGCACAACGTCTGCCTACGCGGTCTATCAGTTCTGTTTTTCTAGTTTCCTAAGTTTTTCAGCTACCCTTATCCATAATTATTTTTATACCACTAGGATCAATCTATTTATTGGAATTATAAAGTGCAACCTCTAAACTGCACTGCACTGCACCTATGATATTTTATTTGGCTCTAAGAACATCATGACGTTTTTGTGCGCGTCGGGCATATTATCTGCAACTCTTGTCTGTAAGTCTGTCATTGGCACATAACGTGGTTGATGTGCAATACTGGAACCTACTCTGGTTTTATTTTTTTAAGTCGGGTGGACAGTCGTTCTATTCTCCACTCGATACCTGCCAGCAGAAAAAAGCTTGATTTCTTTTGACTTGGATTTCTGTTCGTTAAAGCCTAGGCCTACGCGGAATGTGTAAATCTATTTTAGCTGTTAGTCTGCACGTTTCCGATCTGTTCCTTTTGTATATAGGCACTCACTGGAAGCACACGTCATTGGTTTACGACTGCAATGGTGTGCCTTTCTGTGTCCTTTTGTTGTTTGTCGATTAATATTTGGCAATTTGTTCGAAGAGTAAGGGCGCCCTTTACTTTGTCGCGCTATTTGGTTCAAGTTATGTTTGTCGACCGGCCGTACCTCTCTCTTGTGTGGGCTGTTTTGTCTTGTTTTATGAGGCGGCAATCATGCTAGGCCCGGGTGTGGTTTGGCTATAGAAGTCTTTTTGTGTTGGACACCTTGGTGCAGCAACATCACTTATTGTCGGCTCATTAGTCTTGATGTGGTTGTATATGGGATGTATTGATTTATTGTTGCGTTGTTCCATACCTCCTCTTCTATGCGTTATTGGGTTGTTGGGGTAGACAGCGATTGGCGGTTTAAGGGGTGGTCGGGGGGACGCGGCGCGCTGTGAGGGTACAGGACAGTTTGGATTAAGTTTTTGTTGTTTCTCTGTGCTGTATGGATATCTATGGGCTTAATGTTCATTGTAGTCATTGTAGGCTTGGTGCAATTGTGGTTGTAGACTGATGTTACTCTTCCTGACTAGAGGCCTGATGGCTCTGCGTGAATTATGTTACTTCTTGGCGCTGTGAAAGATTATCTTCTTTGGGGAGGGGAGTGGGTGTGCTGGTCAATGATCATAGGTTGCGAAAGGTGTCGGGGTAGGGATGTTGGGGCTTAACGAACGGGATAGGGTAAACGGATGGTTGTGCCCATTTGACTAACATTGAGAAACCACGATTGTTCTGTCCTTGATAGTGCAGATGAGAATTCATTTGATTCTTTGCTCTTTATTTTCTCTGTAGGGCTTACGACTTTTTCTAAATAGTATGTACTTGGTACTCGGTTGATGCATAGGTTCTTATCTTCAATGTCCGACTTCTTAATCTTTTAGGCTCGATGTTATCTTGTAGGGGCTAGGTCTATAGTTTGTACTTTATTTTCGAATATCATAACGTTGCTGTCCGTTGGGCTCGTGCGTTCAAAAAAATTTACACCACCCTGTAGCGATTTTGAACAGTGTGCGAAGCACGGTACCTTAGATTCAATGGGGAATTACGCCCATACTATCATGTGCTGAATTACTCTGACGATCTCCTTCATTTCTCCTATGCAGTATCTTTGGTAGTGTATAGTGGGGGTCTTGTGATTAAGCGGTAGGGGCGTGACCATTATGTAAGTGTTTAGGATCTGAGTTCTTCACTGCACGGGGCATATACGGTTAATGATGTATGCTTGGGGGGGATAGCTTTTTTTCTCTATCTCCTTATTTGATTCACCATATCTGATTATGACTTCTCATAATGGTCTTATTTTAAGTTTTGGCTGCTATCGTTCTTTAATTTTAAGGCTTTAATTGTTCTTATTTTAAGCGCTCTAAGGGGTGTCTATTGTTTATCATATGCTTGAGGTACTGCAGTGTACTCGTCAAGCGTGCGGGTTGGATGGGATTTGCTTCCTTTAGAAGTGAGTGTTTGTATAGTCTTTGGCGAGTTTATCTCAACTCCGTTATTCATCATCGACCTTTAATAACCCGTGGCTTCGTTTTCTTTGGCTTGCATTTCTTCTTTTGTGTCCCTGAGTTTGGGCTCATTAGCGGTTTTGTCGTATGACTCTAATTAGTCTTTCCGATCTTTCTGATGGGGGACACTAGATCGGTATCTCTCTCGCTCTTGTGTTTGTAGTTATATGTTCCTATAGTTTTCGGCTTTGGATCGGCTAATGTGCTCGATCACGTATTTTTTCTTACTATGACTTCGGTGTCATAGCTTATCGGCTCTTGGAGTCGGTAATGGTGATCCGTTACGCTTTTTCTACTAGTGTTTCCGATGTCATAGCCTATATTCGGCTCTAGATTCTTGGACATTCCAACTGATCTGTACTTTGACTAAGTGCCCCGTTTCATTAAAATGTCATTTCCTCAATCCTGTACAGGTTGGGTTTCTATCATTAAATTCGACAGTGCAGCTACTATTTTTTATCTCCGCACATAGGGCATAATTTTATATATTAAGTCTTTCTCCGTTGTCTGGATCCTCTGCATTAGTCCAACATGCAATGCTAACGTTTATAAACGGAATTGTTGAAGACGAGGCTTGGGCTCAAGTGGATTGAGCTCGGGGGGCATGGGTTCGGAGACTCACAGTACTTTCAACGCGTATCTGAATCTATCTATTGCCATGTGTCTATGTTGTGGGTCTCCAGTAAGACCTCGATTTGTTGTTTCTGTATCTATATGTTGCTCAGTCTATGTTCCGGCTCAGTGTTGTTCATGTACTCTGTTTTTTTGCCTCAAAGCGTTCGTGTGACTATTGTCATGGCAGATCACCCCCATTATTCTAGCATGTTATGGATTAGTCTTATTGTCGTAGAGTCATCTTAGAATCTAGCTGTAGTGTTCCACTTTCTGTCATGCTGCCCTATTTATTCTGTTTCGGGCTGGTGAGTGATGTCGTTATCGGCGAAGTAATAGGCCTCGGCGGTCACCTCTATCTGAATAGTCACTGTGCATTCATATAAGTTTTTGGTCGTATGGTTGTGTGCTGCCCAAGAAGTTTTTAAAACATGTGCAGGGATTTTGTAAGGCCGTACATCGGTCACAGGTGGTTTAAGATGCGGGTAGTCCCTGCGGGGCCAGTAGAGGGGGGATGTGGGCGCTTTTTTATATTCCTTTACAGTTGGATTATTTTCTGTCGGCAGTGTATCATTGGGTTATTTCCGCATTAACGAATCGTATTATTAAATCTTCGATGTACCGGTACTTTTTTTTTTTATACTGGACAGCATCATGTTTTCGAGGTCATACTGTTGATGCAGGATCTGGTGACTTCTATCGGGCATATTTTGGTTTCCAAAGAAGTTCTACATTTGCTATCAACACAAGACTGCGTCTTTCATCTTGGTCGGGGGGCACTATTCGATAATGTTCGATCGTAAGGAACACTATTTTAATTCCAGAAATTCTGGGGGGTCACAAGACAACGTACTATGTGTAGGTTTAGAGGGACTTCAGGTAGTCTTTAACTGTTTCCTCTGTACATCCATGGTTAACAACTTGATAATAATTTTTGTTTTAAGTCCGAACTCGAATATGCAGGGCAGATGATGGTTTTTCTATGTTAGAGGTTTGGGCGGTTGATAAATATTAAAAACGTAAGTGTACGGTCCTTTGGGTCTGGTAGGAGCTTATGGAACATTGTTAGGGAGGCTCGGGGGGGGACCAAGATGTAGGTTTCGATTGTTTGTTGGTGAGTGGGGGCACAATCCCCACGTCGTGTTAAGGATGCATTGTTGTGGGTTTATACAGTGGAGGTGGGTGTAAGTGGGCCGTGGTCTCCTGAAGGTGTGGATAATTGGAAACCGGCATAGAGAGGGCTACACATGTGTGCCTAAAGATCTTTTTCGGGATTAGCCTTACGAGAAGAAGGTTTGGAAGATAAGAGGGTTTGTTACTCTTGATAGATTTGTATGCTCTTTGTGCACTGGACGTCCCCTTTCAACTTAAATCCCCCCCCCCCCCCATGTCCACAGTTGTCCACTTTTTACAACCCCTCCCTACCCCCTCTCATGTGGACGTCTTTTATGGATAGCCCCTTTCATATTACTCGCCATTAACGTCGAACGATATTTACCTTTAGAAATAAGGGGGCTGTTTGGTGAAAATACGCCCTAGTACAACAGACTGCATCTGTGTACAGGCTGAGTAGAGCGTGATATCCAGAACAAGACGAAACGCCTACTGAAAGAAAAAAAAATGTGTGAAGCAGAGTTTATGTGAGTTGTCTGCCCCATATTTTTTCGTTCCAAGGGAAATCATTCTCGTTCTCAACTTATTCAATACAGCCGAAGCAACCAGGGAATATATATATATTCCTATGACACCCTCAAGCATACTCACTGCGTGTGCGAGCTCGCCAAGGTCTCGGAAACAAATTTCAAATGTGCATAGTGTATCACAAGAACAGGGGAAATTCTGCACACGAGCACCGCGGAGATATAACTGCTTCAAGATCGTGTACTAACTTCGCATGCATAAGGAATTGAATTTCATCTCGCAAACTCTCCAAACTAGGAAACTCAAACGAAAATGAAATTACAAACACCAGTATTAGCTATTAACATATCTCAGAGCATGAATTATATTGTACATTATTTTAGCTTCAAATATGTTTGCTTAGTGGTCGTTAGTGACGTAAAGCTGTTTTCCATGGAAACAAAGTGATCGAAGTAGATTGTCCATTTACTAATGGTCATATTGATTAAGTAGATCGACCATCGCAGGAGGCGCATTAAAAGGGCACCGTATACACAGCTGCGAGCACATCTTGGAACTACGAGATACTGGCTAATATTTGGGTTTTGTCATACACAAGTTTCTCGCTCTCTCGCCTGGTTCCTGCTTAATGACATCAGGCCTGGATCAATATTCCGTGGAAGCGCAACCGTTTTCTAGTGCACGATTTTGGCTCTACATCGAACATTCATTGCTCACAGCTTGATAATTGTCCTCACAAGAAAGAAGGAAACAAAAGCTTGTTTGACAATTGATTTAACTTGTTCTAGTTTCTTCTTTATTTTTGGTGAGTACAGTTACGTTTGTGTGCGCTTCTCGCTTTTGTGTGCTGTTTTAAAATGGATAGTAACGTGAGAAATGAACACATTTAAGTTAGAAACTAACATCGTGAAAAATGTCAGAAATGTCCATCAAAACAAGAACCAGACATACATTTCTTCAACTAATTCTCTGTTCGCGTATGGCATATAGTCACTAAATAATAAATTAACATATGTGGAAAGCAATCTCATAACATTTAACCAATTTCTACAGAAACCACAACTGCTAGCACATATTCTAAGGCGCAAGCGGGCCAGCTGTTGTGGTGTTTCTTTGTTCCTTAAAAAGTTAAAAAGAGATACATTAACAAAATGTAAAGCGTTCGGGATGTGACCGTAATGTCCATATCACAAAAATGCTGGAAACACAAAAGAACATAAATTATTATGGAAAGGAGATGATTAAGGACATACAGAGTACGGGATCAGACTCCAGGCTGTAGAGAGATTAGGCGTTAGGTAGATACTATTTTCGATATGAAGCAGCTTCACATGAACGTAAATACTTCGCCGTTTTCGTTATATCTAAAATTATCTTTATCAGAACATAAGAAACGCAAGAATTACACAAATGGTTAATAAACAAAAATGCTACTCAAACTGAATACAAGAAGTCTTGAAAGATCCTGTAAATGCTCTCAAAGCTTTGTAAAGATCATCATGTGACATATTCTTTCCAGAACGTTGTCTCCATTACAGCTGCTCTGAACGCATCACGATTCTGGGCAAGTCGACCTGCATCAGCCAAAGACAAGTTCAGACTCTCTGTGATGTCCTGGGTCCACCGTCGTCTAGGTCGACCCTTTCCCCTTTTCCCAGGGACCATGCCTTCCATCACTGTTTTTTCCAGACTATTATGTCTTTTTATATGACCGAAAAATTTCAGCTTCCTTATTGCGATGGTATTTAGGAGCCAATGTTCCTGTACTTTTAGTGAGTGCAGTACTTCCTCTGTTGGTCCTTTTTTCTGTCCAGGGTATTCTCAACATCCTTCTGTAGCATTTCATTTCGAATGATGTAATCTTTTTTGCAACTGTTTTATTGAGTGTCCAAGTCTCGCAGCCGTATGTTGCTACTGGGAATATACATGCTCTGATTTGTAACTTTGTTTCTTTGCTTGTGCCTTGCCATAGGTTTTTCATCTGTATTAGCTTATGTGAAGCAATTGCAAGTCTTCTTTTAATTTCTACTGCACAGTCCCCCCAGCTGTTAATGGTTGACCCTAAGCATTCGAATTCATTGACACTGTTCCAGTTCTTCGTTATCAACATTTCAATTTCTGGTTTGGTCTTTACTTTGTCTGTTGTCAATACTTTGCTCTTCTTGGTGTTTAGGTATAGATTCTGGGCCTCGCTGTGTTTTTTGGTGGACAGAAGTAATTGTTCAAGTCCTTTTGGGTTGTCGATAGGAAGGACTGTGTCGTCAGCATATCTGATTTCCGGATCTGGTACCCGCCGATTGTAAATGAGTCAAACTCTGTGTGTTTCTTGGTCATCTCTTACGTTTCTCATGATATTTCTCGGCATAAATGTTAAACAGGTAAGGGGAAAGGGTACAGCCTTGTCTTACTCCTTTCTGTACTTCAAACCATTCTGATGTTTCCCCCTCTATTCTTACGGCTGCCTGTTGTTCTTGGTACAGCAGTGCGATGAGTTGTATAAGGTGGTTTGGAATCCCATATTTTTCATAATAGCCCATAACTGCTGATGTTGTACACAATCGAAAGCTTTGGTGTAATCAATGAAACAAGTATGTAGGTCAACGTTGAATTCTCTACACTTTTCTATGATGATCCTCATGTTGAATATATGATCTCTAGTGCCTCTACCTGGTCGAAAACCCGCCTGTACTTCATTTATTTCTGTTTCTAGCTTTTGTTGCATCCTTTTCATTATGATTTGTAAAAGTATTTTGCTGGCATGGCTTATAAGAGCTATAGTTCTGTAGTTTGTGCACAGTTTCAGGTTGCCCTTTTTTGGCAAGGGTATGTAAATTGATCGTTTCCATTCCTTGGGCCAAATTCCGCTTTGCCAGATCTTGCAGCATAATGCATGGTATATACGAGCGCTGCCTTCTCCTCCTGCCTGTATCATTTCAGCTGTTATTTCATCACAACCAGGAGATTTTCCACTTTTTAAGTGTTTGATTGCATTCCGGACTTCCTCTATGGTAGGTTGTAAAGATACTTTTCTATAAACTTCCACGAGAACTGTTAACGCTGCAATGATAACAGTTGTTGAAAGGACTACTAGTGCTTTAGCTACTACACACAGCTGACTACTTTTGAAACAGGACCACTACCTGTTGCTGTAACAACTATTGCTACAACAACAACGCCTGAATCTGTTACAACAACAGTACTGATTACAACCACTACTACTGTTACTACTACACGAGCAACAAGAACAAAATTATATATTACTACTGTTACCACTTAAGCTGGTGTTACTACTACTAATATAAACTCTAGGATATTCTACTGCAGCGATTACTACTACCACTACAACTGCTGCTAATTACTGTTAATATTTCTAACTTTTATCTTATTTTTCATAACTACCGTTGCACTTAGACTCTAGCAGGAAGCTACTCTAAATTATTTCATGAGATGTTGCATTGTGGATTCAATAGCAAATGATTTTTTTTTTTTTTTTTGTAACCTGCAAAGGCACACGGAGCATACAAGCCATACGGAGTATATGAGGACACCTTTCATTAGCTTTCAGCTCTCCAAGAGGTTATGCCGTCAGTCTATTCTTGACACGCTGTCTTTCTTGGATGTGTTCTACATTCATATAATTCATTCGGAGAGAGAAAGAGAGAGAGAGAGAGAGTGTGTGTGTGTGTGTGTGTGTGTGTGTGTGTGTGTGTGTGTGTGTGTGTGTGTGTGTGTGTGTGTGTGTGTGTGTGTGTGTGTGTGTGTGTGTGTGTGTGTGTGTGTGTGTGTGTGTGTATAACCGGGCTGGTTACAACATCAATGTAAGAATGTGTGTGTCCGTCAGTTGGCCGGGTCATTTCAGTTAATGGTGTTGAGCGCAGGTAAATATTTTTGTTGTGAGCTAACTCTTGTACGTTCTGGTTCAAGTCGTTACAGGCCTGTCCGCCTGAGATGGAAATTCTTGACCTTAGTTTATTCTTTTTCCCAGTATTCGTTCGTACCCTTTTTGTGTTTAGTGAAAAGCAACCTCGTATAATGGTTTTGTTAAAGTAATCCACTGTAACGCTCCAAAGAAAACTCAGCAATATAGAAAAATGAAATATAGTTTATTAACGTGATCAGAACAGAAATGTTATTGACACAATGGTGAAGTACTAATTTCTTGCTTACACAAAGTAGTGAGTATCCTTTTATGAAAATGTATATCTAACATGGAAAAAGTATCCAACAGAAGAATATATAAACTGGTGCTACTTAGAAAACTAAACTTTGCTACTTAAAAAACTTGTCAAGTTAAAAAAAACTTGTCTTGATAAGTCTCAAAGACGAAGTTCTTGTAAAATTCTCGCCTAATGAATCCTAAAAATCTGTAAAAACCTGTCTATCGCCCACGTCTCTCCTTTTTAAATACTAATTTCTTCTTTTTTCCAGCGAATTTCACACGGTGCTTATTTTTCACACGGTACAAAACATCTACGTTTGCTCACGCTTTCTCAGCTTTTCGACTTTTTCCACACGGCTCTCTCTCTCACATGATCACTGATGTGGAACTGATGACAAGAACCAGACAAGTGCCAGTGGAACAAGAGATGAGAAGAAGACGCTGGCGATGGATGGGACACACACTGAGGAAACCTGTTGATAGCATTACAAGGCAGTCCTTATTCTTTAATCCCAAGGGAAAGAGAGGCAGAGGTGGACCAATCATACACGGAGAAGGGATCTGGAGACAGAAGTGAAAATATTGAGAAAGACGTGGAAAGAGTGTAAGCTGATGGCACGTAGCAGGAGGACTTGGCATGTGTTTGTTGAAAGTCTATGCTCCGTGGGGAGCTTTGTAATGCTATCCACAAGTTTCCTCAATGTTGTCCTATCGATCGCCAGCGTCTTTTTCTCATTTCTTGCTCCACTGGAGCTTGTCTGGTTCCTGTCATCAGTTCTATATATTCTAAACTGTATGATTAACTTCTGTGGAGACAAAAATCAATTATCTCCGGGATGACATCTCGTAAAAAAAGTGAAAGCTAATTGGACTGTCAAAATGGCCTAAGGAAATAAATAACCAATCTAATCTAACTAATGGCTCTGCTCTTATGTTTTCAGATCTTGTAGCTTCTTTGTCGTTCCGAATAATATCGATGGCGAATATGAATCTTTCCGTACAATGTTGCTGCGCGGGACTCACTATTTCTCTGGCCTTTTATTGATAGGACAATTCTCTGCTCCACACAACTATTCTTATTTCCTAGCCATTGGCGACAGCGTGTGTTTAATATCCACCTATCGACCCAGCCGAAAACGATGGAGTGTGTTCACAAATTCTGTTGTGGGACCAACCGTTTGTGATGAAGTATGTTCAGAAACTCCGTTGTGAGGCCAAACATTTGAGATGAGGTATATTAAGACACTCTGATAAAGTTGTTATTTTATTCCAGTTAGTGGTATCCACCAAAAGATAAATATAAGTGGATGGAAGCAGACATCATCATCATCAGTTGATAAGATCTCTATGGTGTTGTTTGCTCCACTGGAGTGTATGGAATGTCAACTTGACCTACGCAGTGGTGTGTAGACATGGATTGAGTGTATAATGTGCGAATGATAATAAGGGTTCGTGGTGTTGACAAATGTTCTTTCCTCACACTCATGTATGGCTGGAAGTCATCGACACCAACGACTGTGTACCTTTCTACAGTTTAATTGGACGTATACACTCGACAGCACAGATAGTGACAAATCACAGGTTGGCATAATACATCATAGTACAGTGGATAAATGGTCTTGCAATGTTACATGGGCACTCATGTAGAATAATTGTATAATGGACTGTCAGTAGCCAAGCACTCAGTATCGCCCATACATATATATCAACTGACTTCACTGACTGAGCACGTCAGCTTATAAATAATATTTCAGATGGCTTCTAGACCTAATCTCGTCTAGCGACGATTCTTCAACATAATGTTCAGCACATATTTTTCCATATAATAATATTGAACCGCTAGCAATGGGTTCTCATGTGTAGCAGTGATCTCTGGACTAATCAAGCGATAATACGGGCATCCCTTTTCTCTTCTTGAAAGTCACTACATGTTTTGGTTCCAAGATGGCTTCACTCGTGAGCTGTCACTCACGTTTGGATACAGATAATGAATCTGTCCTAAAGTTAGTCATTCATTAAATCTTTCATTGCTCTGTAGATTTGGTCATGAACAATTGACTGCATTCTACAGGGTAAATAAGAATGAACACTGTAAAGATAACACGATACAGATATCACTAAAATACTGAGATCACAGACTCGTCCCCCTACTCAGGGACTAAGCCAAATCACAAACAATACACATAAATTCAGGCCATAGATATTCTGAAGCAAGAACAATCTATTACTACCCAAACAAAGAATAAATCGCAGAAAACTGGATTTATCCGCGGAGTTCGATCGAAAGAGCCGACACAACTTTCAAGGGAAGTAACTCAATAATGACTTTTCCTTAAGCACTATTTTGTTTACAAAATATTTGCGAACATAAACAAGTATACCAATGTATAATATTGTAAGATATCAAAGACTGCACGTAACAGTCTTACCACACCTCCCGGGAAAAAAAAAAATGGAACATTTTTTTTTTTTTGAAATACATCTAGGAGCAACGTACAATAGGCTCACAACGCATGAATAATGCGCAGATGAAAATATCAGGAATACCTATAACGCCTAATATGAGGCTAAGTCGACTTATGGAGCGACTGGTGAGAATGTGTCTCATAAACTGAGAGAAATTATTTCTCTACAAGTATATTTTTCCAGGAAGGTGTCATCAAAGTATAATACAATTCTGGCAATTACACAATGCCTAAAAAAAATTCATATCATCATTTCGTATTAGATATCTTAAATTTATGATTTATGAAGAAAAAATCATCAAAGCACAGCGGTGAATAAACATCAATGAACCGCTATGTAGTGATACAATCATTATATTATTAAATTACGAATGTGTATCTATCATGATATAGAAAAGGAACTACTATAGAACTAGACATATCAAGAAGTCTAAGCCCTAATAGTTATGTGGAATCATGTGGGCATCTTGACAGAATGTCTGCCATCACATTATCTGATCCACGAATAGCTCGCACAGAGAAATGAAAAGGTTGAAGAGCAATTGCATATCGAGTAGACCTCGAGCTCTTCAAATTCTTACTCTGTATAGCAGTAAGAGCTTTTTGGTCAGTTTCTACTATGAAATGTGCGCCTAGAAGGAATCTCTGTAGTTTGAGGATCGACCAAACCATAGCTAATAGCTCACGGTCTAAAACCGAATAATTCCTTTCTGCCGCATTAAGTTTTCTGGAAATATACATTACAGGATGCAGAGTTCCAGAGTACTCTTGCATTAGTGCCGCTCCAATCCCAGTGGATGAAGCGTCACTACGAAGAACGAATGTCTTATCTTTAGTGGGTAGCACTAAAATAGGTGTGTTGAAAACAATGTTTTAATCTTATCCAGAGAGCATTGGCATTCCTGAGACCAGTGGACCACATTAGGCGAACCTTTCTTTAGAAGTGTTGAGAGAGGTGCCATGATAGAGGATAGATTCTGAATGAATCTGCCATAAAATTGAATAAGACCTAACAGACTTCTCACCTGTTTTTTAGTCTTAGGGATTGAGATGTTAAGTATCTTACTAGTATTATGGTCCTCTGTCTTTAGGAAACCATGACCAACTCGGTGGCCTAGGAAAGAAATTTCGCTAAAACCAATATAGGCTTTAGAGGGTTTCGCTGTCAGGTTGTGCTCACGCAAAGTAGACAGCAATTCATCTAACCCTGAATAGTGATCTTCCCAAGTATCGCTGAAAGACAGATGTCGTCTAGATATGCAATGACATCTGACCGATAAGATAGGATTCGGCGCATCATGCGTACGAATGTAGCTGGTGCGTTCATAAGACCGAAAGGCATAAAATTCCATTGAACAAACCTCTAGGTGTTGAAAAAGCCGTGAGAGGTTTGGCGCGTTCAGATAAAGGAACTTGCCAATATCCTTTAGACAAATCAAGTTTAGTGAAAAAAATGAGATTTGGAGAGTCGAGTAAGTAGCTCTTCCAGTAAAGGCATAGGTTCGGCATCGAACTTCGTTACTTGATTCAATTTTCGATAGTCAACGCAAAGACGTATGTTATTGTCTTTTTTACGCACAATAACCATCGGCGAAGAATATGCAGAGGTGGATGGTTCGATTATTTTCAAATCTATCATCTCATCCAACTCTTTCTCGACCTGTGCTTGAAAATGTATAGGTATAGGATAAGGTCTAACCCTAATAGGAGTATGGTCAGTTAGAACAATGTCATGTTCAATGACATGCGTTTGTCCAGGGATGTCAGTGAGTACATCCTGAAATGTTTGCAACATAGTTGAAACTTGTCGCTGTTCTCCTAGAGACAAATCAGGAGAGACAGTAACGTTCTTCCATGATTCACTAGAATGAAGTGGGATCATTGGAAGAGGAAGATTTACATCTGAAAAACTTGTTTCCTCATCCTGTATCACGGACAGTGATGAGTAATGACCTTTTTGTACTGGAGAATTGTCCGTTGCTTGGAAAATGGGTTGCAAATAATCCGGACGTTCATGGAATTCAGTAAGCATATTGATGTGGAAGGTTTTATGCTTCCCATCAATATCGACAATATAGTCGACATCGGAAATTTTCGATATTATATCGTACGGACCTTTCAAAGAAATAAGGTTAATCTGTTTCCTACAAGTTGATAAAGTTGTTATATTTAATTCCCAGTTTAGGATGGTATCCACCAAAAGAAAAATATAAGAGGATGGAAGCAGACAATCATCATCATCAGTTGATAAGATCTCTATGGTGTTGTTTGCTCCACTGTAGTGTATGGAATGTCAACTTGACCTACGCAGTGGTGTGTAGACATGGATTGAGTGTATAATGTGCGAATGATAATAAGGGTTCGTGTTGTTGACATGTTCTTTTCTCACACTCATGTATGACTGGAAGTCATCGACACCAACGACTGTGTACCTTTTCTAAAGTTTAATTGGACGTACACACTCGACAGCACAGATAGTGACAAATCACAGGTTGCCATAATACATCATAGTACAGTGGATAAATGGTCTTGCAATGTTACATGGGCACTCATGTAGAATAATGGTATAATGGACTGTCAGTAGCCAAGCACTCAGTATCGCCCATACATATATATCATCTGACTTCACTGACTGAGCACGTCAGCTTATAAACAATATTTCAGATGGCTTCTAAACCTAATCTCGTCTGAGGGCGCGACGATTCTTCAACATAATGTTCAGAACATATTTTTACATATAATAATATTGAACCGCTAACAATGGGTTCTCATGTGTAGCAGTGAGAAGATCTCTGGACTAAACAACGCGATAAATACGGTGCATCACCTTTTGCCTCTTCTTGAAAGTCACTACATGTTTTGGTTCCAAGATGGCTTCACTCGTGAGCTGTCACTCACGTTTGGATACAGATAATGAATCTGTCCTAAAGTTAGTCATTCCAATGTATAATATTGTAAGATATCAAAGACTGCACGTAACACACTCCCTTGTGGACCCAACCGTTTGCGATGGAGTATATTTTGAAGCTCCATTGTGTACCCGCCGGTATACCGCTGGCCGCACCAATTATTCTATGATCCCAAACACTCCTCCCACCCACATGTTTGCACGTTGGTAGTGCGGGACTAGTCAACCCCAAATGCATACGTACAACACCCCAGCCGGTCCTTTGAGAGAAATCGTCTAACGAGTGATCGTTGTCATAAGGCACCTATCTTTATCGCCCTGTATCTTTTCCAACACCTTTCTTATTTTATTTTCTCTCTCATTTTGCTCTTTCATCATTGTTAAAGTAATCTTTCTTAATCACGGCTTGTACCTAAGTGTAACTTTACACGCCACTGATTTATTTCCCCACCTTGCGTTATCTTTCGAAACCCACCTTGCCATTCTAGACAAGTATTTTTTACTTTGAGAGATGCCGCCTTGGCCATAGAAAGAGTTATTTTGATGGCTAATCCGCTGTTGAAACAACACTAGTGTCACCATCGTGGGACACAATGGCACGTCGCCGCAAAGGACTTGTGACACACACAAGAATGTTGTTGTCAGATGATACACCAGGAAAGCGACATACTGATTACCTAGCGAGAAAATTAACCAGGCGATTAAAGAAACCACGCACGACAATGAGACAAATGATGGCACGCATGCCAGAGAATGACACAAGAAGGCTTTAGGACAGTGGAGGTGGATGATTTCTGCACTGGGCGGCAGTGGCGGCTTTCTTTAATGAACTGTTGAACTGCAGCACTCCCTAAGAACAGGACTGCATACTGCTGTCTCTACTACATTATAATACATAATACGGACAGACCAAAAAATTGAGGTTACACCGAAAGGGTTAAATAAAATAAAAAAATTATCTAACACCGTATTGGGGAAAGTGCTGCAAACGATTACAGCTCAAGTGACCTTGACCTCTTATAAGCGAATGCTTGTCATACACACAGCTAGAGGCGAACTACGATTGGTTTGAATTTTTTAACCAGAGCTGCAGCCAACCACAGCTCAAGTGCAATGAGCAAATTAAAGGGAAGTTTCTTGTGAACCGTTATTGGTAAAACTGATTAAATACCGTTTTATTGGTTTTAAAGGGAAGTTACAATGACAATTTTAAACACGAGAAATAGCAGCATACATGTCCGTGTAACCGGTTTGATACTCGTGAAGCTGCTACGACTGACAATGATTACTCCTAGTTGCAGTAAACTTTTAAAATAACTTTTCAGAACGTCTTGACAGATTTTAGATGAGATAAGACACTAATCATTTGTGTCTGGGTTGATATTTCACATGGTGGTCACAATTTGTGAGTGTTATGTATAGTATTTTAAATGAATGAACAGTGCAGCACCCCAATGACAACCCCCTGGAACCGCCACTGCTGGGCAGTCAATCCTAAACCACAGTTTGTCTAGCAAATGAACCCGCAGCATGGAATTGAAAAGTTGGTTGGAAGAGCCAACCCACTTTAGAGATTTACTTGCACTAAAAGGGATTGCGAACATCCCATCTTCACAATGCAAGATGGACACCTAGTTACTGGATTAGGTGGCAGGGTCATACGACACTGTCCCAACTTCTGACACATTGGCAATCGAGACATATAACCTGATTTCCCGATGAAGTCAATACGGAGTTTTCAACATACGCGGAGATAGAACGTTTGTATTTGAGAAAGATAATCAAAGATTGTTGTATTATGTATTCTCGCAATTTAAAATAAATGTAGCAGTTTCAAGTTTTGTGCTTTTCGTTTTTCTACAAGACGTCTGTTTTTTTGTTTTTGTTTTTTGAAAATTTAAGTTGGCATTTATTTTATATGTTTTGTTTTCTTTTGGCGCGGGGGGTGGGGCAAGTAGTTAGCCTTTCCTTTGGCGCAAAATAGTCTGGCACCGGCACTAGCTAGGAGACTTTCTTCTTCTTCTTCTTCTTCTTCTTCTTCTTCTTCTTCTTCTTCTTCTTCTTCTTCTTCTTCTTCTTCTTCTTCTTCTTCTTCTTCTTCTTCTCATTTTCACTTTTAATAGAGCTTACAACCACCACTGCAACTGTTCTTCTTGTGGGAAGCCTGTAACATGTACAGCTATACCTCGGAGATAGTGTGGGTTCGGTTCCAGACCACCGCAACAACGCGAATATCACAATAAAGCGGATCATACCCATTTTTTGGCTTCCCAGGGCATAGAATCATATTTACACTATGTCTATTAAGTGCGCAATAGCGCTAGCTCTAAAAATAAAAATAAGGTACTGTAAAACTAAATATACTTTATTGCTAAAAGAAATGCTAATCTTCATCATCTGAGCCAGAATCTATCGGAAGAAGAAGGCACGTTCTAATAAATAAACATAAATAATTAAAAAAAAGCGCAACATCTGCGAAGCGCAATAAAGCGAAGCGCAATAAAGCGAGGTATACCTGTATTCATCGTCTTTTTTGTTTTAGCTGTGTCTGTAACAATGCGTTTTCATGATGAGGTTTACTAAAGGGCGATCTTTACCTTTCTAATCAACCACAACTGGCTGCATCAAAGGAAAAATAAAGAAGTAATTCTTCTTTTAAAGCTGGGTTGTAACCAATACAGACTTTAGTTTCACATATAATTCTGTATCTGTCGATTAACATAATCATCGACATATGCATAATTTTTCAACTTACAGATAACATAAGAATCGAATGTCTGGTTATTTGAGTGCAAAGAAGTGTGCGACTTCCATCTCATGTCCTGAGAATAGTACCATATCGCCTGTATTCAGTTGATTCCTTTCAATTTCCTTCAGTCTTTTAACTTCCAGTGAGCAAGTAAGCCCGCCAAAACAGTGAAAATATAAAAACGTGAAATACGGCGTAACTTCTCAATGACCTTGTATGTACACACTGGGGACTGTAACGTTTGTTAAATATTTACATTCCTTGATCTTTCTATACAAGACGTTCATTTTCTATACAAGACGTTCATTTTCTATACAAGACGTTCATTTTCTATACAAGACGTTCATTTTCTATACAAGACGTTCATTTTCTACACAAGACGTTCATGTTCTATAGTATGTCAAGCTTTACTGTTACTGCTTTTCTCCGATGCCTTCTATGGATACATTTAAAATCAGGTTACACTGACATTAGATTACTTGAAAATATCAGGACCTAGTATAGTAGAGCCCCGATCTTACGGCGGGTTAGGTTCCAGACCACCGCCGAAAAGCGGAGAATAGCTAACATTTTTTAAACTTGTAAATGCATATAAAATCCTAATAACATGTTTACACTATCATATATTAAGTGCGCAACATAGCTAGGCTAAACAAAAATGATACGAAAGTAACATGAATATACAGCATTTAAAGTAAGAGACTTACGACTTTTTACCACTGCTACACTTTAATGCCATTGTAATTAATAATAAAAATATTAAATATAATATAATACATTTTAAAAGTTTGAAAGTTAGGAAAATTTCCAGAATACAGAGAGACGATGAGCACGCAGATGCTGTAAAACAGACGGAATTATCGACAGTAAAATGGCGCAGGAGGCCATTCTCAGATTCAGCTCTAACGGCGTCATGCCGAAAAACGCCGAAAGGGGTCGTCCACATATGACGTCACGCAATATTGCCATTGTTTTAAACTCCCCCTCCCTACCCCCTTGTCACATTACGTCACAGAAGCACAGACCACCCCCCCCCCTCTCTCTCTCTCTCTCTCCCTTACGTAACGTCACAAATCTTATTCCCCCCGCCCCTTCCGCCCTTTTTATAGTACTGAAAAGAAACGACGTAATCGAATGTAAGTTAGTTACCTAGTCATCATCATCATCATCATCATCGCCTTTCAACTTAGACCATATGCTTTATGCCAAGTCTTACTGCACTGTGCCGTCAGCTCAAGGTCTTTCTGTATCTTCTTTCCCTGTGCTAATACTACTGCTTTAGTTTTCAAATAGGATAACGCATTTAGTTATCAAATATATACCGAATTTAGCCTGTCATATTCTCAACTGTCCCTTATGTCTGAACGCCCCTAGTTTACTACTGAACGCCCCCCCCCCCCAGTGACCCCTTTTTTCAGTATCGCCCCCTTGGATCCTCCCAACGCCCCCAGGGGGGCGGTACCGCCCACTTTGGGAATCACTGATCTAAACGTCCGTCTTCAGTTCTCTTCCCCGGGTATTCCTTGGGCTTCCTGTTTCTGTTAACCCTGGGCTGCCTGGTAAAGCCATCAGCAACGTCTGCTCAATGTGTGTACTATCCATCTTAACCGTCTTCTTCTCGGGTGTTGCTCTTCGGGCATTTGCCTGGTTAGTGTCATCGGTTCCACGTTAGTGATCTTGTCTTGCCACTACAATCCTTTTATTTTAGACAAGCATCCATTTATGAGAGCGTCCGTGGTTAGAGTGCAGACTTCTCGCGGCAAAGGTAGCGAGTTGGAAACACGGTGGCGTCACGCTACAGTCTACACAGCTGTAAATGGATACCTGACTCTGCACTTGGGTTAGGAAAGGTGAAGGCAACAAGTAGGAGAACTGGTTACCCCACCTCTCAACGCTCTACATAGCATTTTGAAGTCTCTAACACTTCACACCCCCCCCCCCCCCCCCCTTTACGGTAGTATCTGCTATGAGACTACCTTTTTTTAAAACCCATTTATGAAAGTCTGAGGCTTTCTGGTTGTTGTTTTTGTTGTTTTCTGTGACGTACGTCTAGTTTGACAAGTGAATTTTCCCTGATATGACTTTAGCATGTAGGATACAGCGACGAGATCAAAGAGACAGACCGAGGGATCTTAAGGGAGACTATCGGCGCTATCAAAGACAGTAGTTTTCCCTGATACGAGACGCAGTTGCTTGCCGCTAATTTCGCGTCTCGGTGTCAATCGAAACCGAGCGAACGGGGGAAAGCGAAACGGGCAGCAGCGAGCGGATACGAAGACCAGGGGGCGGCCTCTTCTCTTGATTTGGCGGTCAGATCCCCAAAAGTTCGTGAGATCAAATAAGTTGTCAAGTTTATCATGTCCCACTCAACTTACATTTCATTTTAGCTAAATAGACCATGTAGAACTAGACACGTTATCACTCGCTGGCCAGATCTTTACAGAAGCACTAGCTTTATTGAAATCTTGTTATAGATTTTCCCCTGGATTTTATATATATTTGCAGTGATTTCTATTTCTGTGCAAAGCGGTAATATATATTGTGTAAAGTGATCAGTGGTCTAGCTCAGTCATTCTATTTAAAGGGATTCTGTGTTAATTTAAATCTATTTAATTAAACCATCTCAAGAGTTCCAGTTTTAAATATAATGATCTATCTATTATATTATTTCAAAAGATAATAGATGCTTAAATTAACTTTTAAAGTCGCGAAGGAATTTATAATTAATAAATTCAGTTAAGTCTTAGTTTTATAGATGTGTGTTTTTAACCACTAGAACTCGCGCAGTGTTTATTAAATACATAATTAAATACGCGAGCATATATATAATAGGCTTAACGGGAAATTCATCGCGCTTCAGAAGGTTATTTGTTTTCGGTATATTTCATGTCTTTTTTTTTCTTTCATACAGAGTGATCGTAACCTGTGCGATCCCAGCATTAAGAAAGCAATAAAGAAATCAATCTAAGCAAGGCAAAGCATAAACAGTGTGTAGAGTTCCCCTGACGCAGAACTTGTTGAGACTGTGTAAATTTTTAATCTTTGAGGCGATTCTATGTTTGGAATTCCGCTATCTAACTTATAGCAAAGAAAGCACACCCAAAGACAAATTTAACGCACCATCAAACAACTTAAGTCGTAACGGGAAGAAGAACACTGGCCCGAGCTTTGTTAGTTTACTGACACAGAGAGATAATTCATAATTTCCTGAACAGTGATGTGACTAGTTTTCTCACTGGACTTAAACCATACCTCACGGATAAAGTGTACCAGCACGCGTAAGAATTTTATTATCCGCGGCATAGTCAAATAGACCACACCATCCTCACCCCGGTATCAGAGACCGTGCCCTCCCATAGAAACTGTTATTAAGAAAAGAGACACAACTACAGATTCATTTTCCAGCGATTACGGGATCCTTTTATGTGCTGACCGCCTACCCGATAATCTGGGGCTAGAACTTGAACAAACACTCATACATTTAGTTGAGGTGTAACTGCTGTTGTGTTATTCTATGGAGTGCAAGATTTTTTCACAATCGGTAAGTGAGAGCAAGACGAGTGAAGGCCTTTGCTAGCGCGTGTATGAATGACAGGAAATTAATTCTTTTGTGTGACCATTTTGTTAACTTGCTTACCTGGTAACTTATATCTTTTCTGTATACCCTACATTGTTCCTTTAAGTGGGATAGTTGATAATTTGTTAACCCTGTTTAAAACCACCTCCTTTCCATTTGCTTAGTAAAGGGAAGAACAGCTGGGAAGAACAGGTTTTTTTTTTTCTATCACCTATACCTAATTTTGTAACACCTCTTTCAGAGTAATTAACTTCACTGTTAGGTTAACGTACCTATGTTCCTGATATTATCTATCTTTGGACTGGGTTTGTCTTTGTCTAATGAGCGGGAAGGGCTTAGTCGATACCAATCTTCTTCACCCCTTCCAAACTTGTTATTTGCATTTGTGTACTTATGATAATTTATGTAATATCTGATATTTTTAGTGATTGATGTTAAAGTGAATAAAATCACCTAAACTCATTTTGTTCTGTGTGTTGGATATACCCAAAGCCCAACATTTCCCCTATTCGTTTAATATAGTTTGTATCAACGTCGTGTGTGTGTTTGAAAACACCGAATCGGTGTGAGCGCAGATGCGAGTCTGGAAAACTGGCAAATAATTGTTTGGACCAGGAGAGTGAAAGAGAAGATTGAGAGACACGATTTGTCGTAAATAAGTCTGTCTTTACTCTCCTCCAGCACGCTGTGAAGTAACTATTAAATCTCTACATTTTCTATCACTGAGCTTTCCATCATCATTTTCCACTCTAAACCGGACCACTATTTCTACGACTCTTTTCTCTCAAAATAAATTTACGACATTTTCCATGTTACCAGTCATGCAATAGGACTGACTTGACATTTGAATTGAAGACTCTGATGTTTGCGTTGGACTTTAGTGTTGGGTATCTCCATATATTTCCCACTCCAATGAAAGCTCATCCAGCTTCATGTATTCTTATTTTGGTATCATTGTCTGTTCCTCCAACTGTTTATATTGTTGCCAAGGTTTATGTATGAGTCTACATCTTGTTATGATGTTTCTTCAAGTGCAGTTTTGTTATCGTTTCTTACATTTACTCTTATCATGTGTATTTTCAGGGCTGTTACCTCTCATCAAGTATTTGCCTTTTGTCTTGCATCTGATTACGGTTATGTACAGAAGAGCCAGTTCGTTGGCAAAGTTGTTAATTGTGAGTTAACTGGTGCAGACAAAAATAATCTTTTAAGTAAAACAGTGATTCATTAATCTGGCTTTTACAAAGATCTTCCCTTTCATGTGCTGCGTCCCGGTACGAGACAGGACTCAACCTTTGCAGTATTCAAATAAAAACATTTGCAATTTGCGTCGCTGTTATTTATCTAAACGGTTTTTCTACAGAACGTCTAGGTCTTTATACGTGACTTGCAAAAACAAAAAAGTCTGCCTTGACTTAGACATTCACAAAGACACCAAAACGGCCATAAATATCTTGCGTCTGCTTTTCTTGTTCCATTAGAAACACCATTTCAGACAAATGGCACCACACAAAGTTGAACCTCATGAGATTTCTGGCTGAGAGGTCGATAAGACTTCTGAGAGTGGTTTCATTGACGTTAATGTCATGGTGGCTAATTCTAGCATGTGGCAGCTTGCTTGCAAGTAATTTTTGTCATTTGTTACAATTTTTATATACAGCTTATTATAAAATTCGTCAAATCCAGAAAGATTATAGTGTTTGCTTACAGCAGACACTGAGATCTAGTTACATAATTGTGGCTTTTATTTTTGTTTCCAAATCTTTGTACTTGACGCATTTAAAGGACGATAACTTATGCTCGCTTAAAATAATAAGTAATTTGTTTTATGGTATTAAGTAACAAAATGAAATACGTGAATGTTTTGCGATGTTCTTTCATTTTCCTTATCAACGTGCTTCCACATCCTGGTTAAAAAGAACGACTGAGTTCGTTTTGATTTTTAAAGACTATCTTTATTGCACACGGACAGTACTCCGATCTCCTCCCTTAGATCACACAAGGAGGATCTCAGCACAGTGCACGAATTCCGTAGCATCGGCGATAATCCCAATGTAGGAATCACAAATTCTATAAATATTTTTGTTTTGGGTACGTTTTCTTAATTTATTTTGTAAATTGTGCCAGGGCTGCGACCGTATTACCTACTCTTTACGATTTCCAACTGCCGTGAATTTTTTAAGGTGCACAACTTGCACACGGGACCTCCTATTTTTTTGCCCTTATCCGAGATGGCTAGGCATCCGATCTCACTACCCACGGAGATCAGAGGGGAGTATGACATCATTAGGACATACTGGTTCCGAAAACAATGTCCATAAAGTATATTCCCTCTACTAGGAATCGTACCGGGTACCTTTAGAATTCAAAGCGGACGCCATAACGACTGATTTACAGGTGCTCGTGGGAAAGAAACATTTTTAAAGAAAGCAAAAATGAATATTACAACAGTGTGTTTATTTGTTTGTTTGTTTGTTTTTAATTAACCCTTCTATTTATTCGTACTCTCTTATCTCGCTTCGTTTTTAATTCACCGAGCTGTTTGGTCGCTAGCTCTTCGGCTGATAAACGGGCAGAGCTAATGAAAATCATGAATGCGTCTTACTGTGTCATAGAACTACAAAGAGAGTTGCTACGTTACGGCCAGACAGCCTTCGTCAGGGACAAACGAAATAAAAGCAGAAGAGGAAGAAAGCGAAAACCAAGTAAAATACATAAACAAATACATAAACAAATACGTAACAAATACATAAACAAATACATAAACAAATACATAAACAAATACATAAAATGTATACAAAAATAATTACTACTGTAATCCTTCTACCTTCCATTTCCTTCTTCCTTAACCGTAGGAATCAGATGGAAATTTCAAAGAAAGAAAGAAAGAAAGAAAGAAAGAAAGACAGAAAGAAAGAAAAAAAGAAATTTGTTCGGATGGCTTCTAGTCTTACCATTTGCTATAAATCGTTCATCCGTTATTGTTTACTGTAACAATAAACTAACAAACAACAAAGAAGGTTTCTCCAGGGAAAAAAAAAACATAACAAAACGAGGAGAATCCTTTCTTCGTTCCGCCTTTTTTTTTTTTGGTTAAATATGGCGACTTTAAATACAGTAACGCAATAGTGTTTAATAAATGTGTACGTCAGTCAAGAGCTAACGCTCAGCGATGGAGGATCAAAGACAAGACAAAAATAAGTGTAAACATCTATTGCACATACCCGTCCTAATAATCATTGTGATTAATAAAAGTCATTCATCTGCTATCTCTGATTTAAAATACATGATAATAGATAGATCTGTCAGCACGCTTACTAACATAAATTAGCGCTGTCACAGCGAGAGTTGTTAACGCTGACTGATCGATAATTTTTCTAGCAATAATGACAATCCTGGTCACTCTAAAAAGGTTATACAAAGAGTACCTTGAAGGCGCTAAAGTGGCATCAGTTTCACAAACGTCTTCCTTCATTCAATTATTTTTCCTATTTTTCCGCCTGATTTTTTTCTTCTTCTTTTAAAAAAAAAAACAACAAAATCTACCCTTCCAACATCTACCTAAAGATAACCGAGCTCATTCGCTTTGAGTAAACTCGATATATGTCTCACCATATCGTTCTTCTTGCGTAACCTTTTTGATACATCACAAGAAAAAGAGTCATCGGTCGCTACTTTACGATATTCAGACTTTGATAAGATACTCAGGTAATGGTTAGGTATCCAGAGATGATCATATATTATTAAAATGGTTAAATCTCTAAGATATTGAGATGTTGCTTGGATATGCATACTGTTAAGATAATAAGACATTGGCTTGATATCCAAATGTTGGTAAGATATGCAGAAATTGTTAAGCTATACAGATACTTGTAACATATGCAGATACTGGGAAGATATGTAGAGATTGATAAGCTATTTACATAACATTCTGTGTTACTAGGGTTCTGCGTGGCCACAAAGAAAGAACAGGATCGTTGATCACTTAAGAGTGTTGCTATGGGTGACCATTGTGATGTTGCTGCATACGATTCACAAACCTAAGAAACGGTTATAGACGTGACCATTGTGGTATCAGTGCATACGATTCACAAATAAAAGAAACGGTAATAGACGTGACCATTGTGATGTTGCTGCATACGATTCACAAACCTAAGAAACGGTTATAGACGTGACCATTGTGATATCAGTGCATACGATTCACAAACATAAGAAACGGTTATAGACGTGACCATTGCAATAGCACTGAAGTGTATTGGCACATAATTTCTGCTAGAGACGCATTGAATAAAGACACATACACAGGTTTTAGCAGGTACTCGTAGATAAGAAATAAATAAATACTAGACAACAGAAAAACAGCAGAAGCAATAGGCTTACCGGGGACTCTACCCAGGACCATCCGAACTGCAAAGCTGGCTCGTTTTGGGAATGAATCATGGCTATCCACTCTGCCAATCACGCACAAAAATAGTTCTTCGTGGACAGGTGTCATTAGCACCAACCCTCCATGTAACTCGCGAAGGACTGAGGAACGACCCAGACTAATTACACTGGACAACAGCCAAAATGTATCCGAGACAAAAGTAACTATTTTTAACTAATTTGGACATGCTGATCACGAATATGAACTTAAAAAACGCGAATTAGCTCTAGTAATTACAAATGCTATCACTTCTACGGAGTATCTTTCTTATTAACTATTTATTATTTATTTCTTATGCTTGAAAGACAGTTGTAATTGTCATTTTCAACGTCATGATTCTTAACGACTGAGCGAAGGAGATCAAGGAAAAAAAATTACATTGGAATCCTAAGATGCACCGTTTGAGCATTACTGATTAAAAATATGGTCACATCCAAACATTGAATGAAACGTCGTGTGTGTTTGTGTGTGCGCGCTTGCGCGCACGACAAAGGTATGTCTGTAATACTAAGTTTACTTCTAAATTAGGTTTAGATCTGTTAATATTTCAGGTATATGTCAGCACAAGTCACCACTTTTAAAACTTGTCTAATTATTTGCGACACTAATGACCATTTCACAACAAATAAGCTGACATTTGTTAGGTATTTAAATGTCAAAGATGCATATTTTCAACCCCAATACATCATTTTGTTTTTACTAAAACAGCTATCATGAGCTGTTGCTTCTCAGAGGGTAGACATGTTTACAGTTGTCCAGAAGACAGTGACGCGCGCATGCATTGTTGTACCTTACGTGAGCGGACATGTAACGATAATGTTTGCTAATTATGTTGAAACAAAACACGCACTGTATAACTGGGCATGACAGCTTGTTTTCTATGCGAGAGCATTTACAGCTCACTCATAGAGTTCAGTAACTGACAAGGAAAGCTCTGTGGTACTGTCACGAGATAGTTTTTTCTCTCGTTCTTCCTTATCTCAACGAGATAGTTTTTTCTTTCGTTCTCCCTTCTCTCATTCCATTCCTAATTTTCATTATATAAATGCATGTACTTTGTATCCCTGTCTGACCTCCGTGACTTAGTTCACACTAAACGACCTCAAAATTCCTACATTCAAAATTACACGTATCAACTTCACTGGTCCAGCAAGTCGTTTGCCCAGAGTAGATCTTAAAACAGCAACCATTATTAGAAAATAATGTGGCATTTTCATAAAATGTCATTATTTTTCTAATTCCTTACCCACTCACTGTACGGTAATGAATTTCCATAAAAAATTCGTGATTTCATTTTAAAAAATGTTCAAGGGGTCCCATAAATCTGACAGCAATAAATGGGGTGTTGGTACTTTTTAGTATATAACACTAAAGTTCCAAATGGCCAGACACTGCAGTCAGAAACGATGGCTACGAAAGAACATATCTCGTAGAGCAAGTATTGCTGTTGTAGCCTTTCGCAGAAGTTGTAGTGGATTTGATGGTATTTTATGGTTGATGTTACCTAGTGTGATGCATGAGGTCAGCTGTGAAGGATCCTGAGATAAATGTAGCTGTGAATTTACAGAAGGCCCTTCTTGCTACCACTTACGACCTCAGACATATCTTTTTTACCAATGAATGTGGCTACGTTAAAATCTAGGGTACTGATATGTAATGTGTTGTGGTAGATTACATACACACACAGAGATATTTAATAAGTCTAATAATATTAATAAAATGTATAATACACTGAACTAACTCAAGCTGTTTAAATTTTTGATATTAAATTTTCTTTAAGTTTATTTGTTCTGAACCAAGGTTTTATTTTGGTCAGAACATATGAAAGGTTTTGAAATTATGAATGAAATGCATGAATATATGTCATAATAAAATAGAAAATGTGTACATATGTATTTCAAATGACTGGTTAATAGTAATTATCTTAAGATAGTCCCAGGAGAACTTATTTCTATATATGCTGTTGGGGTGATATCATCACTCCCTGTCTATGACTACCAAACATTGTCCATTCACTGATGGGAGTAATACAAGTTTTATTTCCCAAAATTTTGTGGGTTCTAGTGATGGTAATATAGTTGGTGTGTTAGTTAGTAAATAAGTTGGTGAAGGTCCAGCAGGCCAGACGCTCACGTATCTTGACTGAGTAGTTCTTGTGCTGGAATCTGGTGGCCCCACCTCTCCGTGCTTGGGGGCAATATAAGGCTGCTCTGACAAAATACTAGACTGCACTGGTCCACACTTGTATTTATCAACACAGCATTTGACACCACTTTGGTGCCAAACAGAAACTCACACTTCTGCAACAAAAGTATTGGGTCATGTGTCAGAACTCTACCTCCTGAGCCACTTCTACACACAACACCACACAACAACACCACATAGACGGGGTCAGATCTCTCTGACCATACAGCACATCTTACCAAGTTGGTTTCACATAGTACTAGTTCCCCAAGACTACATATTCTGAAATATGTTCATTAGCTTCCTGCTATTGAATAAGATAGGTGATATGTTCCACTGATCTCAACACTTGATCCGCCCTTCATAATCCTTGCTGGCGTTTATGTATTTTGTTTGTCTCTAGACCCTGAACTTGGGCTGGGGATCTAGAGCGAATCCTTACTTGTTGTAAGGGATAGATTTTGATATGGCAGTATCAAATCACTCGAAACATTAAACACATACTAAAATATACAAAGAAATACTTTCATTCTTACCAGAATTATGAATAGAGAACACAGTTATATTCTAGCAAAACTCAGCTGAGCTGCTGGCTCTAGTATGGCGTCCCTCTAAATATGGCAATTAGCTTCTGGGAAATACACCACTGAAGAATTACTGTGTCTACTACTGGACAATTTATTGTTGAATGGCAAAAATGCGCGTCTGTGCGCCGATAATATGATTATCTGTGGCCAATCACCGACTTTCCCCCTTTCAAATTTCAAACCTCCTACCAAAAGTCAATTCAGTCATACCTCAGTCAAGTATGTATTATTGTCTGTTGGTCCGTCTGTCTCTACTTGCTTTTTCATAAAAAACACGCTTGGTTCTACATGCCTTTTTACACGAATCGGTCTCTAAAGTTATTTTTAGCCACAATTTTCCACTATTTCCCCCTCTCTTTCATTCTAACTAGATTTTAGCACTTGAGTCTCAAGGCCGCAATTTTTGAAAATTAGTGACATTTTTTTAACAGTGCAGTCGCTCGTCTGTTATGAACAACACAGTCTTTTGTCAATATCTTCATTATTATCTATCCGTCTGTATAAATGAAAGCATATTATTTCTCTGCTCAAGATGGTCTATCCGACTAGCTAGTTTTTATATTCCTAACATTATTATTAAGAAAAAGTTACTTTTTCAAGGTTAGTTGTTTTTTTGAAATATGTTCGAGCATCTTCTGTAATGCGTTTGCCGCTGAATTCAAATAAAAGGACTCAGTATCGTAAAAGCGTCCAAGAAATGACTGTCGCGTATAATAGCTAAGGTCCCTTTTGTCCATTTCTTTACATTGTGTCAACTTGGGGACGTGAATTTTTTTCCTTTCCCCACCAATTGCGTCTTTTTAGCCTTGCTAGTTTCAAGCACGTGTTCAGTCATATTTTTTCTTTTTGATCTCCGTTCCCTCCCGTCTCCAAGGGTAAACATTTTGTCTTCACGTCTAACAAGTTAGTTTCCATGGCGGGTAGTGAACCGCGGCATGGGCGATCATGTCTTCTAGTAGCTTACGCATTATTTTTATCCCTACATTTTATCTTTGGAGATATTTTAACGTTGTATCACGGTTAAATTTATCACAGAAGTCTCGCTTAATTAACTAAAATACAACCGAATGGTTCTTTAGGGTAGTCTACACTGGAGCTAACGTCTTCATCGATGACGAGAAACCTGGATCAGAGGAAGAAAGCTTCAAAACTCTGAGATAGTTCTACACCTAACACACAACCCTTTTCTCACACCTAGAGAAATAAGGGAGTGACCGTGATAACAGTCACACATCCTGCTGGGGGTAACGATGCATAAATCCAGCTCTCTTGAAGATGTCACTACCAGACCAGTTACAAACCAGATAAATCTAACCACCATGAACCAACCACTTATAGCAGTCCAAATAGAAGTACAAATGATGAACCATCAGTAGCTTTGTCGAATGGATTGAACTTTACTCATTTTAATTATCCTGAACTCTTATGCACATTTGATCTAATATATATATATATATATATATATATATATATATATATCATGATAAAACATAGATTTAAGAACAGTGTCACAAGTGCAAAGACACATCCTGGCGCCGACATAAATTCAGATCACAATCCAGTTGTCATCAAAGTAAATATAAAGCTGAAAAGAGCAGGAAACAGAAGACAGGAGGAACCCCAGATAGAAATATCAGCGCTGAAACAACCAGATATAAAACAGAAATATTTAATCGACGTCAAAAATAAATACCAACAGTTATTGACAGAAAGCATGGAGCAGTATAGAAGAGAAAACCCAGAAGAAAAAGCAACCGCAAAATGGGAATGCTTAAAAACAAGCATACAATCAGCAAATGCAAATTTACCTAAAAAGGAGTCTAAGAAAAATCAAATTTGGATGACAGATGACATCTTGAATAAAATGGCAGAAAGAAAGAAAGCAAAAAAACACTCCAGAATATAAAACAATAGACAATGACATACGTACTATGTGTAGAGAAGCAAAAGAACGGTGGATAGAAACAAAATGTAAGGAAATAGAAGACTTGGAAGCAAAGCACATGACAAGAGATATGCATGAAGAAATAAAGAAATTATCAAATCGGTCGCGGTTTGCACAAGGAGGAAGCTTTATCAAGAACAAAAATGGTGTAATATTACTTGATGAGAAAGACATATCAAACAGATGGGCAGAATACGTAAAAGAACTATTCGAGGACAACAGAGGTAAAAAACCATCACCAGATTCTAATGAAGGCCCAAACATTCTCAGATCAGAAGTAGAGAATGCCATTCATATGATACAAAAAGGAAGATCAGCAGGCATGGATAACATAAAAATTGAAATGATAGAAGCTCTGGAGAGCTTTGGTATAGATACAATCACAGAAATATGCAATGATATATACAATACAGGATATTTACCACACGACATGAAGACATCAGTTTTTATAACATTGCCCAAAAAACCAAATGCAACAGAATGTTCAGACTTCAGAACAATCAGCCTGATGAGTCATGCAATTAAGATACTGCTAAAAATCATACAGGAAAGAATAAAAAGTAAAGTAGACAGCGAAATCCAAGAAGAACAGTTTGGTTTTAGACTGAACAGTGGAACAAGAGAGGCAATATTTTGCCTAAGAAGATTAGCAGAAAAATATACAGAGGTCCAAAAAAGTATGTATATGTGCTTCATTGACTATAAGAAGGCTTTTGACAGAATCCATCATGAGAAAATAATTGAATGCCTCAAAGACATAGGTATTGATGGAAATGATATAAGAATACTCAGTAACCTTTATTGGGAGCAAACTGCCACAGTAAGATCGGGAAGGAATTATTCACCATACATAGACATAAAAAGAGGTGTCAGACAAGGTTGTGTGCTGTCCCCCTGCCTATTTAATTTATACACCGAAAAAATTTTCAAACAGATACAGGAAATACCAGGACTGAACATCAGTGGAAGATCAATAAACAACCTTAGATATGCAGATGATACCGTGTTGTTAGCTGAAAGCGAACAGGAGTTACAAGAACTAGTGAAGCAAGTGAACGGTATAAGTCATGAATATGGACTCGACATTAATATTGAGAAAACTAAAACTATGATAATTAGCAAAACAGACGATAAACCCACATTAAAGATAAGCGTAAATGGAAAAATCCTGGAACAAGTCAAGAGCTACGTATATCTTGGTCATATAATAACAGAAGATGGCAGATGTGAAACAGAAATCAAGAAGAGAATAGGAATGGCCAAAGCTACATTCAACAACATGAAACATATACTGACATCCAAACAGTTATCTCATAAATTAAAACTGAGAATCATAAAGTGTTATATATATTCTGCATTTCTGTATGGTGCAGAAACATGGACGATGAATAAGCATTTGGAAGAAAGAATTGAGGCTCTTGAAATGTGGATATATAGAAGAATGGGGCGTATCTCATGGAAAGAGATGAAAACAAATAAGGAGGTCCTAGAAAATCTAGGTATGAAAAGAGAACTAATGAGAGAGGTCAAAGTTCGGCAGCTAAAATACTTTGGCCACACAAAAAGGCATAACACCTTGCAGAAGACCATAACAGAAGAGAGATTTGAAGGCAAACGTGCAAGGGGAAGACAGCGCTATAAGTGGGAAGATAACATCAAGAGATGGACGGGAAAGAGTCTATCAGAGTGTACCACCAAGACAAGAGACAGAAGACGTTGGAGATCCATTACAGCCAACCTTCGTTGTGGAGATGGCAACTGATGATGATGATGATATACATATGACATTTTGTTTTTATTTTCCCGTAGTAAAGTCTCATTGTATTTTACTAAAATCAAGATTATTTTTACTGACTTTTCTTTGGTTTTACAGTGATGTTTAGTACCGTACTGCGTGTCATATTTGTATTTAATTTATAGGGGCTCTGGCCAATAATTCATTACCATAGGGATCAGTCACCTGGATACCTACTTGCTGGTAGACTACCCAGATTCGTCTCAACCTGCTAAGAGACAGTTATATTTCAGCTTCCATTTAAGTATATCTGTCAGGGATTCTCGCCCCTGTTACTACCTTCCTGCAGACATCATTTGTATAATACTTTCCGACAGCTTTTCTTTATGCCAACCTTCGGTGAGATCATCGGTGCTGCTTTGGATCTACATTCATACTTTCACTCATTCCATCTGTTCATCGTTCCAAATAAGTTGCCACAAGCCCGAAGTGACAAAGAGTTGGAAAAACATTAGGGCTTCTTGTCTTATGAAGTCACGGTTGCAGTCTATCTATGCAGGCCGGAATAAGTGTGCATACCTCAAAATATAAATATTAATTCAGACCTCAGGGTCTTTTATATTTGGACATGCACACAAATATAATCGACGGACCTTGTGTCTAGGTTGAACGGGCCTCACCTATGCAACACGGGGCCAAATATAGTTTTAAAGGTCGGTTACTTCATAGCAAGGTTTTATGAAAAGACTAGCTGTAAGTACCCGGCGTTGCCCGGGTTTTCTGCTAACCGTTTATGAAACTTACATACATAAGTTACACACATAGAAGTTACATAAGTTAAAATTAATATATTTGACTACATCGTGTCATATTTATTTATCGTTATGTTCTACATTTATTATTGCAACATTATTCCAGTGCTTTTTGATAAACAATATTCTTGGTGTTGCCGCCTGGGGCGAAAATGAATAAATTTCTTGGTGTACCCACAAGCAGCAAGCAACATATTGATGCCCGTGTGAAAAGCACGAATTTTCTAAGTTAATGCCTGCTACCTTAAGTGACTACCCTTGGGCCTTGTTTATTGTCATTGCAAATGCAAGACATACAGGATATTGCAGTTGCTTGATATCAAAAGGCATGTCAGTTGGGATCAGAGGAATGCGTGGAATGAATGCTTCTTCTCCCCTGGCATAACCTGTTAATATTGTTGCTTCTATCACGTTTGGCATGAGGTTCTTAACACATAATCTGGTTCCATTACACAATTTAGGTGGATCAAGATTTCACAGCAATATTATCAGTGCACCGATTTTTAAAATTAAGTTATGCGATGGCATTCCAATTGGTTCCAATGAGTTCAGGAACTCAGTCGGATAAAATGCAACCTGCTGGCTGTCTATGACAGTGTCAATTGATTTGTATGTTGTGGCTATGTCCGGCAGCTGATTCTGTATTTGGAGATTGATATTACTAAGGCTCTCATTTTTAGGCGCTAGAATCGCTCGCTCACAAAGCCATTTATGATTTCTAAAGTGGTTGTGAATGTTCGGAAAAACGCTGTTTTGTAATTCTTGAACTGACATGACTAAATTGCAAAAATCCGATAGAAATGATACCAGATTAGTTGTTTGATTCGTAGGAAATTTGAGATCACAAAGGCACAACAGTTGGTGAGCAAAGCTGAATGCAGCTGTATCTCCAAGTAAATGAACGCGCATATTGGTGGTCAGTTCTTTTTTCTGAATGTGTCTCCATAGGTATGATGCTTTATGCAAGCATTTAGTTCGTCCGCCGGTGTTGATCGCGGGATAACTGGTAAAAGATAAGTGGATACTGAAGGGCATCATATGATCGGTGCGTTTCTGAAATACGTTTAAGATCATCGCCCCTTTTCTGAATAATTATATCACGCCGATCGAATTCATTACCAACCATAACGATTGCCACTTCATTTATTGTAGGAGCGTTAAAACGTCCTTCATGTTCACCAGCAAGTCTTTTATCTGCTCGAATAATGACCTTATATTCATCTGTAGGCATTCTGTCCAATGCCGTATTGAAGACGTTTACTAAATCATTATGTTGATGGAAAAATCGCTGGAGATTCAACACAATGTTTCCTCTTGTACCAGGAATATTCTCGCAACGTTGGTCAGCTTCCAGCTGCTCATTGCACATGAAGTAGATTTGCAAAAACGTTTGCATTCTCATTAGGTAGGGGAAACAATGATCCAGCTTTGTGATAAATCTGACCTTGTACTTTAAAAGTAGGCATGTAGCCACTTTCTTACACTCTTGCTGTTGCACCAAAAGATGTCATTTGAAAGCAAGAATTGTATCTTCTTAAATTATTTAAAAAGTGTTTTGATTATGGG
Organism: Oreohelix idahoensis; assembly: GCA_024509875.1. Lineage (NCBI taxonomy): Eukaryota > Metazoa > Mollusca > Gastropoda > Stylommatophora > Oreohelicidae > Oreohelix > Oreohelix idahoensis. The sequence goes on along the minus strand of JAMPIV010007629.1, from coordinate 18,376 downwards.
GTAGTTCCAGACATATAAGAAAGCAGAGGGTCTGGAGGTTGATTTAAATCTGACTGTTTAACGTTTCCATTTAAATAACACATTCCATGTGCTTCAGTTTTAAATTTCATTGCTCCGCAATGATTACATATTGTATCCATTTTTTCTGTCAAAACGTTTGGGTGAAACTGGTAATCGAAATTGGGATTATAACCAAATGCTGCCAATTTTAGATCAGAGTGTCTAAGCGCTTCCCTTAATTTGGTACATCTTATTCTATTATGTTCAAGTCGCGCTTCATGCTGTTGAGGGCTTTCCTTAGCCCTAGATTTGGCATCTCTAATTCGTTGTTTAGTAAGTCGCGCTTCATGCTGTTGAGGGCTTTCCATAGCCCTGGATTCGGCCTCTCTAATTCGGTTTTTATTAAGCCGAGTTTCATGCTCTTGAAGAGTCTCAGTTTCTCTTACTAATTTACCTTTCTTAAACTTAGGATTGATTTTTCCAATAGATTTTCTTTTTTTGGGTGGCATGTTAGAGCTTTTTTTTTTTAAATCACACTGTGGCAGGCTAAGCAGATGGATGGAAATAGAACATTTCAAATAAATAAACATGAATCAAATTTGACGCAACTGCAATATCATGGCGTGGATAACCGGAAGTTATTTAAACAACCAGACTAAAGCCAGACATTTTCTAAATTTTAGTACTAAGCGGGGACACAGATTTATAAAAAAAAATTCTGAAGTACCGGCATACCATAAGTGAAAGCGAATGAATGCATAAATCTGCTTTTTCAATCAAAGTAAACATACATCCACATGAATTGAATACATATTTGACAAAAAGCCACCAGCTTATTTTTATTTATTTATTTTTTTTTAACTAAAGCGGTAGAAACCAAATTATGTTACCTGGCAACATGCGTCAAAATTATTTCCATTTAAACGGTCCTTCAACCATTATAACTGTTTAATAATTTTGTTTTCTGCAACACCTACAGTTTTTACTATAAAATTACATAAAAATAATTGCACAGAAAAAAAGAGACTATTGAATGAGTTTGGTTTTTACATATACTGATACAGTTGTTTTACAATTTAAATTCGCTTGACGACGCATTTTAAAAATGCTGAAAAAAATAAACTTTGATTCATGTTAGATTTTCATTCAGATTAAACTCGCACAGTGGATGCTGATCCTCACAGAACATTTATTTGTTTTAATATATGTATCGATACAGCTCTGATGCAATTTGAAACCGCGTGGCAAAATCTTTGCCATTAAAATTACATAGTTTAAAAGAAAGGAAATGCTACATAAAACTGGGTTTTTTTCTATTTCCCATTAAATTAAAAGTGTGTAGTTAAACATTTTAATTATCTTGAAATATGCAAACGTATGGTCATTAATTACAAACATAAAATAATCGTTTCAACATTTGTGTTACGTCCCTTGATGTCTCTCGGATATCTATTTATTTCATTATGACCCCTGAAAATTGAAAGCTTTTTTACATTTTATAGAAAAAAACTTTAAATAAAATCAAAGTCATAATTACAATATTAAGTTATGAATAACTACACGGCGTTACCCGGCTATAATTAAAGAGACTCTCTGCCACAATTCATTAAGAAATAATAAGGCATGCGGATTTGTATTAAGAAATAGAAGCACACATTGCTTTTTATTTATATAGATAAACTACATGCAATTTGAATTCTCCCCCCCCCCCTCCCCCCCCCCCCCCCATTTTTAGAATTTTCTAAATAACAGGTTACGCATTGAGTCTATTGGTGCATACTATGTCTTTGTTGCCTCTGAGGAAGGCAATATATATATATTTCTGAGGTTTGGATCTGGCTTTTATGGGTTGTAGTCATTGCCCATGACTCGCATCCATATGTCAAGACTGGGACATAGGTGGAGCGGTATACAGCCATCCTCGTTTTCTTACCAACCTCTCTCTTGCTGAGGAATCCTCGATTTATGGCCTGAAAAAGTCTCCCAGCTGCTGCTTTTCGAGTGGCCAACTCTTCTTTGATGCCTCCCTTTCGGTCTATAATAGCTCCGAGGTATTTAAAGTGGTCGACCTGCTCCAGGACCTGTTCTCCCAGCTTAATCTGATGTCTTCTTTCTTCTCGTGATATCACCATGGATTTTGTTTTATTTGTGCGGTCGAATGATTCGCGCACTGACGTGCACGAAGCAGTGAGTGTTGCTTTGGGACGCACGGGTAACCTAGTTGAGTAGTTTGTGACGTCATTTTTGAAGGGGCAACATGGAACTTGTTTATGTCCATGATTGTTATATTATATTTGTATTCAATGGCATGTTTATGGAAAGCCATTTATTCTAGTGATCTGTATTGGTCTTCAGGTCGAAACCAATAGCAGCAATGTCACGTAAGTTATCGCCCCACTTCTTATTTAAAGCTGTATTATAAGGCCGCTCTAATACTAGTCTAGCGGGAATATGTTATTCCTAGAATGGATCTACAGAGTCGTTTGCCTTTAGGATTTGTATCGTAGAAGAAGGATTCCTACGAGTGGAAGAAGTTATTGATTACCTTATGCACATGTTTTAATATGATGTTACAACAATGCCAGAAGCGTGGCATAGAATGGGAGAGGTTAGCCAACTGGAATCTCTAACCTGTTCGTATTATCGTGTATGACTTTGTTTGAAACTATATGCTATCTAACGTTATGTTTTGGAGAACGTATGGGATTGTGAAGTATGATATGGAAGATTTTATCCTGGAGTATGAATACGTTACCATGATAGACGTCCTTGAGAGAAGGTCAACGGACTTGAATGAGAAGAATATTATACGGTAACAGTTTTGTGATCCTTAGTCACTTGAGTCAGAGGACTTTATGGTAGAGAATCTTCAGGAACTTTAAAAGTAATTACCATTATGCTGATGTATGATCTTTGCGCCTGTGACGATGTTAGTCTTGTCCACTCCGTCTGTGTCATGTTGAATAAAATCGATGTACAGTTATCACCGACTTATGTACTGCCAGTACTTGCCCAGTTCACTACTTGTTGAAGTTCGTTGGAAGAATATTGTTGACATTCGTTCATTTTAACCATTCGCGTTTGAAGCTACCTCTTCACCAGTATAAACTGTACTCAACCATAAAACGAACTCAACAGTAATTGGTGCTCCAGTGTGTTTATGAAATCTAGAATTTCACAGGAAACGTACCCTATACAAGTATCAGCAATGGAAAATCTGAACTTTCAAGGCGACAACATCTTGGGATCATCTGAAGATCTGAACTTTCAAGGCGACAACATCTTGGGATCATTTGAAGATCTGAACTTTCAAGTCATCTCTTTGTCACTATTACGTGCAAGCTGTGGTCTAATACTCAGAACGAAGTATTTTATCCTCAAACGTACATACACGGAGACGAGGCACATTGATTTTTTACCTGCACGCGAGTTAAGTATAACGTGTTCTCCTTATACGCTTTATTACTTTTAGCTGTGCCTTCCGTGATATGTCCATATCTATATTTTACATGTTACATGTTATATGTGTTGTATTCTTCGTGGGAGGTTGGGAATGGCGACTTAGGACGGGAAAATACCAGTTTCACCACAGGTCCGTCTTAAGTGTTCTGTAGGACATTATTTTGCAGACTTCCCGCAGTGGAATGTTCCTATGCGTGAGCATAGAAGGATCTTTGGTCCACTGTGTCTGGTAGTCTGTGACACCTGACTGTTTTAGCTGTAGTGTCAAGTTTTAATCGTTGTTTTTGGTAGCTATTTTTACTTGTACCTTAGTTTCAGGATGTATTTTGTATGTGATTATTGTCCGTCTCACCTTTCCTGTCGTTCAGTTTTTTACAAAGCATATGTTTTTACACTGTGGTGTCTATTGTCCTGTTGAATATTTGATCGCAGTTATCATCGTAATTCTTTACGACATTCCATTTTAGTTCCATATATTATTTTCATTGGATTTCTGCGAACGTTTTCATTTGTCCTAATTATCGTGTCGCGTCAGTATTGTGCTATTGTCTGTCACGTTATTGCTTTCACATCATTTCATGTTATAAATTACATTATTAATTATAAATATTATTGCCTATTATATAAATTGATTTTACCGTTCTAGAACAGGAACGAAGACCACTAGTTGTAGTAACACTTTTAAATAGTATTATTACATAATAATATTGAATAATGGCTACCTTAGACTATTTCATTAAGCAAGCAAAAGCTCTTCAGATGGCTCCTGATGAAGCAAAAGCATTTGCACTTGCAGAATATAAAAAAGCTCAAGAAATAGAAGCCGAACAGAGAAAGTTAGAAACTTTAAGACTAGAAAAACTTCAATTTGAGGCAGATCAAAAACGGATTGAGTCTGAGGAAAATGAGAAAAAAATGAGATTATCCGCCGAACTAGAAGAGAAACGTGCTGAGGAAGAGGAGAAAAAAATGAGATTAGCCGCTGAATTAGAAGAGAAACGATTTCAGCGAGAGGCAGAACAGAAGCAAAGGGAGGCTGAAGAAAGACTTAAAATTGAAATGGAAAATAAACAAAAGGAATTGGAAGTTAACAAAAAGAAATGGAAGAGAGGAGATTAATAGCTGAACAAAATGTAAAACGACTTCAGCTTGAGATGGAAGAGAATGAAAAAAAACGACAGCATGAACTGAAATTAGCAGAGTCAGAATATGAGAGAATTAGGTTAACGCAGGAATCTAATTCTCAGAGAACTTTTGAAAGCCAAACTTCATCCAGACAGGATCATTTTAAGGAAATTCACCTTAAATTACCAAAATTTAATCCCCCGTCTGATGACGTGATATTCTTCCTAGATAGGTTTGAGGCCACTTGTGGGTCTTATAACGTGGATAAAGCGCTATACTGTACATATTTATCCAGATTACTTACAGGGGATGCATTAGCAGTTTATCATACCACCAGCATTGGTGAGAAAAATGACTATAATGCTCTTAGAGCGGCACTTCTGCAAAAATTCCAAATGACAGAAGACGAATATCGTTTAAGATTTCATACATTACTACCTCAATCTGGCAGAAATTTTAATGATTTTCTGTCACAGATACGACTAACATTAGAAAGATGGATCGAATTATCCAAAATTGAAAAGTCGTATGAAGGTCTCTTCGATTTACTGATGCGCGATAAGGTACTATCGTCTGTAAATCCTACATTTCTCGCATTTTTACACGAACGGAAACCTTTATCAATGAAAAACTTAGAAGAACATGCAAAAAATTTTTGCACTGCTCACCCAACCATGGATCTAAGTAATGCACAGATTAAGAATGAATTGCCTGTTGCTTTTGCAGCACAACAAAACAATTTTTCACGCAATCGTTCTTTTAGTGCTGATAGGTATGTCAATAAGGGAAATAATTACAATTTTAACAATGATAACTTTTACAAAGGGAAGCAATTTCAACAATCTGCTCCATTTAATGTTTCTTGGAACCAAACTCACAGATCGCAAGATTTTGGTAACAATAATTTTAAAAATAATCAAGGACATTATAATAAACAAAACTGGAGATCAAAATCTCAGGGTCCGCAAAACAGACAAGGTTCTTGGAATAAAAATTTTAAAGAACATCATAACTTTAATTATACAAATTATCGAACTCATCCAAATTTTAACTCTAGCAGAAACGACAATTGTAGCAATTTTTTATGACAAAAATCACAATCGATCGCGCCGACGAGATAGATCGTCGAGTAATACAGGTAGACATTCTAATGTTGCTTTTAGTGATACACAGGCTAACATTGAACAGGGTAAAGGAGCTGAAACTCATAATGCTATGTGTTGTTCTCTTGATTGTACCCAAGTCAAAGATTGTTCAGAATGCTCTACTCTTTTCCAGCCCAAGGCGATCACGACGCTGCGTTGCGGTCATACTTTGCCTAGTCTACCTGCAGTCTGCATGGCCACTCCTGCGTCAGTACACCAGGGACAGGGCTCTCTTAAGTTTAACAGAGGATTTGTTAACAATATTTCATGCTCTCTTTTATTCGACTCAGGTTGTACCACTGTGGGCGTCCGGACTTCGCTGATCGACCCTAGTTGTGCGACGGGCAGGGTTGTGAAATGTGTGACGTTTGGCGGAACTGTGGAAACATTTCCCACAGCCATTATAACACTTCATACACCATTTTTTTCAGGACAGATCCAGGCTTGTCTTCTTCCAAATCCAATTTGTGATTTAATACTTGGTCGCATACATGGTATTAAAGAGTGTTCACCACAGCAAATTGCTGAATGGGAAGAGCGACATATTCAAACTGCAAATGCAGTAGTGACTAGAGCGCAAGCTACTAATATGTCGCATGATACACCTATTGAACCTACAGTTCATACCACTTGTGATGATGATGCTCCTATTTCACGGGAGTTGTTTGCAACATTGCAAAAGAATGATGATTCATTAAAAAAATTTTTTCAGTATGTTAACAAAAAGAATACAAGCAACAAACTTGAAAAATCTAAACATGACTTTATACTTAAAAATGGGATTTTGGTTAGAGTAATACGGGAAAAGGATTCATCCTTATGTTCTCAGATTCTAGTCCCATCCTGTATGAGATCTCGTATATTACGACATGCGCATGACTCGCAATGTGCGGGCCATATGGGTTTTTTCGCGTACCAAATCCAGAGTGCTTTCTGCATTCTACTGGCCAGGCGTCCATAGGGACATCACTCTCTATTGTCGGTCCTGTTTGATATGTCAGGAAGTTAAGGTACGGGGTCCATTTCATGCGGCTCCTATTCAAGCTGCGGACATCCCGATTAGACCATTTGATAAAATGGCCATTGACATTATTGGTCCGATACTTCCATCTGCTAGAGGGCATACGCATATCCTTACGTGCATTGATATGTGCACTCGTTGGCCTGAGGCCATCCCTCTCAAGAACACTTCATCTGCCAGTGTAGCAGAGGCATTGATGTTAATCTTCTCACGCATTGGTTTTCCACGGAAAATCTTGTCGGATCATGGGGTTCAGTTCATTTCTGAATCCATGTCTCAAGTTATGAAGACATTAGGTATAGACAGATCTCTTAGTTCTATTTATCATCCGATGTCAAATGGGTTAATTGAGCGTCTCAATAGGACACTCAAGCAGTTGTTGGGTAAGATGACTCAAGACCATCCCCAAGACTGGGATCGGGTCCTACCCGCTTGTCTCTTTGCGTATCGCGAAGTACAAAATCAAGCAACGGGGTTTTCTCCATTCCAGCTTGTTTTTGGCATGCAACCACGCGGTCCTATGTCGTTAATCCACGACTTATTGGTTGATGAGAATATTGAAGAGGAAACTCAATCCTCTTATGAGTATGTGATCTCTCTGAGAAAGAGAATCATAGATGCTTGTAGACTAGCTACTGCATCATCTGAACAAGCCAAAGAAAAAGCTCGTCTATTTGCAAACAAGTATAGACGTCTTCGCCAGCTCATACCTGGTGATGAAGCTTTTGTCTTACTACCTGCGCATAACAATCGTCTTTTAATTACCTGGAGAGGTCCTTTCAGGATCATCTCAAGAATATCCGATGTCGACTACATCGTTGATGTTAATGGTAAACATAAAACCTTCCACATTAACATGTTGAAGGAGTATTACTCACGTCCTGATTATCTACAGTCAGTGTTTCAGGCAACTGACGATCCTACACCACCTATTCAACACTATTCTAGTTTGTCAGTCATCCAAGAAGAGGAATCTTCTTTCGATGATGTACAACTACCAATACCAGTTGTACCACTCCATTCCACTGAGAAATGGAATGATGTTACAATCTCATCTACTCTTTCGGCTGATCAACGTCAGCAAGTCTCTAATATTCTACACTCGTATGAGGATGTCCTCACTGACATCCCAGGTCATACGTCAGTCATCCAACATGACATTATTCTGACTGACGATACGCCTATTCGAGTTCGCCCATATCCTATTCCTTTACACTTTCGTGATAAGGTTGATAAGGAATTGGATGAGATGCTCCAATTAAATATAATTGAACCATCTTCATCTCCATATTCTTCTTCTATGGTAATCATTAGGAAGAAGGACAATAATATACGTCTTTGCGTAGATTACAGGAAATTAAACAAAGTTACAAAATTCGATGCGGAACCATTACCTCTTTTAGATGACTTATTGGAGAGATTATCTCATGCTACATTCTTTTCGAAATTTGACCTTTCAAAGGGATATTGGCAAGTGCCACTCACTCCTAAAGCAAAGCCATTCACCGCTTTCTCGACACCACGGGGTCTTTTTCAATGGAATTTTATGCCATTCGGGTTAATGAATGCGCCAGCTACCTTTGTACGCATGATGCGCCGCATATTGTCTCATCGTCCCGATGTCATTACTTATATAGATGACATCTGTCTTTTCAGTGACTCTTGGGATGAACATATTCAGGGTTTAAAATCTTTACTTTCTACCTTACGGGATTATAACTTAACAGCGAAACCTTCAAAGGCTTTTGTCGGTTTTCATGACATCTCCTTTCTTGGTCACCGTATAGGTCGCGGTTTAATGTATACAGAAGACAGTAACGTCTCTAAAATTTTAAACATCTCAGCACCTAAGACAAAAAAACAAGTGAGGTCGCTCTTAGGACTAATACAGTTCTATTCTAAATTCATCCCTCATTTGTCTACTATAACTGCACCTCTTTCTTCGTTACTAAAAAAAGGCACATCTAATGTAATAAAGTGGTCGCAGGATCACCAAACGGCTTTAGACTATATAAAACAATTTTTTTCAAATAAGCCTTTTTTAAGGTTGCCTAACAAAGATCTCACCTTTGTTCTTCGCAGTGATGCTTCTTCCTACGCTATTGCGGCAGTTTTGATGCAGGAATACGGAGGCACCTTATTTCCGGTTATGTACGTATCCAGAAAGCTCACAACGAGCGAGATGAAATATTCCGTTCTGGATAAAGAGCTCCTCGCTCTTGTCTGGTCAATCACTAAACTGGATCGTTACCTCCTCGGCTCACACTTTGTGGTGGAGTCTGACCAGAAAGCTCTTACAGCACTGAACACAGGGAACGTTAAGTCATCAAAGTCAGCGCGTTACGCTATAGCACTTCAACCGTTCCATTTTGAGATACGAGCTATTCCTGGAGTGCAGAATGTGTTCGCAGACTGTCTATCAAGATGCCCAAGTGAACGTGTCGAAACTAAACCACTTCCAGATGTTGGAACATCCTCACCGATAACATGAATAACTTTGTACATTGTTATTGATACTATATTAACGTTTTATTACTACGTGAACATTGGTACTACAGTAACTTTTTATTAATATGGCAACATTGTTAAGAGCGACAAATATACATTTGTTATTCCTATGGAACATATTACACTACATAACGTGTTAGAGAATATATTATATCGTGTATGGAACATTGAGAACATTATCTCGTCGATTACTAACTAGTTGTAACGGAACAGTGACATATTGATAGTGATATTGTAATTATTTAGAATATATTGTTAACTAGTTATTTGTTAGTAATTAAGGAATATATAAATTAGATTAATTCAACTTAATCTATTTGATTGATTATAAATCACACATCTACTAACTTTATTAGTTTCTCGCAATACGTGTATTCACGTATCCCACTACATGATATCTCACTTTTAGATAACTAGTCAAACTTACTAGTGTTAGAAAATAGTAAGTGTGTTGCTTCTTAAAGTGTTTAATTATGCTTTGTTTCATTTTGCATGTTGTATTTTAAAATTTTCTGTTCTATTGATTCTCTTATCATTGATTATCATCAGTGTTGCTGTTCATTTTCATTTTGAAATCATATGTTTCAAATTTTTTTTTTTTAAACTTAGTTGAATTTTATTATCATCTTTTTTTTTATGGTTTCTTCATTTTCATTTTTCAACTTGTTTTACTTCGTATATTACCACATCGTTCCAAAGTAGGTCGATAGTGGATGTGTGCTTTAATGCATACTGTCATTTAGTTATATTGATTTCAATTTAATATTCTTTTCTTAATATGATATAACTTTATGCATTTCATATCTTGTTGTAGTTTTTGACTCACCTCTCTCGAGTAATTAGTTCGAAAAAAATTAATAGAATTAATTTTTTTAAGGGGAGGTAATAAGGGAGCTGTTACGTACATTTATTACCTAAGGGGGTAGTCTTCGGTCCTGCCAAATGTACGCACCAGTCTTGATATAGTTATATTATTTGTGCGGTCGAATGATTCGCGCACTGACGTGCACGAAGCAGTGAGTGTTGCTTTGGGACGCACGGGTAACCTAGTTGAGTAGTTTGTGACGTCATTTTTGAAGGGGCAACATGGAACTTGTTTATGTCCATGATTGTTATATTATATTTGTATTCAATGGCATGTTTATGGAAAGCCATTTATTCTAGTGATCTGTATTGGTCTTCAGGTCGAAACCAATAGCAGCAATGTCACGTAAGTTATCGCCCCACTTCTTATTTAAAGCTGTATTATAAGGCCGCTCTAATACTAGTCTAGCGGGAATATGTTATTCCTAGAATGGATCTACAGAGTCGTTTGCCTTTAGGATTTGTATCGTAGAAGAAGGATTCCTACGAGTGGAAGAAGTTATTGATTACCTTATGCACATGTTTTAATATGCTGTTACAACAATGCCAGAAGCGTGGCATAGAATGGGAGAGGTTAGCCAACTGGAATCTCTAACCTGTTCGTATTATCGTGTATGACTTTGTTTGAAACTATATGCTATCTAACGTTATGTTTTGGAGAACGTATGGGATTGTGAAGTATGATATGGAAGATTTTATCCTGGAGTATGATACGTTACCATGATAGACGTCCTTGAGAGAAGGTCAACGGACTTGAATGAGAAGAATATTATACGGTAACAGTTTTGTGATCCTTAGTCACTTGAGTCAGAGGACTTTATGGTAGAGAATCTTCAGGAACTTTAAAAGTAATTACCATTATGCTGATGTATGATCTTTGCGCCTGTGACGATGTTAGTCTTGTCCACTCCGTCTGTGTCATGTTGAATAAAATCGATGTACAGTTATCACCGACTTATGTACTGCCAGTACTTGCCCAGTTCACTACTTGTTGAAGTTCGTTGGAAGAATATTGTTGACATTCGTTCATTTTAACCATTCGCGTTTGAAGCTACCTCTTCACCAGTATAAACTGTACTCAACCATAAACTTACACCAGTGGTGGTCCTGAACTCTTCTGACTTATGGTTTGCTGTCCTCACATAATTTCTGCAAGACTTGTAGAAGCTCTGTATAGCATGAATCAGAGGTGCTGGAATATTCTTCCTTGCCAAACAGTCCCAAAGTTTGCTCCAAGGGACCCTGTCAAACGCCTTTTCCAGATCTATGAAACAAAGATGGATCTCACTCTTATACTCAAGGGCCTTTTCACTCAGCTGTCTGAGTGTGAAGATTAGGTCTTGAGTACTTCGGTTTGCTCGGAATCCGCACTGGACCTCATCCAATTGTGGCTCAGCTAGGCGTCGGAGTCTCTGCTCTAGGATTCTAGAGTAGATTTTTCCAGGCATATCCCTTCTCAGTGTCCCTGGAAAAATCTACTCTAGAATCCTAGAGCAGAGACTCCGACGCCTAGCTGAGCCACAATTGGATGAGGTCCAGTGCGGATTCCGAGCAAACCGAAGTTCTCAAGACCTAATCTTCACACTCAGACAGCTGAGTGAAAAGGCCCTTGAGTATAAGAGAGAGATCCATCTTTGTTTCATAGATCTGGAAAAGGCGTTTGACAGGGTCCCTTGGAGCAAACTTTGGGACTGTTTGGCAAGGAAGAATATTCCAGCACCTCTTATTCATGCTATACAGAGCTTCTACAAGTCTTGCAGAAATTATGTGAGGACAGCAAACCATAAGTCAGAAGAGTTCAGGACCACCACTGGTGTAAGACAAGGTGATATCCTATCACCTTACCTCTTCATACTCCTTATGGACGATGTCATCAAGGCTGTGGTAAAGTGGGATATTATAAATATTTATAGGGGACTTAGTGTACTGACTGAGATCAGCTGTGAAGGTATCTGTATCTAATAAGTGTAGTGTATTACAGATGACCTTACTTGCTACCACATATTTATACCTCAGTCAGAATTATTCTGGAATATTGTGATGACTACGTTGAATGTCTAGGGTTTTGTAAATGATGAAGTGTAAGTCACAACAATAACAGACAGATAAACCATTTAATTTATTCCACCACACTTGACAACAGTTTGACACTCACATACATATAACACTCTATGAGACTATCTTAAATGAGTCACTGGTAAATTTTCAAATATCAATATGTATTGAGTACTTTTCATTAATATATAGGTGTCCTGATTCAAATACAAAGTGAACCAGGAATCACAATCAATTTTAATTACAAGTTATATGTACAGAATTTATCAATATGAATCTTGTAGTGACATATTTTATTAATATTATCTTATGTGTGTCAGTTGTGTAGTGGTACTATGAGGTAATACTGGTTTTGTTTTTTCAAGCTATGTTGTTATTTGTCATCATGACTTCAAGTGTTTGTTTCTGTTGGAACTAGTATTGGAGATGTTCTCAGTTCCGTTCATTAAAACAATTAATTTCCCCTCTTATTTTTACACAATGTCAGTTTAAGATGGGGTTACATAATGTTGAGCTCCGCTGGCCACATAGGCTTATCTTTCGTGATGGCGGCAGGAAAGGACTCCTCTGCTCGATAGCCTCCCTGTATTCTGGAGACACCTCACTGTTTGCTATATGGACCAAGGAGTATGCTGTCCGCCTCTGGATTCAGCAAAGCTCTGACCAGGTGCTGCTCAATAACTTTAGGACCACAGTCCCACAATTCATGGAAATAATACAGAATTACGTTGACTGGCACTGAATATAGCACAATTTCGATCTGCCGATGTCCCAGGCTTTTATTTAGAAAAATATGCACTGGCGCTCAACGCACTGGTTCTGTAGTAAGTTTATTTGCAAATGTGGTGTTGACCTGACGCCTCTAATTGACTATATTGGCAGGTCTAACCAATCATGTCATGTTTACACAGCTTTTCAAAAAAGTACTCCTACTCACGTTTCCCCTAACAACAACGAAGTAGTATTTATAGTCCAACTAATCGTGTTTAGCCTTACATTTATTTTCCGCCAATCAAATAGGAGGTAACATGTCAGCATATTTCCGTACAATGGTGTGTTGAAAATCTGCCACTGAGCGATTCTGATTTGGGTGTTGTCTGACATCCCTCACTATTTCTTTTGGCTATAATTTGGTAATTCCTAGACTATTTGCGTAACGTTTAACATATTCTTTGTCAGCAAGTCCTAAGGAACCCAAAATATATAAATTTAATGGGGCTAAGGGGCTGCGTTCAAAATATGTATTTTCCAGGATAGTCGTGTAGTTTTTTTTTATTTTTATGTTTAGAACCGCCACCTGTCCTGCTGTACTGTCAGACTAATGTCAGGATTTTAGACATAAAACAGTAGAATGTCAGGTTTCCTAATAAGCGTTTTGTAAGTTTTTAAAACCTAACTCTGGTATGGGTAGTGTTGTTTATCACTGTCGATTTGAAAAAAAGCTAGTGCTTGTGGCCTTACACGCGTGATGGTAGTAATTGTGTATCGCGCGACTGTGGTAGTATTGCCTGCGTCCCTGCTTTCAGCCCTCCCTTCTTTCTATCTTTAGTCCATCTGTCTTTCGTTTTAGGTAACGTAGTGTATAAAAAGACATGAATGGAATTTTAAATCTAGGTCAACCTGCGTATCTCAAGGTTTTTCTTAGAAATGCAGCACATGTTTTATCGTAGAAAGCGGGTATTGAAGCAGTAGGCTTTTACTATCAACGTGAAACGTTACAATTTGCAGACGAAGTAGAAAACAAGGGGGATTTCGAGTACAGTCATTGTGACAGCACTGTTCTTTACCATTCTTCTTTCCTTTTATTGAAGTTATTTGTTAGGCTTTACATTTACGTTTTAATTTATATATGTGGATTAGAATTTCTCACGACAAATCCTCCCCACTTAAAACAGACGTTATATGTCAGTCTATAATTCTATATACACATAGAGAAATTTAAGTCAACTTGACTTTACTCTGCTGTTGTGCTATCATGGTTTTATGTATTTGGGTCCATTCAGAGTAAGCACTACTCATGAAATCTGCCTCAGACCTCTACAACCAATAATATTTTTCGGTTATGTTACTGAACAGCCGCAAGTGTGACTGCTTGTCTTAATGCTGGTTCACAACCCGTATTCACCATTTCTCTTCTCTGAGTCTGCGCAATGACATGTCCAGAGAACATTAGATTTTCCTCAAAATGTACGTTATGAGGAGATAACATATACCTGGTGGTAGCAGAGTTTTCGTAGTGGATCCCATAATCTTCTTATTAGCCTGTATGAAACATTCGGAATATCCTCAATCAAAGAGGCAACTCAGGGATTCATTACGTTCCTCCGAATTGTTTACATCCAACAAGTTTGTCTGATCTCAGGTTTTACTGGAATCTGATAGTATCCTTTACTCAGATCCACTTTTGAGAAATATTTAGCTTTATTTAGCCTGGCAAACAACTGATTTGTATCCGGCAATGGATCCACCTGTCCTTCTGTAATAGCATTCAGTCTCCTGTAATCTATACAGAGTCTATGTTCTCCAGAGGGCTTCGTTAGGAGTACAACACCGGAACTATACGAAGATTCACTGTGTGAAATAATTCCTTCCTTCAACAAATAGTCTATCTCTTCCTTCAAAGCTTTCTCCTTAGAAAAAGGAATCGAATAGGGTTTCATACAGACAGGTGTGTGGTCTATCAGTTTCATATCATATTCCAATAAGTTTGTATGCCCTGGTCGGTCTGTTAACACCTCTGTATGAGTATCTAGAACCTGTTGTACTCTCTCTTTCTGAGTTTTCGTTAAATGTGTACTGATTTTACCTGTGCCGCTGTCTCACAGGGGTGTAATGGATATTCAAATGATGAAAGTGGTTCCTTTTTCATCTCCATGGCGATAGACAAGGTCAACAAGTGTGTCTCTTCCTGATTTTCTCTTTCCAAATATTTCTTCAGGAGATTCACATGATAGATTTTTTCTTTCCCCTTCTTATCTATCTTATAATTTGTTCTAGACACCTTCTCTAGAACTGTATATGTCCCTTGCCATCCAATTTGTAACTTATTCTGACTACCGGGGAGAAGAAGCAGTACTTTCTCTCCCACAGCCAAATCTCTGTCTTTCGCCTTCCTGTTATAATAGGCAGCATGTTTCTTCCTGGCTTGTTTCAAATTTTCATTGGCAAGTTTCCAGCCAGTTTTTAAACGAGTGGTCAGCTCATTCACATATTGGTATGAGGATGTAATATTTTCCTCTGCTTTTTCATCAGTCCACGTTCTTAACAGCGTTACATGTGGAGCTTTAATTTTGTGGACCTATTTGTCCATGCACCGGTATGGTCTCTTCCACTAGAAGCGCTATAGTGATGATTTTTCTTCCCAGAATTATCATGCATAAAACGACCGCTACCAATTTTCCTCTTGGGGCTTTCTCCCCACTTAAAATTCTTGATGAGAGATTTCCTCTCTACATCCTCTTCCTCCAGTTTGTTTAAGTCCGATTGAGGGATTTTCGGCTTATCCTGGGGTAAGACATCTTTTTGCACTCTCTGCATAGTGGCCATTGTAAAACAGTTAAGTGAAGCTTGTCCGTGAAAAGGGGCTTCCCATTTCATTTGGTCCACTTTATCAAATTTATGTTTCTTTGTATTTTCAGGCCTACGTTTGCCCTTTGGCGTGTCCAGGTCCTGATCAATGTTCCCACTTGTGGGTGTTCCCTCATGTGCTATGCTACACCTTTCTACAAAATTCTCAATGTCCCATCTTGCTTTGGGCCAATAATAATTGTGAGCCACCTTTTGGATGATGGTACCTATTTTTTCATGGTCCCCATCTGGTTTCACATGTAGGCTCCTTATTAATTCTGCCCTATATCTTTTAGGAAGTACCAGCTGTCCCTGACCTTTGGATCTATAGCACGTTTCACTAGCTTTGCCCAACTTCAAAATTCTATATCTCAGCGAATATATAACGCATATAAGTGAAATTTTGTGTGTGAATTTGAAATGGTATAGACCCTATGAATTAAAGTTTTCATTAAAATGCGGCCATTGGTTTCAATTTTCGTTTCTTTGCGGTATAATATAAAATCCTACTTGTCAACACACATCACATGCACACATATTGAAATGTCTACAGTAAATTATACGACCTCATTTGCACATTTTTGGTTTATCAAGCAATTGGCATGATTTTTGAGTGAAATTGCGTGAAATCGCACTTCTTGAACATAAAACAGTTTATATCCGGTGCAACGCACACATTGTCAATCAGAGGTGTGTCTACAAAAATTATTGTGTGGTTAAGAAGGAAAAATGAGTCTGCGAGTACATTTTATGACATTACAGCAAATCACAAATAGGATTTTTAAGTATTTCTGCAATGAAGCTACTCGAGGAAAACTATATCATTCTATTTCAAACCCACAAAAGAGGACTATTCACGCCTTGGGGATAAGCAAACGATCATTGCACCGCTGGATAGCGACATCTGAAATGTCTAATTCCAGTGTTTTACACACGAAAATTAGGCCAAGAGTGGTGGATAATTTTGACAGAGAATTGATCCGCAGAGAAATTTGCAATATGTTTCACAATAATGAGGCAGTGACTTTAAGGAAATTGAAAATTTGGTTAAGAAAGAATAATGACATTGATATTTCCAAATCTACGCTATGGAGGCCTATTAGGAGTTTGGGATTCACTTTTAGAAAATATGTTGGTGGTAGAAACCTTATTTGTGAGAAGCCTCATATAGTTGCAATGAGAAGCAAATATTTACGCGAGGTCAGAGAAATGAGAAGAGATTGTTATGATTTTGCGTATTTAGATGAAACTTGGATCAATGCGCACCACAGTAATGAACGAGAATGGCAATCATCTGATGGAACAACTAAGAGACTAGTACCAAGCAGCAAAGGACAGCACCTAATAATTGCACATCCAGGAAGCAGCCATCATGGGCTTCTAAATAATACTGAACTCATATTTGTTTCAAAATCCACAGATAATAGGGATTATCATGCAGAGATGAATGGCAAGATATTTCAAGATTGGATTGTGAATCATGTACTTCCTTCCTTGGATAGACCGTGGTGTTTGATAATGGACAATGCCTCATATCACAACGTTGTGGCACCAGAAGATAAAGTTTCTAATTCACCAAGTATTAAAGATGTAATAAAGATTTGGCTGACCATAAACAACATTCCATTCAACGAAATGTCCATGAACCTGAATTACTTGGAATTGTAAAAAAAGACACAGCATACAAAGAGATTTCACATAGACAAGGCAATCCATGAACATGGTCACAGATGTTTAAGATTACCTCCTTACCATTCTCACTTAAACCCAATAGAATTAGTATGGGCTAAAATTAAGGAACAGGTAGCAACAGAAAATAGAACGTTCAAATTAAAAGATGTTGAAATACTTATAAAAGCCGCCATCTCCAATATTCTTCTTCTTCTTCCGTCCTTAACCACCGACCGTCAAAGCAGTCAGTGGCCATTACGCCTAGTGGCGTCTTAGGGCAACAGCAGATAGGTTTTCTTTGCCATTGTTTCCCATCACACCTATTGGCGTCTTTAGGGCAACGGCAAATCAATCCATTTGCTGTTGTTTCCGTAATCGAAGTGACTGGCAAACGGGTGATCAGCCCGTTGGTCATCTCCAATATAGCCAGGGATTATTGGAAGAAAAGTGAGAACCATGTGTTACAAGAGGAAGAGGAATATTGGAAGAATGATGGTTTGTCCTTCATTCATCCGAGATTGATTTTCAATTTCTCAGAGACATCTGATTATGATTCGGATGAAGTTTAATTTTTTTAAAGATGACCTTACCGTTATTTGCAAGCACATTAGAGAAGCAACGTTCCATTATGATATTTATGAACCGCAAAGAGATGATACCCATTGAAATAATTAGATCAAGGAAGGTCCAGTTTGGTAGCGCATTAAATGTCAATGACAAACAATGTCACGAGTATTTCGCATGCAGATCATTTAAGAAATCATCTTCAACACGTATTCAATTGCAAACGTGATGGCCACATTATTGTAATAGTAGACACGCCTATGCCTAATCAATTCACAGAATCTGTGCATGAAGTGGTAAAATTTCTTTTCTCGATACACAATAATTAGTATGCCGACAAAGATCAAAGGATTTCATCCGTTTATGGGAACTGGACAAGATGCACAGATATAAA